>JBBBDQ010000713.1:3227500-3607500 GCA_037127315.1 Ascarosepion bandense
TTTCCTGGTTGCTGCTTCCGACTAGCCCTAACTGCTCTGATCAACAGTTGTATAATATCGGGGTTCTTGTAGGTGTCCCTGCAAGCGAGAGGCCACAACTTGTTGCAGCCCTTGCCAGTTTCCCTCCCAGCACAGATCGTGGATAATGACCGCCTGTATCCTCTACTCTAGGGCCCTTTCTATAAACAAAAACATGACGAAGCAAATCAGAAACGACCCTAAACCAGTTAAATTCAAACCACCTAAACCCATTAATCTTTCTTTCACTAATATCCGGGGTATTCGTACTAACTTTCCTAGTGTAGAAGCGCTCCTGCATGAAAAGTCCCCTGACATCCTTGCGCTCTGCGAAACCAACCTCAACTCAGCAATTCCCTCCTCTGACCTCTCCATCCCTGGTTATCTCCCCCTCTTAAGGAATGATTCCACTGTCCACATGCATGGGCTGGGTGTCTACGTCAGCAAACACCTCCCCATAGCTAGGGTGACTTCACTCGAATCTATTGACCACCAATACATATGTCTCCGCCTGTCTCTCCTCAGTTCGGTTAGTTACCTATTCTTTCTTTACCGTTCTCCCTCCTCTCCTGACTGCCCCCTACTAGATAGCATTGCTGACGACATAGATAAGGCTATTTCCTATCACCCATTCGCCCACATATTGGTATTCGGAGACCTCAACGCCCATCACTCTGAGTGGCTTGAAAACGCTGTTACTGATCCAGCGGGCATTCACGCTATGAACTTCGCTATTTCCCAATCCCTTACGCAAGTGGTGGACTTTTCCACTCGCTTCCCAAGTACTCTCTCGGGTCATTCCTCATTACTAGATATATGTTTCACCTCTGCGCCTGACGCCTGTCAAATCTCGCAGCATTGCCCTCTCGGCAACTCCGACCACGCGGTAGTCTCTCTCAGTATTTCTTTCCAATCTCACTCCCCCAGGAGCCCCCTACCTATAAGACCTCCTACCTCTACCAAAAAGCTGACTGGGATGCCTTTCGCGATTTCCTCAGCGACGTCCCTTGGGGAAAAGTGTTCGACCTATCAGTTGATGACTGTGCCTCTGAGGTCTCGTCATGGGTGAAAGCTGGCATTGATGCCTTCATACCCACCAGGAAGTATTGCTTAAAACCTCATTCCTCTCCGTGGTTCTCTCCGGCCTGCTCAGCCGCCATTGCCCACAGGAACCATTACTTCCGTCTATTCCGGAGACAGTCAACTGATCACAATAGGCGCCCGTTCATATCTGCTCGCAATGAGTGCAAGAGAACCCTAAATGACGCCAAACGGTTGTTTGCTGAGAGAATGCGACAGCGCATAGCTGACCGCAAGTTCGGCTCCAAGGACTATTGGAGGATTTGCAAACGAGTGCTCAACAATAGGAAATCCTCAATACTTCCTTTAATCCATGAATTTGAGGTTCTCACGTCATCTGCGGACAAAGATGAGTGCTTTGCCCGCAGATTCTCATCCAACTCCACATTTGACTCGTCCGGAGTATACCCACCCGACTTCCCTATTAGAACTGAGGCCAAACTGCACGACGTATGTATTACCCCGACAGTAGTATCCCGAGTAATTTCAAAACACGACCACCATAAGGCGTGTGGAGACGATGGAATCCCGTTGATAGTCCTTAAGAGGTGTGCTGAACTTTCCCCTGTCCTCTCTAAACTGTTTAACTACTGCCTTTCTGCTTCCTGCTTTCCTGCATGCTGGAAGTTCTCTTCAGTCGTTCCTGTATTTAAGAATTGTGGTGAACCCTCGGACCCATCCAACTATCGCCCTATCAGTCTTCTACCGATATTCGGGAAAATAGTCGAGGCCATAATCAATGCTGAAGTAGTTCATCATCTCACTGCCCACAAACTCTTCTCTGACAGGCAATATGGCTTCCGCTTTGCCAGGTCCACGGCCGACCTGCTAACAACCGTAACGGAGTACATGCTACAGGCCGTTGATGAGTCTGACGAGGCTCGTGCGGTTGCTCTGGACATCTCCAAGGCTTTCGACAGGGTTTGGCACTCTGGCCTTCTATGCAAACTACGGGGTTACGGTATTACTGGTCGCCTGCTTGACCTAATCCAATCTTTTCTAAATAACCGCAAAATGAAGGTCGTTTTGAATGGGCGTGCCTCTTCATCCTACAGCACAAATGCTGGTGTCCCACAGGGCTCTATCCTGGACCCGACACTCTTCCTTATTTTCATCAACGACCTCCCAGATGAGATCAAGTCCCAAGTTGGCATCTACGCAGATGATACTACAATATATTCCCGCACCAGTAAGAAACCTGTCGTGGCGGACAGACATAATCTCGCTGCTGACCTTGAACGGGATCTACACTCTGTGGTGAACTGGGGTAAGAAGTGGCTTGTCAACTTCAATTCGTCTAAGACCAAGCTGTTGTCTGTCAACCATTACAGGCAACTTCTCCTGCCTCCCATAAGCATGGACCAAGCGATTCTCCCGGAGAGCAATATACTACGCCTCCTCGGACTTACCCTATCCTCAGACCTCAAATGGAACCACTATAATGAATCCATAGCAAAATCTACTGCTAAGAAGGTTGGGTCACTATGTCGATCCAGGATGTTTTTTCCACCTGAATCCATCCTGCATATATACAAGTCAACCATCCGTCCGTGCATGGAGTACTGCTGCCATTTATGGTCAGGCGCCCCTGTCGTTCTCCTCAGTGTTCTTGACAGGCTCCAAAGGAGAGTCTGTAATGTGATAGGTACTGATCTGGAGGTCGACTGGAGCCACTTCCCCACCGTCGAAATGTGGCCTCCCTTTGTCTGTTCTATAAATACTTTCATGGCTTCTGCTCGGACGTCACATGTGCCTCCTCAACAGGTGTTTACTCGTGCAACCAGACTGGCAACTGAGTCCCACCCATTCACAGTCAGGTTAGCCAAATGCAGACGACAATTCTACTCCTTCAGCTTCTTCTCTCGCACTTCCTATCTGTGGAACTCGCTCCCATATTCTTGCTTTCCTGACGGCTACAACCCCCAGAAATTTAAATGCAAAGTCAATACTCATCTACTAACCACTGGACTCTAGCTCTCTCCCCACCCCCGTATAACCTTCCCTTTCTCTCCACCTATGTATCTCTCATCGCACCTGCTTTCTCAGCTTTCTATTGCTCCTTTCTAACTAGTTTGTACTCCCCACTCTTTTTTAATGAATCTTTTTACAGTTATGTAGCCCCCTGCACATCAGTGGCATTTCCACCTTGCTCGGGGTGAAATGATTAAATATATATATATATATATATATATATATATATATATATATATATGAGGGGATTGAAAAAATGGATGACAGAGCATTTTGAGTTTTGTTTAATGCCATATCAATTATATGTGTCATTTAATGCCAAAAATTTAAATTTAGAAGGTTGATTTAGTAAGATTAAATTGAGAACATTTTGTCTTTATTCTTTTTTAATTTAGAAAACTGAGAAAGTCTTCTAGTTTTGTATTAAAAAATGTTTTGCTGGAAATATTTTTTCCTTCAAAAATGTATTGTTGGTCATATATTTACTTCAAAACTTTAAATTTTTCTATAAAAGTCTATTTTAATGTATATATTTCTATAAAAGTATATTTTTATACTTTCATAGTACTTTGACCCCAGTTAGGGGTTTGACTATTTTCCCATAGCTGGGACCGTAGCAGGTGATACCACTTCGGGTCAGTTTGGAATTGAAAGCTACGGCAATTAAGAGGTAGATCCATCTCCTCACAACCTTCCAATCAGAGACCTTGATGCTGGATGCAGTTTACCGTCATGCCCAGGACCCAGAGCAGGGGTTGGATGGGTAACAAGAGAAAAGGTGTTAAGCGCTACAGGCAATAGTGAAATGCAGAAGGTCATCGTCGCCTATGTTCTGAAAGGACACGGCACAGAGAAGGAGAAGAAGAAGAAGATATACGCATACACCTATATGCACATTTAGCACACGACAAGATACACAGACTTAGAAAGACAAAAGAGGAAGAAGGAAAAAAGAAATTGTCACACTGAGAAATAAAGAATAAATTAAAAAAATTGGCTAAGAGCCAAACTAATACATAAGAAACGACTTGTTCTTGTCACTTTGGTAACGGAAGATGAATAGAAAATAAATCAGTTCAAATTCACATTAAAAAAAGGTAAATAAACGAGCCCCCCACCCCCACTTCAAACTACGATGTCAGTCTAAACAGTTTAATCCGCTCGAATCAATGCTTCCTAGCAATGTCGTCTGCTTCCTGTGCTTACACTGATACAAACAAAATGGAAACGGAAATAATGCCGACGGAACGATTGCGTTTGTGACAGTAAAACCTCTACCATTTACCATCATTGGTATGCTCTTGAAGAATTGATTCTTCCTGGAGACTGATCTTATCGAAAGGGTAGTTTTCTGATTCTTTCTGTAAATTCTCCTCAATATTTAATCGACAGTGCTAAAGAAGCCGTCTAACAACAGAAGATCAGGTGACTTCATGAGCTAATACTGTGACTCAGCGAGTTTGGAAAAGGCGGGAATACATTAAAGGGAGAATAAATTCGTTTTTACAGCTGATGTAAAAAAAAGTGTCGACGCGACTCTCTCTTACTCAGAGACGGCAATGCAACATTTCCAGACGAGATCTGTAGGAATGAACCAAAATGACCTCAGGTCAGATACTACTACCATGCAGAGAATACATTGTTTCTTTTACCCTCCCTGTCTCTAAATAACTCCCAAGAACTAAGATACCCAAATCTATTCCCTTTTCTTTCTCTGCTACTATTTCTCTTTCCCCTACTCTCTCTATCTCCCTGACCCATGCTTGACCTAAAGGATTGGCCAGTCCCTCTCTAGCTTCTAAGCAGGCAACATGTGTTCTGTTGCCAGCAAACACTTAACACGAAAGTATGTAAAAATAAGAAAATAAAATATTCCTCTCAACGCTAATATTTGTATCCACTTCTTTGTCAATTATACCCACAAAGATACCAAATATTACAGATCTATTTTTTAGTGCCAACAACTCGGATTATTACAGGCAAGATTCGAATTGTTACGTCCACAGGATTCAATTACCCTCATCCCTTTCTTAAAAACAAAACAAAACAAAAAAAAAAAACAACAACAGCGACAAATGAATTAATGAATAAAAAACTTAAACAATAATAAGAAGAAATGAGAGAGCCGAGTTCGAATTCCAGTCGAGTCTATTACAATCAGTTTTGTGCACATATCATTGAGAAATGTATTATTCAAGCTTCTCTCTTAAGCTACTGTTTAAATTGTAGAACTTGTATTTGAAAAAAAATATTGTTACTCTTCTATTGTCACTCGTCCAAAAAATTTAAATTTAATATTTATTCGTTAAAAAAAAGAATTATTTTTACTATTTAAAATATGTTTCGGCTTTAAATAAGCCACAAAAGGGTTGATAAGCCGTAAAGAATATCAATCTACCAAATAATCCCAAGAGCTGCTAATCTGACACCTGCGTGGATGCTTTCTTGAAAACTACAATCCTAACTTCTTCAAGGTTTGGGTCAATCACTGTCTATCCCCCGTATTCTCATAATCTTCCTTATTTTCTACGCTTACTTTTATATCTCTTTTTTTTATATTATTGTGCTATTAATTTCACCAGTACCTTTTCGTGAAATTCTTGAATAGTGGTTTTTCATATTCTTATGTTTCAAATAGAAAACACGTTCTGTAAATGCACAAAAAATACGAACGGGTGTAGAGGAGAAACGTGTCTTCTAACCGGACTTATTGAACCTTTAGAGTGAGACGATTCTAAGAAAACTAAAAGTCCTATCAGGATTTACTATTGGCGGTCTCTGTCTTAATAGAACAAGGCATACATATGACACGATGTTAAGAGCAAACCCAATAGAAAACTACAGGAACTTCTTGAGAATGTATGAAAAGAAAGGGACTAAAAAAGAATTACAGACCAGTTGTAAGAAGACAGACTGTATGATTGTGAAGAAAAATACTACCCAAGATTCGAAATACATATTACAGACATCAGAATCAGCCAGGGACGAAACTTTAACTGTCTTGGTAGAGCTTTAACATAATTCTCATGTATAATAATTCTTCAAAACTTCGTATTGTCATATATATTCTCTTGCATATGGTATTGTTATTATTAACCGTTCTTTTATAATTAAACATTGGGCATTAATTGACCGAGCAGTCATCACTACTCACGCTTGAAATTTACAAACTGTCTCTCTCTCTCAAAACCCGAAATAGGTTTTTCAATATCTCAAATCCAATCGACGTTATTCTTCTCTCCTCTGTAGTGATGCTAACATCGCCATTTTGTCATTATTTCCTCTTCAAGTTACATGTAAAATCTATTTTAGTTATTGCTACTGTTGAAAGTCTTTAAGTGATGTGCTTTTTGTTATCTGCTACAGTTCTTTGTTTGGGATTCTGTAGATCCAGTCCACAGGTTTAATAAAAGAAACGTTTTCGCCAAGACCCACAAACTTCACTCGCGCAAAACCATTTTAACCAGTTGATCGGTGAAAGAATATTTCTGAAGGGGATTTGGCACTATAACATCCATAATTCAATGTTTTGCTATTTTCAATGTTCTCATTCGTATTTATATAATAATAATAATAATAATTGCTGTGGATCTTCGTCGCAAATTTTTTATGGAGTTGTAGCGAAACTTCGCCCCGAAGTTGTAGGTACCGGTTTGGTCTGAAGTAAGACACGGAACAAGAAGGTAGGTTCAAAACAATGTATTAGTTTAACAAGAAACAAGATATTCAAAGAAAGTGTTAGTAATAAGAATTATAGGAATAAGTAAGTCCGAAGGTATTATTACGCTGCTTATTGCCTGACTAGTAGCTGTTGTAAACTACTGTCTAGAAGTCACGCTGGTAATTTATACATATAGCAAGAGGAAGAGTTCATTCCTCGTAAGAGGGCATCATAACAATAACAAGAACAGTCAAAGACCACAAAGCTCTACCAAGACAATAACGACATCATCTTAGTGATTAGCAAGAGATGATTATCAAAATGAGAATAACTGCAATGAAATTGACAGCTCATTTTGTTTGCATTTGGATTACAAATATAAAATTTATATCATTAACGATGATATTTTCGTGAAAAAATAGTTCGTTTAGGAAATGTAAAAACGTAAAGCAATCTAGGGGAGGTAATTCATTATTTGGCATGCGATACTATTAGAAAAGAAAAACGGAAAAATAACCCTGAAACTTTATTCCGCACTGGATTGAACCCAAAATCTAATCAGATCGTGTCAGTCATAAGACTAACCATACTTGAAATTTTATTCGAATACATACAGTGGGTCATGAGATATCTTGAGCGCGGACAGACAGACAAACGCGACCGAATACAATACCTCTGCTTTAAGGTGGAGTTAATAATAATAATAGTGTCTCTGTCTCTGTCTGTCTGTCTGTCTGTCTGTCTGTCTGTCTGTCTGTCTCTCTCTCTCTCTCTCTCTATATATATATATATATATATATATATATACTTAAACTTAAATTCAATGAGAACTCAATTTTAGGATTTAACAAAGTATTTTTTTCTTCCTTTTTCTTTGATACTTTTTGTCCGGATAATTTTAACCCATTGTATGAATTTGGTCTGATGAGCGGTCTATAAGAGATCCGCGAAATGAAATATTACCAATGAATTTATAAAATCATCCAACTTATTTTCATTATATATATATATCACCGATGTGAAATGGTTTCCTACTTTCTTTTCTATAAATATTTCCGTGGCAACTAATCGAACGAATCTTGGTGCTCCGACGATGTGAATATATGGGTGCTACTAGATTGGCTACCTAGTTTCGCTTACACTTAAAAAGTTGCTATTTAATCTGTTCATTTCCTGCTTTACTGGCAACAAACCACCTGCATACGGACAGAATATGAGTTCAGTAGAGAAATAAAATTGGAAAGGGGTGTAAGACAAGCATGTGTCTTCCTAACGGGTTTATTCAACCTATACAACAAGGCATTTTTTTAATCATTTAACCCCAAGCAAGGCGTTAACGCTACTGATTTGCAAGGGGTTACATAAGAGAGTTGAAATATCTGGCAGGAGGAGAGTGAAGACAAAGACGAACCAGCTACAGCAGGTGAAAGAGAAAGGGCAAGAGAAGGATGTGAACATAGGAGTGAAGACAGTAGCGAAGGCAAAAAGAAAGAAAAAGAACAAGATACACGGGGTGATGTGAAAAGGGCTGAAGTTAAGTGGATAAGAGATGGGAATTGACTTTGCATTTAAATTCATAGAGTTTATAGCTGTCAGAAAAGCAAGTATAAGGAAGGGAGATCCACGGGCAGGAAGTGCAAGAAAAGAAGCTGATGGAGTAGAATTGTCAGCTGCATTTGGTTGATCTAACTGTAAAAGGGTGAGACCTTGTTGCCAGTCTGGTTGCTCGAGTAAATTCTTGTGGAGGGGGCAACACTGACTTAAGTTCGTCAGAACAGAAGCCATGAAAATATTTATATAAAAGACAGAGGGAAGCCACATCACGACGATGAGAAAGTGGCTGGAGTCGAGCTGCCAGGTCGGAACCAGTCACATTTGCAGATTCTCCGTTGGAGCCTGTCGAGAACACTGAACAGCAGGGGCACCTGACCAGATATGACAACAGTATTCTATGCACGGTCGGATGGTTGATTTGTATATGTGCAAAATTGATTCAGGCGAAAAAACTTGCTGGCCCGACACAGTGACCCAACCTTCCTAGCACTGGATTTAGCCATTGATTCAATATAATTATTCCACTTGAGGTCGGAAGATAGGTTAAAATTATGAGAGAAATAGAAAACCTGCCAGGATTCATCATTGGCGGCCGCGGGTGTTAACAATATGCAGATGACACGGTGCTGATAGAAGACATGGAAAGGAAACTACAAAATCTCTTACAGAACGTAGCGAAGGAAATCGAGAAGAAAGGCACTAAAGGACTAAAAAAGCCAGAATGCATGGTTATCAGCAAAATGAAAACCTAAAATGCAAATTACAGGTCGGAAATACTAAAATCAAGGAGGTACAGAAATTATTATTTTTTTATAATCATATCACCCCAAGCAAAGCATTTTACTGCCACTGTTTTGTAGGGGGTTACATAGGAGGAAAGTTATGAGAAAGAGTGACAGGTTATAGGGAGTATCAGGAAGTGGGTAAGAGAAGGATGAGAATACTGAAGAGAGTGGAGTGGACGAAGAAAGGAGCATGAGAGACAGGATGCAGGTTAGTGAGATAGGAGATGGCTATTGACTTTACATTTAAATTCTTGGAGATTATAGCTGTCGAGGAAGCAAGTAAATGGAAGTAAATATGTGGGAAGTATTCTAACAAAGGACGGAAAGTACGACACTGATGTCCGAAGGCGTATTATGATGGCCCACAACTAATTTCAAAAGCTAAGCAGAGTATTAAGCGACAGGAAAATTTCGTTGGAAACAAAGAAAAGAATAGTGTTATATGTTCGCGTATGTGGTAGCAAATTCTGGACAATCTTCTTAAAGATGAAGAAGAGACTCGCAGCAGCAGAAATTTGGTTCTACAGAAGGATGCTGAGGATTCCATGAGCTGAACATGTGATCAACAATGAGGTTGTGGAAAGAACAGAAATAAACTTACGATTAACATCAGAAAGAGAGGCACGTCATAAGGAAGGAAGGCTTGGAATGTTTGGCACTCACAAAATAGATTGAGGGGAAGAGGCACAAGGGAAAGTAATGTGTGACCTATTTAACGGATGCAGAACATAGTTTGCGAGAAATAAACAAGAAAAACTTTAAGAGCTACAAGGTACAGGAAGATGTGGAGGGCTATGAACGCTTACACATAGAAGATACAGGGCGCATAGAAGAAGATTAGAATGGCATCTAGGTCCCACCCACTTACTGCTGAAATAGGTAAATGCAGCAACCACTTCTATTACAGCATAAACATTCATCACCAAACTAATAGCAAAAATGACCCTTCTAAAAATAATTGCAACTTCCGAAAAAATAAAACTTGCCCATTGAATGGCCAATGTATGTCCAAAAGTATTGTTCATCGAGGTCGAATACATTCGGATGATAATGATGTTAAATTTTACTTTGGTTCGTCTTCTAACAGATGGAAGATAAGATTTAGCAACCACATGTTATCTTTAAACAATAGTAAATCTCGCAAAAGTACTGCTTTATTCATGCATTAATGGAAATTAAAAGCAACATCTCAATTACTGGTAATATGGTAGCTAAATCTAAACATTACAATGGAAAAGGAGGGAAATGTAATCTATGCTATTTAGAAAAATTTGTCATCTAAAACGATATCAAGAATCCAAATTTGCTTAACAAAAAAAAAAAAAAATGATTTAATGATCACATGCTGTCGTAAAAAAAAAATACTCACCAGATTGATATAGATCCCTCTTTACGTTTGCTTCTTTCTTTCTTTCTTTCTTTCTTTCTTTCTTTCTTTCTTGGATGTGCGTTGTGGTTCATTTGGATATCGGCTCGGAACGAGAAATCGGGAAGCCGAGTTCGAATTCCAGTTGAATCCATTGCATTCAATTACGCGCAAATACCCTTGGGAAAGGTATTAATCCGTCTCTTCCCTCCAGTTATGGGTTAAATAACAGGACAGATTGGGTTCTATAGCCTTGGCCAGCAACCAGTCTACCGCAGAAAGCAATAGCAACCTACTGCAGGATAATCTTCTGCCCAGTCAGTCATGTCTCGAAAGAGACATGATCGCCCAAGCGTGTTTCACGTGTGGCACTTAACTGACTGACTGAGTGAATATGAAATACTAATAACTCGCTTTACCAACTAACCTTCAAATTTGAGCGAGCCTAGAAAAAAGTGACTGACTTTCTTTCTTTCTTTCTTTCTTTCTTTCTTTCTTTCTTTCTTTCTTTCTTTCTTTCCCTCGAAATATTACTGTTAACAGTTATGAATAAAACCTCTTTTATTTTTGCTCTTTACATTATTAAAACTTAATTCTAAATTTTAACACTTAATTTTTTCTTTTCATTTTTCCTTTCTTTTATTTTATCTTATTTTTATTTAAAATTTTAAAATTTTAATTTTCCCTTAAGGCTCATGATTTATGGCTCTTTTATTTCTTCTCCCTGCATTTTCTTACTTTTTATTTTAATTTGAATTTTTAATCGAGATTTTAAATTTTTATCCATATGTAACCGTAGAATATTTAATTTTTTAACCTTGTTATTAAAAAAGCAGTAACTTAACTTTATAAGATTTCATTTTCATGAACATCGAGTGAACTTAAATTCAAATCTGTTAAAATATTAAAAAGTTTGAAATATGCACCTGGTGATTGCATAACGCATGAAATCACGAGTCGTGCCATAGACGTGGGATAATATGTATATTTATTATATATAATACAGCTCTGTTCATAGATTGAGCACTGTTTTATTAACACCTGAATAATAATAATATACATATGTACACCCTTCTCGTATGTATATTTATAAATTTACGTCATTTTATATATATATACGAGGCGTGTTAAGGCCACCGCAATATTTTAACAAAAACTACTCGAGAGACCGGAAACATAATAACACCTTTGGATGGACCAAAGTTTCAGATAATAAATCCTATTTTTTTACATCGTCCCTATCAATGACAGTGCTTTTTCGACGGCGAGAAATATTTTGCAGAGTGCCAATGAACTTTTATCTCTGAAAAGTTTAAATATTGATGACCAACTGACAAAAAGATTTATCCGTGATTCTAGCAACATCAACATCCGCTTCCGGCATTTTGGCCCAACATAATAAAATAGAAGTCATTAATTTAGAATCATCGTCTCTCTCTCTCTCTCTCTCTCTCTATATATATATATATATATATAGAGAGAGAGAGAGAGAGAGAGAAGGGAGGGAAAATGAGAGAGAGAGACATTGAGTTAGTATGTATCTGTGTGTATGTGTGTGTGTGTGAGCGAATAAATCCTAAAGTAACTTACACAACTGTCATATTTATGACTTGTATAACTTCCGGTACTTTACCAAAATATGCCTGTTTAACCGCTAAACACTAAAAGTGCATGTCTTGGATAACGCGCATTGTACAGATATGTCCATTATTGGCTAAGTTTTGTTATCTTCAGTAAATTTCCTTCTAAAATGCAAGAGAATATCTCCTGTGAAGAGTGATAAATCAGCATAAAATCAATCTAATCTCAGAGCCATCTTAAATCAAGCGGGTATTTGGACGGTGATATATTTTCCTTAATTGTTTGCTGACACATATTTCATTTCGAGATTTTATCTCAATTAGATTTCTGTTCAACTAATTTTCCTGAAGTAAAAAAGAAAAATATCGCGATTATAAAAATGATAATTCTAAAAAACAATATATATATAAATAAAATTTGTCGACTGTGTGATGTTCAATTTTACTATATTCTGCTTAATTCAAAACATAGTTAAATCGTATATTACAAGACTAGCATAACTTACAAACACTCTTAAGATATATATATATATATATATATATATATATATTTATATATATATATATAAATTAAAAAAGGATTAATTCAATGATGTTGAATGACCATTTCGATATGAAGATCCCCACGGGGGATAACACATCACCTCAGCAACAGAAAAATCCTTTCAGAAACTGGAGAAAAATCAGTCTAATTTTCCTTTTTAAATAGATTTGCAAAGAAATTAAAAAATAAAATAAAAAAGAAAATAAAAAAGAAAAAAAGAAAAAAAGAAAAGAAAAAAAGAAAAAGATAAAACAAAATAAAATCAAATAAACAAGAAAAGAAAAAATTGACATCGTCTGGGTTCGCAAAAGAAGGAAAGAGAATTGTAACTAAAAATTAACAGACAGCCGTGTTGAAATTGTTGTAAGGTTAAGCAACACGGAAAAAAGGTGGGAAATAAGAGAGATAAAGGAAGGGAGGGAAAAAGAAAAGAAAAGAAAGAAAATTTTTTTTTTATATTACAGACGCTGGACATATTCAAAAACCTAACTTCCCAAAAACGTTGAAGTATTAGAAAAAAGCCTTAACTTAAAAAGGCATAATTAATTTTAAAGGGAATAAAAAGATATAGGATTTTAAATAATTTTTTTTTAAAATTAGGTCATTTGAATTAAACTAAATAAAGACATCGCTAGGTAAAAAAAAAAAAATTCATTTACAATTATACACACATACATACATACATACATACATACATACATACACACACACACAATTCTACGATTATGAATAAATATAGATACATACATACACATACATACATTCAATTTCATACACACTTATATACGTATAAACACATACATGCGCATACACACATATATATGTGTACACACCTATATACAAAAAATTCACATGCACACATATACATACACACACACACACATATATATATACATTATACATATGCACCCACACACATATATATAAAATATACATATATATATATATATATATATATAGAGAGAGAGAGAGAGAGAGAGAGAGAGAGAGAATAAAAATGACTGACTGGGCAGAAGATTATCCCGCAGTAGGTTGCCATTGCTTTCTGCGGTAGACTGGTTGCCGACCAAGGCTATAGAACCCAATCTGTCCTGTTATTTGACTCATAGCTAGAAAGGGAAGATATGTATTATATTATTATATAGTAATAAGTGGGGGATCAGTTTATTACTTCATAAAAATATAAAACTGATCCCCCAATTTATGCCCAGTAGAGGCTTTAATCATATGTTCAACTATTATATTCAGTCAGTTAAGTGCCATACGTGATACACGCTTGGGCGATCATGTCTCTTTCGAGACATGACTGACTGGGCAGAAGATTATACCGCAGTAGGTTGCCATTGCTTTCTGCGGTAGACTGGTTGCCGACCAAGGCTATAGAACCCAATCTGTCCTGCTATTTAACCCATAACTGGAAGGAAGAGACGGATTAATACCTTTCCCAAGGGTATTTGCGCGTAAGTGAATACAATGGATTCAGCTGGAATTCGAACTCGGCTCCCCGGTTTCTCGTTCCGAGCTGATATCCACTGTACAACAACGCACATCCTATAAACCAATTAAACACGCTAAAAAGAGGTCAACACCATAAATAGTAATAAAAAATAATTAATTACCTGCGAATCCTACAAAATTCATTATGCAAAAAGAAACATACACATGTAAATATATCGAATTACAGTACAATTTAAAGATATATATACGAACCAAATTGTGAGGCAACAGCAGAGAAAACCAAACCCTGAAGAGTAAAAAATCACAATAATGCCTTTACAAAACTTCGAAATGAGCATCACTGAAGCCATTGCTCAGCTAAGTGACAATATTCTCAACATTAATTCTAATAACGCTCTCGTTTTATCTTAATATCGAGCACTTCTTGCTTAAAATGTCTTTCTATCAGTATCGTGGGTTGCACGCTCTTGCGATCGTCAAAGTTTGTCTGACGATCGCAAGAGCTTGAAACCCAGGGTCACAAACTCACACCTATCTATATGAATATGTCAGCTCTTTCACTAATATTGAGCGCTTTCAAATAAGTACCACGCATATATAATATATAAATAATATAATATACATAATAAATTGCATATGTATATATATATATATATACTAGCAGTATAGCTCGGCGTTGCTCGGTTGTAATGAAAGCTTTAAAACTGATCCATGATCCTGGAACTCAGACTCTTTGGACGTTGGCACGAAAGACTAAAAAGCAATAGTTGTTTCCATTTAAAGCAAAACCGTAAACTGAAAGAAAAATGAATGGATGTAAATCAAATTTTGATTTCCTGGTATCGATATCAAATTTTCTGCACTATTGTAAGAACTGCAACCTTGAAACTTCTGAATATCTTATGTCTTTGTCAATGAGTGTATCAAATTTGATTAAAATCGGTTTGTGAACCGCCCCCGTTCCTTTAGCCTAGTGAAGCGTCACAGTGTGTCTATATAACTTTCTGACATCAGATTGTCTTGTCTGCGTTTATCCTAATTTAATATGAATTTACTTAATAATAATTCGGATGCTTATACCGACAGCCGTTAAGGACCGATTCTGCACTTGGTAGTTTTTAGTTGACTTTCTAGATCACAAGGTAACTAGTTGTTTGAATATTCTGTGGTGATACCGAATATGTATCTTATTGGTTTACCATACAGAGAACTCAGTACATTTCAAAGTTACGATATATATTCGTCTCCGGCTCCCTAGCTCTAAGTTAAATCGCAGGGCATGCATCTGAAAGAAATCATTGTTCTTAAAACTTATTAAGGCAATATTCAATCCTCCAAAAAGAGTGCTTGTAAAATGTGATTCTCACAGGATAGACTAAAAACTGGAGAACAGTGCATAACTACCTAGAGAGCTTGTGTTCATGGACTGCAAAACAGAGTTTAGGAGGAAACAAAAGTTAAAAAGAGAAAAACGCAATTTATTTATAGTTACATAGGACAGGAAATTTTTTTTTTAATCGTATCACCCCGAGCAAGGCGGTAACGCCACTGATGTGCAGGAGGCTATGTAATAGTGAGAAGATTTGAAAAGAGAAAGCCGGAAACCACATCCTAAACAGGGAACAAGGGATGAGCCTCTTAAACTGTTCAATAGAGGTGGGTGGAGTGTGAACCGGGCGATAGATAGATCTATCTACTCCAATTGAAAAAAAAAACAAAATGAGAAGATTTGAAAAGAGAAAGCCGGAAACCACATCCTAAACAGGGAACAAGGGATGAGCCTCTTAAACTGTTCAATAGACGTGGGTGGAGTGTGAACCGGGCGATAGATAGATCTATCTACTCCAATTGAAAAAAAAAAACAAAGTGAGAAGATTTGAAAAGAGAAAGCCGGAAACCACATCGTGGAAAGTTATGATGGTCGAAAAGTGGTAAGAATGCACGCGTTCAAAACCACATCGTAAATAAGAAACCAATTCTTTTTTTGATCCCACAAAATTGGAAATAAAGGAAAACATTTAATATATTCTGAAATGTCTACTTAACTTTCGTGTTTTTTTTCTGGTTAGAATGTCCCAAAAAAAAAAACAACAAAAAAAAAACATTCACAACGCAATGCTTTGACTTTCGACTTTCAGAACTACGTATTTTGGTGTACAGTTTGGGCTTTTTTGATCTCGTTCATCAATATGTTTTGCGATTTTAGCAAAGGCTAAGTTCTAACGAATTTAAGCTCCAGATTTTTCTATTTTTATAATTAGGCTTATGCCATGTTATTGTCCAAATCTTCGGAGATTTCGCATTTGAACTGCCTAACGTTAATGTAATTCTTCGCGATTGTCGATTCTGATGGCCTTCCTCTCAAACAAAAAAGTTTGCCTTCTTCTACCGTGCTAAAAAAGTTTGCCTTCTTCTACCGTGCGCCCATTATATATATATATATATATATATATATATATATATATATATATATATATATATATATATATATATATATATATATATATATATATATATATATATATATATATATATATATATATATATATATATATATATATATATATATATATATATATATATATATATATTTTTGCGTTCTTCTACCGTGCGCCCATGGCCCAGAGGTAGATCCGCTGACTGACGCGACTTCGGTCGGGTTTCAATCCTGGGTTAGAAAGCTAACCGGACTCAAACCGTACTGATGAGCTGTGATACAGCGAAACAGATCTGTCTGCGGATGACCATATATATATATATATAGCTAAGTACCAATATATATATATATACTTAACTCTTCAGGGGTTATAAGTAATTTACTGTTTGTATTTTCGAATTTATATATATATATGTACATTATTATTAGGCCATCCCAGTTTTAAAAAAAATGATGTATTTCATATTATTTTTAGTATTTATTGCCAAGTGGATAATTCAAAATGAAAATAGAAGGGTTCTTTCGTTATTATTACTTTGCAAAACTTTACAAGGCAGCCAGGAAGACTTTGCTTCGGACAACCAATAAGAAGAAGAGACGGGGGAAAAGAGAACAAACACTGGTCAGCAGAAAAGTTCATTTGTTGCACATATTATTGTGCAGTATTAACGAAAGGAA
Source organism: Ascarosepion bandense (assembly GCA_037127315.1). Lineage (NCBI taxonomy): Eukaryota > Metazoa > Mollusca > Cephalopoda > Sepiida > Sepiidae > Ascarosepion > Ascarosepion bandense. The sequence goes on from JBBBDQ010000713.1 coordinate 3,244,633, forward strand.
CCATTCTATTTTCATTCATTCTTGGCATTGCTTTCTTTTCTTTTTTTTTTTTTAATTATTACACCTCAAGCAAGGCATTCCACTGCCACTATTGCGCATGGGGATACATAGGGGAAGGTAAAGAGAAGGAGTGGTTAGACATATGGGCAGATGGGAAGAGTGTTTGATAGAATGGGAGCAGGTTAGTGTGTTAGGAGGTGTCTATTGACCTTACATTTAAACTCCTGGAGATTGTAGCCGCCGGGGAAGCAATCGTGTGGAAGGGAATTCCACAGTCGGGAAGTGCAAGGAAAGAAACTGTTGGAGTAGAAGTTACGGCTGCATTTTATCGGTTTCACTGTAAAAGGGTGGGATCTAGTTGCTAATCTAGTATCTCGTGCAAATTCGTATTTAGGGGACACCAGTGATCTAAGTTCATCGGAGCAGAAGCCGTGAAAGTATTTATAGAAGAGACACAGGGAAGCCACGTCGCGCCGGTGGGAGAGAGATTGCAGGCGGTCTGCCAAGTCGGTATCTATCACATTACAGACCCTCCTCTGAACCTTATCGAGAAGCCCGAGGAGAATAGCAGGGGCACCCGACCAGATATGGCAGTAGTATTCAATGCACGGGCGGATGTCTCATTTGCATCATGTCAAGAATCTCCTCAGTGATCCACTCATTTGTCTCTCTATGTCCAGTTTCCGCTGGGATGATGTCGTTTATTGATGTTACTAGAGTTTCTCTTAACGGGTCCCATTGCAAGTTTCCAATTTCAAATTCATCCCTCGTATTTTATTTTCACTGTCTGTATATATATATTTTTTTTTTCATAGCAACAGTTTCTATACTTTTTAAAAAGATCTCGTATAGTACAATATAGATTACAGTATCATAAGTAAATTTTAATGTACGTTATAGTATCAATAATATCAATAATTGCAGTAGGTTATAAAGTGCCGTAATACTAGAAACTACAGTAACACAAATATCTTTATTATGGCTTCATTATGAATTTAAGACATAAATTTGGAACAAAATATCTTTATTATTGGAAACATACTGTGATTTGCAAACAAACCCTAGAAAGAGATTTTGTCATTACGTAAGGGGTGGCAGATGTTATTACAACATTTTCCATTTATTTTTCGTCATTTTGAAGCGAAGTACATGTTTCTGCTCTAAAGCAACCGTCAATATACAATATGGTTATTTGTTTTTGGCAGAATACTGAATATTGACATGGCTTATTATTATACACATTTCTCATAATCCTGACTATTTGTCACTAGATTTATTACAACTTCCTCGACTACACCTAAACAGTAAAATATGGTGCGATAAATTTATATGCAACGGTTTTACATATTTCGCTAGGGCATTATTACAGATTTTATGCTAGGTGAGGTATTTCAGAATTAAAAAAAAAACGCCAATCGCGCATGCGCCAAAAAACAAACAAACGATACCTTTCGCACATTACATATACAATTTAAACTTATTTATAAATGGAACTTTGTCTGTGTGTGTGTGTGTGTCTATGTGTGTGTGTGAGTGTCCATTACCTATAGACTCCGAAACGGCTGAACCGATTTTCTAGAAAATTTACACAGTTGTACTATAAACGTCTGCGAGGGTTCTTAGTTAGGTTTTGTGTCGAGGTACCCCCGATTAATATCGAAAATCGATAATCGAAAAAATCGGGTTATAGAAGGAGTGATCCGATTTTAATCAAATTTGATACACTCATAGACAAAGACATAAGAAACGATATTCAGAAGTTTCAAGGTTGCAGTTCTTACAATAGTGCACAAAATCGATAATATATATATATATATATATATATATAAAAGGCAAGATGTTTGTGTGTGTGTCTGTTTATCTGCCTGTATGTCTGTATTTTTTCAGCCCTTTTATTTTAATTTTTGCTTCGAGTTTTGCTCTAAGTAGGTATAATTGTAGTCCTTAGTCTCAGCCATGATACCATTTACTCAGAGGACTTATTTAACCGTCAAAATGCAGTTTACGACGAAAAAACTTATTTGATTTCGATACCAGGAAATCATAATTTGACTTACATCCATTCATTTTTCTTTCAGTCAACGGTTTCGCTTTGATTGGAAACAACTGTTGCTTTTTAGTCTTTCGTGTCAACGTCCAAAGAGTACAGGACCATGGGTTAGTTGTAAAGCTTTCATTACACTCGAGCAACGCCGGGCTATACTGCCAGTATTTGTATAAATGCACTCATGCTTTCTGAAATGTCTGGGTAAATTATAATGAATAAAAAGTAATGATACAATTTAATGTCTGATAAACGAAAATGAGTAAAAGTTGTTGAATACTTTGTAGGATCTTCTTCTTCTTCTTCTTCTTCTATGTGCGATCATGGTTCTCCACGTCTCCCTATCCCTTGTGGTTCTTAGTATGTTCGCTTCTGTTAATCCTGGCAACCCCCGTTCCGTCATCCACCTGACCAGGCCCTGCAAATATGTTATCCGCTGCCTTCCTCTGTCTCTCTTTCCTTCTATCTGGCCAGGCAGTATCAGGTTTTCCAGACTCTCCTTCCTCATTGCGTGTCCCAGGAACTTCAGTTGTCTCTTCCTGATGCTCAGTATTTTCTTTTTGTTGCCATTCTTTCCAACACTTCATCATTGTTGCTTGCATGCTCAGTCCACGATATCCGCAGCATCCTTCTGTAGAACCACATTTCCGCTGCTTCCAGTTTTGTCCTCATTTTCGATGATATTGTCCAGCATTCACTGCCGTATTGAAGAACTGACATCACGTAGCAATCCAGGTGCGATAAAAGAAGGTGTTAGAGTAGAAATTGCGGTTACATTTTATCGGTTTCACTGTAAAAGGGTGGGACCTAGTTGCTAATCTAGTAGCTCGTGTAAATTCATACCTAGGAGGCATTAGTGATCTAAATTCATTGGAGCAGAAGCCGTGAAAGTATTTGTAGAAGAGACACAGGGAAGCCACATCACGCCGGTGAGATAGCGACTGCAGCCGAGCTGCCAAGTCGGTATCTATCACATTACAGATTCTACGTTGGATTCTGTCAAGAACCCCGAGGTGAACAGCAGGGGCACCCGTACAGATGTGGCAGCAGTACACGGGTGGAGGTATATTTATATATTTGCAGGATGGACTCAGACAGGAAACACTTCCTGGCCCTGCACAGTGGAATGTCTCGAGAGTCTGAGAAAGATTTGGGTTTATAAGGCACTATTCAGCTTCGCTTGATTGTCAATGAACCTCGTGACCAAGCAGTTTGATAGAACGACTATTTAACCTTCGAAGGGGGACACAGATTTGAATCTTGGCAGTAAGCGTATACGTTCTTTTATTCAGATTTCCCGAATATTCAGGTCGGTAGACGAAAACTACAATAAATAGCGATAAATAACTATAGCGTCTACTCAAATATGAGTATCCACTAAAAATAGCGTGTCAGTGATAAAGTTTTCATGATCAACATAAAACTTTCGATAGGGGACCTGTATGATCAGCACCCCCCTGTAATTTTTTTGGTTTTTATTTTTTGGACATTTTTCAGTGCATTCTTATCGATTATACTCTAAACTTTTAGATTAGAAAAAAATAAATTGGGAAAAAATCAATATTGAAAAATTTTTAGGAGGTGCTCAGTTTTTCATACAATGTTTAAGTAAATCGCCCCCCCCCCCCATATTAGAAACACTCGCTTTGGTGTCGAATAAATGCCATTCTTGGGGTTACCGAAGAATAAGCTGCCATTGTAAGAACTTAACAAGTTTGGAAAAAATAAATAAATAAATAAAAATAAAAAAATGAAAAGCAAAAAAATTACAAGGGGGTACCGGTCGTACACGTCCGCCCTTTCGAAAAGTGTAAAACTATATTCTATTCCATAGAATAGCCTCTGCGTTCACCATACCTAACAACACTAGATTTTTATGGGGATACCTAACAGACAAAGTCTACGTTAACAAACCAGCAACAGTCGTTAATGCACACAAAGACCAAATGAATTGTTTCGTGATGTTTGTGATTCCATTGCTTCGCGTTGTCGGAAATGCCTGGACCTGAACGGATATCAGTTTGAAAAAAGGCGTTGACAGAACAAGAAAATAGTGTTCGTAGATTTTATTTAATTTAATAATAAACTTTTGGGGACACCCTGCATATATATATATATTAGTCATCCACATACAAGCCTATCACAGCTCATCAGTGTGGCTAAACACATCCACTTGCTTTTAGTGTCAGTCGGAGTCGCTACTTCCTAAGCTACATATATATATATATTGTTAAATATAAGAGACAATGAATGTTTATTATGTTTAATCATGGGCCATTCATATTATGTATTTTGAATTTAATTTCAGTTGGAAATAAAGACAAAATTCTCCTACATTTGGATAATTTTTTATTAAGTTGATTCTAAGGTTTTGGCTCACATGAGCCATCTTCAGAGAGGTTGCAAGGACGTTAACATAAAAACATCCACCATCAAAGATGATTTTATCTTGTGTTGACATAAAACTTTGCTAAGCAACGATAACAGTTACCAAATAGCAAACGCAGTTCGTGAATTTGTAATGCGGTTCTGTGACGTTACACCGCGTGAGAGCTTGAAATATTAACAGAACCATGTATTTAAATGCAATGTAATGTGTCCTAACCAGATTTAAACGTGTGGGTTGTTTGGATTTAATGTAGATGGCCTCCAGTGTTGGAGAAGTTTTGCATTTAATTTCACCTGAAGCCAAAATACGATGTTTAGAACTGCTCATGATTAAACTTAATAGATATTCATTGTCTCTTATATTTAACAGTATATGTTTAGAAAATTATCTGCTGCCTCTATACACTATATATATATATATATATATATATATATATATATATATATATATATATATACCACACATTCTTCCCGATTCTCGAAATCTACATGTCTACTCAGTTGCTTTGTTATGTATCTTAACGTAAACAATGACATTTTTTAATGAAATAAAAACATACAAAAATATAACATTTTTTTCTAAGAAGATTTCTCGAATATTCAGGCTGGTAGTTGTAAATAAATAAATATACTGTTTAATAATAAAAACAGCATCTACTCAAATATGAGTATCCGTTAAAATAACGTTTAAACAAATAAATTAAAAAAATATGTTGGATTTAATCAACAGAGAAGATATGTATATTGGATAATCTAGAAGAACGTATATTTCAAAGCATATATATATATATATATATATATATATATATATATATATATATATATAAAACAGACATAGATTAGATGTCAAGGAATTTATGACGATTATCTTCAAAACCCTTAATCATTGATTCTGCTGCTTCTACTCCAATAGTTTCTTTTCTCGCAATTCATCGCCTGTTAATATCCCCTCCGATTTCTTGCTTCCCTGACAAAAATATATATATATATATATATATATATATATATATATATATATATATATATATATATATATACGCACCGTTCATTCACCAATGAATTAGAACACTCTCAGCTATTGGGCGTGTATAATGATAATATACACGCTAAAAATCTACCCCCTTCTACCGAGCACCCGTAGCTCAGAGGTAGAATCGCCGACTGACTCCAATTCGTTCGGGTTTCAATCCTGGGTAAAAAGCAGTCGGCTGTCTGACCGTACTGATGAGCTGTGATAGAGCGAAACAAATCTGTCTACTGATAAATATATATATATATATATATATACAGTACAGTGCAGAAGTATTAGGACAAGAACTATTTTATCTTTTATGAGGCATATTGACAGAAAAATAAACAATTTAATTAAAGTAATTTTGTTTGATTTTCTTAACAAATGCTTTAACAAAAAAAATACTTGTTACAAAATAAATTTAATATTTAATATAAAAGACTTTTGCTTTGATCACAGCCTTCATTCTATCAGGCATTGACATCACAAGCTTCTTCAATGTATTTAATGGTATCTCCTGGCGAGCAGCTTGTATTTTTTCTCAAAGTGGGTCTTGCGAAGTAACATTAGATTTATCAATTTTTTTATCCAAAATATTCCATAGATGTTCAATAGGATTGAGATCAGGGCTTTGTGGGGGCCAATTCAAATTCCAAAGCCTTCCTTCTCCTTCCTTTTTAGTTAAATAATTCTTACAAAGGTTTGGATTTTCACCCTGTATTAGAATTTCAGTGAGTTTTTTTAGGAAAATCACCCCTGTCCTAACACTTTTGCATACTACCGGTAGTGTGCAAAAGTGTTAGGACAGGAGTGATTTTAAACTTTATTTTGATGCCTCATAAAAGATAAAACAGTTCTTGTCCTAATACTTTTGCACAGTACTGTATATCCATTTGTATGTTTTTGTGTATATGTTTGCGTATGTATGTGTGTGTACCTGCGTTCATTCATGAGCACATTTAAACTTGTTCAAATATAAATGATTTGTATTTGCTTTGTTTAAGAATTATTTAAACAATACGTCTTTGAACTTTTCTAATACTGATTTCCTTCTTCGCAATTAAAGTTTTATTTGTCTGCAAGGCAATCTTCAGGCTGATTGACAAATTAATTATTGAGATCTACCTCTTGAAACCTCCAAATCAAATGTCTGCCTTCTTATCTCATTAATTATATTTGCCCCTCGTTTATTCCGTTTCTTGTATCAATGCCAAAAGTCACCCGATCTGATCATTACTCAAAGGCTCGATTCTGTTTAGAAATCTGAAGTCTCTGCATAGATTCGCTTTCTATATGTTTTTCGAAAACTAGACAATGAACGCACAATTGAAAACCGCTTTACGTCTATTGAACAGGTGAAGCGGGTTATCCCTTGTTCCCTGTTTAGGATGTGGTTTCCGGCTTTCACTTTTCCAATCTTTTCACTCCTTTTTCTTTTTTTTTTTCAATTGGAGTAGATAGACTAAACTATCACCCGGTTCACACTCCACCCACGTCTATTGAACAGGTGAAGAGGCTTATCCCTTGTTCCCTGTTTAGGATGTGGTTTCCGGCTTTCTCTTTTCCAATCTTTTCACTCCTTTTCCTTTTTTTTTCAGTTGGAGTAGATAGACTAAACTATCGCCCGGTTCACACTCCACCCACGTCTATTGAACAAGTGAAGAGGCTTATCCCTTGTTCCCTGTTTAGGATGTGGTTTCCGGCTTTCTCTTTTCCAATCTTTTCACTCCTTTTTCTTTTTTTTTTCAATTGGAGTAGATAGACTAAACTATCGCCCGGTTCACACTCCACCCACGTCTATTGAACAAGTGAAGAGGCTTATCCCTTGTTCCCTGCTTAGGATCTGGTCTCCGGTTTTCTCTTTTCTAATCTTTTCACTCTTACGTAAAAAAAAAGCACATATACACAATGGTTTAAGTCTCTAAGCACTGATATGCAATTCTTTGTAATTTGCTCTCATTCAGCGGAGGCTTACCGACATATCACGTTGAAACACCGGTTTCCGTAAGATTACCAAATTTAAGAAACCTGGTCACTACCTAGCCGGTTGACTGCGTAGAAGTACCAGGCGCTGTAAGCTTGGATGTGCTGGTGGTGTAATTGATAATGGCTTAGAACTGTGTTGTAACTCTTTTTTAAGGGGTCACAAATGAAAATAGGAACACAGGATTAGTATAAGCAATTTCTATTATAAAATACGCTAAAGATACAATAGTCAGCTTGTTCGCCTAGCTGACGAGCAAGCGGTGTCGGATATCACAAAGTCTCCGTTCTGTAAGGCACTCTATGAGTGTCTGACTCGCACCAGACTTATGCTTCACGGTGACTATTAGTCACATGGTATATGTGCAGGTCGGGTTAATCCATTACTATGTTAATGGGTAGGTCCGCTATAACAAACTGTTAATCCGAAATCCGAGTTCCAATTCTAGTTGGATTCGTTATTTTCATTTATGATATGAACACACTTCTTGTCCCTCTCTTATGGGTTAATTAGTATTGTGTCAGTCAGTTAAGTGCCATACGTGATACACGCTTGGGCGATCATGTTTCGAAAGAGACATGACTGACTGGGCAGAGGATTATCCCGCAGTAGTTTGCCATTGCTTTCTGTGGTAGGCTGGTTGCCGACCAAGGCTATAGAACCCAATCTGTCCTGCTATTTAACCCATAACTGGGAGGAAGAAACAGATTAATACCTTTCCCAAGGGTATTTGCGCGTAAGTGAATACAATGGATTCAACTGGAATTCGAACTCGGCTCCCCGGTTTCTCGTTCCGAGCCGATATCCACTGTACCACAACGCACATCCTCCATCCAGTAAGGATGTGCGTTGTGGCGCAGTGGATATCGGCTCGGAACGAGAAATCGGGGAGCCGAGTTCGAATTCCAGTTGAATTCCATGCATCCACTTACGCGCAAATACCCTTGGAAAGGGTATTAATCCGTATCGTCCCTCCAGTTATGGGTTAAATAATAGGACGGATTGGGTTCTATAGCCTTGGTCGGCAACCAGTCTACCGCAGAAAGCAATGGCAACCTACTGCGGGATAATCTTCTGCCCAGTCAGTCATGTCTATTTCGAGACATGATCGTCCAAGCGTGTATCATGTATGGCACTTAACTGACTGACAGTATTGTGTATCAATATATCATTGTTATCACAAAAAAAAAAAAATGAAAAAAAAATATCTTACAATCTAAAAATATTTCCTGGCTTTAAAAGGTGGGAAATGAATGAATCCCTCGATCAATCAGTGAAGTTAGCATCGCATACGATCTTTATTCTTCCTACAATGTTAAGCTGCTTAATCACCTGGTCATCGCACTACGGAACACATTTTTGAACTCTGCGTGGAAAGTAAATAGAATTCAATAAACAAATCTATGGCGTCTTCAGTTAATTCACCAAACCTTTGCCCGTATTAAACTGGATAAGCTTTGATCGATACTGGAAATGGCATCCATTAACAAAGTATTATATAAATTAACTTCACTCTGGTTATGAGGCTTACCGGATTTCTATAAAAAAACTGATCTTGTTGCTAAAACCAAGATACGACAAACCCCTTAATTGTATTATTTAAAATCTGAAACTGAAAAGTTATCCATCATTCCCTTTTCTCATGCATTAACTACTAGAAAATTTAAAAATGAACAAGAATCAGAACATTTTCTCTGTTGTGAATAACGAAATCGAAAATCTATTAAATGAAAATTATATAACTCAAATAAACACCGATTAAATTAAGCGCGAAATACGTTTTAACTGTCATAAAGAAAAACAATGAGATTTTGAATGAAAGCTGACGGAAACTCTTTTAATAACAACAAGCAAATCATAACCAAATTAAAAAGGAACCAATTCACTGATTTTGTATATTGCAAGAACGACCAAAAATACAATGATTAAACATTGGATAGTCTGTGTTTGAAAATTTTAAAACTATGTTGAAATCAGCAAGAGTACCAATCCAGGCTAAAAGGAAGTTAAACATTCCTCCAGTTGTTTTAAAAATGACCTTTCCTATGTCATCACTTCGCAAGTCGGTATCCACGTAATCGACCACCCCAATGTCATTAGTTCGCAACTCGGTATTATCATAATCGACCTTCCCAATATCATTAGTTTGCAACTCCGTGTTATCATAATCATGTTATCAGTTCACAAGTCGGTATTTTTGTAGTCGATCGCTCCGATGTAGTCAATACGCAATCGGTATTATCATAATCGACCTTACCGATATCATCAGTTCGCAACTCGGTATTATCATAATCGACCTTCCCAATGTCATCATTTCGCAACTCGGTATTATCGCAATCGACCTTCCCGATGTCATCAGTTCGCAACTCGGTATTATGGCAATCGACCTTCCCGATGTCCTCAGTTCGCAACACGGCATTATAATAATCGACCTTCCCGATGTCACCAGTTCGCAACATGGTATTATCGTAATCGACCTTCCCGATGTCATTAGTTCACAACTCGGTATTATCGTAATTGACCTTCTTATTGTCATCAATTCGCAACTCGGTATTATCGCAATCGACCTTCCCGATGTCATCAGTTCGCAACACGGTATTATCGTAATCGACCTTCCCGATGTCACCAGTTCGCAACACGGTATTATCATAATCGACCTTTCCTATGTCATCTGTTCACGCAACACGGTATTATCGTGATCGACCTTTCCGATGTCATCGGATTCCACAACACGGTATCGTCATCGATACCGATGTCATCAGATTCCTAACACGGTATTATCGTAATCGACCACTTCGATGTCATCAGTTCACAACACGGTATTACCGTAATCAGTGACCCTTCCGATGTCATCAGTTCACAACGGTATTATCGTAGTCAGCCCTTCCGATGTCATCAATTCACAACACGGTATTATCGTAATCGACCTTCACGATGTCATCAGTTCACAACACGGTGTTATCGTCATCGACCCGCTTCGATGTCATCAGTTCGCCCGGTAATGTCGTCATCGACCATACCGATGTCATCAGTTCCCTGACGGTATTATCGTAATCGACCACTTCGATGTCATCGGTTTGCAACACGGTGTTATCGTAATCGACCCTTCAGTGTCATCGGACCGCAACGGTGTTGTATCGTCATCGACCTTCCGGTCATCATCAGTTCCATAACACATTGTCGTAATCGACCCACTGATGTCATCAGTTCACAACACGGTATTGTCGTAATCGACCCTTCCGATGTCATCCGGTTCACAACACGATGGTATCGTAATCGACCGCTTCGATGTCCATCCAGTTCACAACGGTATTATCGTAATCGACCCTTCCGATGTCATCAGTTCGCTTTGATGTCCTCATCGTCAGCCCTTCCAGTGTCATCAGTTCACAACGATGACCACTTCATCAGTGTTCGACCATACCGATGTCGTAGTTCCCCAACACGGTATTGTGATCGACCACATACAGGCCATCGACACCATCAGTTTAACCTGGTCGTATCGTAATCGACCGCTTCCGATGTCATCGGTTCACAACACGATATTGCTCGTAATCGACCCTTCCGATGTCATCCAGTTTGCAACACGGTATTATCGTAATCGACCATACCGATGTCATCGGTTAACCTGGTATCTGATCGACCACTTCGATGTCATCGGATTGCAACACACGGTATTTATCGTAATCGACCCTTCCGGTGGCAAGCCAGTTCCTTGCATTATCGTCATCGACCACTTTGATGTCATCAAGTTGCAACACGTTGTTATCGTAATCGACCACTTCCGATGTCATCAGTTCACAACGATGGCCCATCGTAATCGACCCTTCCAGTGTCATCCAGTTCCTGTTTGTTATCGTAATCGACCCTTCCGATGTCATCAGTTCACAACACATTGTTATCGTAATCTGACCGGCAAAATGTCATCAGTTACCGGCACGGTGTTATCGTCATCAAACCCTTCCGATGTCCATCGGTTCACAACATGGTATCGCCCAATCAGCCCTTTAAGTGTCATCAGTTCACAACACGGTATTATCGTAATCGACCCCTTCCGATGTCATCAGTTCACAACACGGTATTATCGTCATCGACCATGATGTCATCGGTTCCCAACACGGTATTGTTGGTATCGTAATCAGCCCTTCCGATGTCGTCAACCACGAACACATTGTCGTAATCGACCCTTCCGATGTCATCAGTTGTACGGTATTATCGTAATCTTTGACCACCTTTAAGTGTCATCCAGTTCAACGGTGTTATCGTCGTCGACCACTTCCACGATGTCATCAGTTCACCAGCTTTGTTGTCGTAATCCTTCCCGATGTCATCAGTTCGCTAGTTGGTATTATCATAAGCGACCATCGGATAGGTCTGATTAATTAAAACTGGCAGCTCATCTCGAAAATGACCTCTAATCAGTTGTTAACTTCACCAATAAATACTTTGTAAATTTTAACGCCACCAAAACGAAACTTCTGAGCTTTACTCATCAAGGAGAACTATTTTTGTTTTTTACCAGCATTTCTGAGGTGTAACTCCAGGAAAGCAACTCATTATGCCTTCTTGGTGTCGCGTTTTCTACTGACATTTAGTAGAACGTTTATATTGAATCAATGGCTATGTCTGCTGCTAGGAATGATGGTTCACTGTTTCATATCAATTAATTTTTATGCCAGTCCATTTTACACATTTCAAAATCAACCATTTGTCCATGCCTTGAATATTTCTGTCATATCATTAGATAACTTTCATTAGCAGTAGCAACTAAAATGGTTATCATATGTCAACCGAAAAGAAAATAAATTAAAAAATTAGATGTTGACGTTCGACACAACTTCAAATAAAAGGCTAGGAAGGAACTCCAAGTCAACACAGAAAAAATTAATAACATCTACTTAACTTAAGAAAACTATTTTTTGGAAAAATTGTTTAAGAGAAAGATTTTATAAATTTCAGTCGAAAGCAGTACTGGCCGCTCGCTCAATGAATGCAAAATCTTTGTTTAAAAGAAAACGGTTAATATCATCATTACCAACTGGTCTTATGCTTTTGCCATATGTCACGAGATTCTCGACAAATTCTAAAGAGCAATCTGTTATGTTATCGGTCCTCACCTGGCATCGTAACATCAGTTACTTTTCTACGACTGCGACGTGGCTTTATTCGTACTTTTCTATCAATATTTTAATGGCAATTGTTCTAATGAGCTTAGACGAAAAAATAAAATATCTGCTCAGAGAAACGTAAACCATTTACTTTCGCTCATCGATACCATTCGGAACTACTTTTTATTCTTTTTTATAATCGTATTACTGCCACTGTTATGCAGGGGATGAATGTTATGTGAAAGAGTGACAGGTTACAGGGGGTGTCAGAAAGAGTATGAGAAGGAATTGAATACTGATGAGTGGGGTGGACGGAGAAAGAAGCATGAGAGAGTGGATGTAAGTTAGTGAGACAGGAGATGACTATTGACTTTACATTTGAATTCTTTACGATTGTAGCTGTCGGGAAAGCAAGTAAATAGAATGGAATTCCACAGGCGGGAAGTGCAAGAAAAGTAGCTTTCGGAGTAGAATTTGCGTTTACAATTTATTGGTTTCACAGTAAAAGGGTGGGATCTAGTTGCTAATCTTGTGGCTCGAGGAAGTTCATATACAGGGGGTACCAGTAAGCTAAGTTCATCGGAGCAGAAGCCGTGAAAATATTTGGAGAAGAGACATAGGAAAGCCACACTGTATCGGCGAGAAAGCGACTATATCCTAACTGCTAAGTCGGGATCGATCACATTACAAATACTCCATTGGATTTGATCGAGGACACCTAAGCGGATAGCAGGAGCACTCGACCAGATATGGCAGCAACATTCAATGCACGGTCGGATGGTAGATTTGTATATGTGCAGGATTGTTTCGGATGGGAAAAACTTACTGGCCCTACACAGAGAACCGACTTTCTTAGCAGCGGATTTAGCTATGGATTCTGTATAGTTATTTCACTTGAGGTCTGATGTGAGAGTTAATCCGAGGAGGCGTAGTGTTTTACTTTCAGGGAGAGAATCCTGATCCATGTTAATGGGCGGGAGGAACGATTTTAAACTTGTACATTAAACGATATAGTAAAGTGGTCGTTAATATTGTCTTTAGGTGATTGCAAAAGAATGTTATTATTCTCTTCTAAAGTTTTTTAGCTTGTGCTATTTCTGAGAGACATTCGAATCGCAGATTAAGAGGCGCAGCTAATGCGGATTTGCGTGCAAGGTAACGGTTAACCGTAGACCTGAACAGGTTGAAAATGTAGTGATCAGATAAGCATCCTCTTGGGAGTAGGTTCCACAATATAAGAGATAAGAGGAGCTCTTTATGGGGATATATGGGGAAGATAACTGCTAACCCTATATTTGAACAGGTAAACTGATTGGGGAAGTATTATCATGAGAGTTGGTACCACAATAGAGTGATTCGTGGGAAGAAGCTGCTTGAGTGGAAATTACATCTCACCAAAAAATACGAAGAGTGGCTCACGACAGTGTGCGGGCCGGGCAGGTCTAAGCCGTGAAGGTTAGATGTGGTGGAACTAAGAAAGTAGTGGAAATATTGACAAAGCAGTGAGAGGCTTATAATGTTTTGTCTGTGAGAAAGGGGTTGCAGTATGGAAAATAATTCATCACCCACAAGGACGCAGATTCAATTCTTAACTATTGTGACTAGAAAGAGAACACTGGACAGCTGTTGCTCATGTATGGCAGCAATAATCTATTTACAGACTGATTTGAATCTTGTGAATATAGAAGTGGATGTGCGTTGTGGTGCAGTGAATAGTGGCTCGGAATGAGAAATCGGGAAGCCGCGTTCGAATTCCAGTTGAATTCCTTGCATTCACTCTCGCGCAAATACCATTGGGAAAAGTATTATTCCGTCTCTTCCCTCTAGTTATGGGTTAAATAAAAGGGCAGATTGGGTTCTATAGCTTAGGCTGGCAACCAATCTATCGCAGAAAGCAATGACAATCTACTGCGGGATAATCTTTTTTCGAGACATGATCGCGCATGACTGAATAAGAAAGGAAGGCTTGGAGAATCTAATACTCACGGGGCTGATAGACGAACAGAAAGACAAGGGAAAATAACGCGAGACATACTTGATAGGCTTTAGCAAGTGGGTGATAGAGCATTGTTTGGGTGAGATACCAAGAGACAAAGTATTGAGAACGACAAGGGATACGAAAAAGTAGAGGTCCATGATCGCCTTCGATCTGAAAGAACACGGAACATAAATAAGAAAAAAAAATGAAGAAATAGTGCTTGGAGAATTGGACACACATAGGAAATACTGAAGGTAGAGTGACAAAGAAAAACGTCAAGTAGCCTCCCTAATGAATAAATAAATTAAATAAATGTACACTCTGCCCAATCACTCATGTCTCGAAAGAGACATGATCGCACAAGCATGTATCACGTATGGCACTTAACTGACAAAAACATAGAAGTAAAGGAAAACCATAAAGAGGCGCAGGAATAACATAATTCGGTGGTCATCAACCAATAAGTGCCAGATTCTAAATAAGATTTGAACCGACGGGATGTTTCTTCCCTCTGTCTATTCTATAAATATTTTCATGGCTTCTGCTCCAACGAACTTAAGTCACTGGTGCCCCTGCAACAGGTGTTTACTCGTGCAACGAGACTGGCAACTGGGTCCCACCCATTCACAGTTAGATCAACCAAATGCAGACGACAATTCTACTCCTTTAGCTTCTTTTGTCGCATTTCCCGCCTGTGGAACTCGCTTCCATATTCTTGCTTTCCTGACGGCTACAACCTCTAGGAATTTAATGTCAATACCCATCTCTCAACCACTTGACTCTAGTTCTTTCTACTTCGCCCTGTATATCTTCTCCTTTCTCTTCACCTTTGCAATAGTCATCACACCTGTATTCCCATCCCAAACTGGTTCGTCTTTCTCTTTACTCTCCTCTCCCTGCACATAAGTGGCATTCCCACCTGATTAGGATTTGAACAGGTTTATATTGTATTGTAAGTGGCTAGATTACCCACAAACCGAGTGTGTCGAAGGAACTTTTTTTTTTTTTTTTTACCTTGGTCCCAAGTAGGTGAGCTACGTGAGATCAACTTTTTAAACTTGGATTTTTTGTTACATTTAGTTCGAGTTGGGGTGTAGATGAATTGCCTTTAACATCGTCATTTTTTATAAACCTTTCCATTCGGATGAACTTGCTCATTTTTGTTGCCATATTGACAACATTTCGAGCATTGTCTTCTCGGGATTCGTCATACGTCTATCGTCCTCAGTAACATTTATGGAATTTTAAACTGGGCCCTTTATTCAATCCATTGTTCATGCTTAGGGGTTTATTGCCTATCATTTAATACTCAGGAGTTAATTCAAGTTTGTGTCGTTTGATTAATCTTATCCGATAAAGCAGAGCGTATGATTTTTTTTTGTATTACTTAAATTCAGGAATTGTAATCATGGCTGCCAGGTATAAACGAAAGAGAATTATCTAATACGAGTTATTCGCCTAAACATGAGAAACAGAATTAGAAACATCTAAACATATGAATTGAATAAAGTGTCCAGTTAAAAATTCTGCCAAAATTACCATGTACGGCATGTACTGAAAGAAGCCCGGAAAATAAAACGGCCGAAACTTTTGATTATAACAATTGACACAGGCATTCTAATCCGAATAAAACAGTCGGAGAATAACATATTCATTAGATATTCGCATTTACATTAGACATACATATATTTTTAATCATTTCACCCCCGAACTAGGCGATAAAGCCACTAAGCAGCTAGGGGGGATACTGAAGAAGAAAGACCATACAATGGCGGAAACTTAGAAAAATATTATCAAGAAGAGAGAGCAATAAAACTACAGGGTTTCAAGGTGACAGTAGATGACGGTGGGCATTGTATTTAAATCTTTGAAGATCGTGGGTGACATGAAACAAGAAAATGGAAGAGAGTTCTACAGGCGAAAGAAGAAACTATTAGAATAGAACTTACGTCTACATCTAGCAATTTGAACAGAAAACTGATGAGACCTAGCAGCCAATGTATATCAGTCAGTTAAGTGCCATACGTGATACACGCTTCGGGCGATCATGTCTCTTTCGGGACATGACTGACTGGGCAGAAGATTATCTCGCGGTAGGTTGCCATTGCTTTCTGCGTTAGACTGGTTGCCAGCCAAGGCTATAGAACCCAATCTGTTCTATTATTTAACCCATAACTGGAGGGAAGAGACGGATGAATACCTTTCCCAAGGGTATTTGCGCGTAAGTGAAACTAGAACAATTGTCATGAAAATATTCATAAAAAAATTCATAGGGAATCTACCTTACGTCAGTAGGAAGCTGACTGAAGCTGAGATGCCAGGTTAGAATCAATAACATTGCAGATTTAAAAATACTTTACGGCGAGGTGGGGAAAGTGTTATTAGTATTAAATGGTTGTCTTCCAGATTCTGTTTGAATCGAGGTGCTGATTTTCTTCTTCTTCTATGTGTCCTGTTCTTTCAGGACGTAGGCGATCATGGCCTTCCACGTTTTCCTATTCCTGGTAGCTCTTAGCACACTTTTTCCTGTAACACCACGCAACGCTCGTTCTGTCATCTACCTGCTCAGACCCTTCAGATATGTTAACCGCCGCTTTTCTTTGTCTTTTTACTCTATCTGTCCTGTTAGTATCAGGTTCTCCAAGCCTTCCTTCCTCATTGCATGTTCCAGGGACTTTCGCTCTCTCTTCCTGATGCTCAATAATTATTTTCTTTTCGTTTCCATTATTTCCAACACTCATAACTGCTCACATGCTCGGTCCATTTTGTCCGCAGCATCCTTCTGTATAATCAAATTTCAATTGCTTCAAGTTTTTCCTTCATCTTTGATGATATTGTTTAGCATTCACTGCCATATTGAAGAACTGACGTCACATAGCAATCCAGTACTCTCTTCTTTGTTTCTAGTGAAAGTTTCCCATCTCTTAGTACTTCACTCAGCTTCTGGAACGTGTCCGCAATGCCAGTTCTTTGGATCTCTGTGTCACACTTTCCGTTTTCTGTTAGAACACTTCCCATGTATTAAAACTTTTGTACCTGCTTGATTTTAGTATCCCCCACCTGTATTTGGCATTTTGAGCTGCTCTTTTTTGCTGATGAACATGCATTCGGTTTTCTTGCAGATTATTTGTAGTCCTTTTTTTGTCACTCTCTTCAGCTACCTTCTGTAGGAGGTCTTGTAGTTTCCTTTCGGTGTCTTCAATCAGCACTGTATCATCTGCTTACCTTATATGGTTCAAATTGTGGCCTCTGATGACAAATCCTGATATAACATCTAGAGTCCCCGGAGTAGTCTCGCTGTACAAGTTGAATAGATCCGGCGAAAAAGATACACCCTTGTCTTACACCTCTTTCTATCTTTGTATATCTGCTGAATTGGTTGCCTGTCTGTATGCAGGCAGTTTACTGCCTGCATACAGACAGGCAACTAATAAGGGCTGATAAATGCCCTTAATAATATAATTTCTATAATATATATATTATATATATATATTATATATCATTATAATATATATTCTGTAATATTCATTTGTTGGAACAAAAGATTTCTGTCTAAGTTTCCAGTATTTTGGAGTCTGAAAAAATTCACTATTTAGCTGTAAGGTGCTGTCTACCATAAGCAGAACCGCCCCATTGCAACGAAAATGGGAATTCCTGATGCCTGCGGTAAGTGAGAAAATAAGATAAATTTCGTCATTAATCCAACATGCACATGTAATTCCGACAAAAAAAAAATCGTCCACTTACGAAGAAGAACGGATATATACATAGTTACGATGTAGTGAATTTGGTTATCGCTGTGAAGAACGCAATTACACTTGCCACTAAACAGGATGTGGTTATTATTAACCCCCGAAAGATCAGTCTCTTTCGATCTATGACTGACTAGAAAGACAATTTGCCCGCAGAAGATTCCCATTATTTTCTGCTGTAGACCGGTTGCCAACCAAGGCTAACGAACACAATCTGTCCTGCTATTCAACCCATGAAGGGAGAAGAGATAGATTCATATCTTTCCCAAGGGTATTTGTGTGTAAGTGAATGAAACACTTTCTCATTTCGAAAGATATTACATCTTTTAATAAACAAACAGAAAAATGGATCATTGTGATATAAATAATATCTTGGGAAGTACGCAACTACTTCGACCAGTAGCAAGGGCTCTGTTTTAATTGCTTTTAGAAATATATTTTATCTTCAATTTTTTTTCTATATTCATCGGTCCTTGGCATGACGGTAAACTGCATTTGGCAGCAAGGCCTCTGATTGAGAGGTTGTGAGGAGCATGGGACCATCTATTAATTGCTGTTATTCTCAGGTCCACCCTGACTCAATGTAGTAGCACCTGTTAGGGTCTCAGCTATGGGCAAATAGTTAACTCCCAAACTGGGGTCAAAACACTATAAAAGTTTAAAAATAGACTTTTATAGAAATATATACATTAAAATAGACTTTTGTCGAAAAATATACATTTTTGAAAGGAAAATATTATCAACAATACATTTTTAAAGAAAAAATATTAAAATAATACATTTTTGAAGAATATTCCCAGCAAAACATTTTTGAATACATAACAAGAAGACATTTTCAGTTTTCTAAAATAAAAAAGAATAAAAAAAACATTTTAATTAAAATCTGACTAAATCAATCTTCTCATTTTAAGCGAACATTAAAAATACCTTAACCCCCACCACATTTTTGGCATTAAATAACCACAGAATTTGATATGCCGTTAAAGAAAACTCAAACTCATATATTCACCAGTCTGTGGGATTTCAATTAGTACGAAACATATCAGGCTGCTCCGGTACTGCGTAAAGTAAAAATAGACGTATGATTGATGTGAATCGTTCGGATGGAAATAATATAAAAAATAGAAGGAATAAAATGGGTTATTCATTCTTCTTTTTTTGTTTATTATTTATTCTGTCCTGTCATAATTCCTTTTGCATTTGTCTTATGACTAAGCTACCAAGATGGTTCATTGTAAACGAGGAAAGCGTTACGGGGAAATGGTTGGGCAGAGATCTGGACCATGAATAAATGAATTGTCATTCTTAGTCGTATCTGAATAGAAATAATAAAAAAAATATTCATTAAAAAATTTTTTCCTTTCGCTCTGATTTCTATAGTGTGAGTGCTTGTAGCGTAAGGAGCTGGTTAATGTTTCTTTGATTCGGCCTTGTGTCATACTTAACCGAACTCCCTACAGCTTACAGGATGTATGCAGAATTATCATCAGGAAGTTTTTATCAGAAGGTTGGTTGTCGGCAGGATAGAATACATGGAATTGTGTGGAATAGTGTAGAACAGAGTAAGAGTAAAATATACATTTTGCATTTAAAAATAAAAATTTATTAAAAGGAGAAATAACAAGAATTCGTAGAAATTAATGTTCACTGAGAAAGTTAAGGGTATCATGAGTTCGGACAAAATGTTCGTAGTAGTAATTGCTTAAATATATAAGGAGAAAGAGAAAGAGGACAATGTCCGAGTCGCTTGAAGTTTGAAGTTACATTTTAGATGTGTGTCTCTCTTTCGCTGCTCCCATCTCTCTGACTCTTGACTGACGCCGAGGTCATTTAAATAGTCTTTTTGAATTTCGCACTGGATCGCTAAGTCCTCAAGTTGTGCAAGTAGCTCCGATTGATAAAAAACCATTTTAACACCTACTTGCGAAATCTGGGTTCGACTTTTTCTTTTAACACATGGTCAATCTTTTTCCTATTTGTGAAAATCCAGGATTTCACACGTCATTATGAATTTTTGTAAAAGTGATTTTAATTAATTTCTTATCCGTCACATTCTATAGACGTATTGATCATGAAGAGGAACGACATGCAAAATATTTCTATGCCACAAAGGTTTCCAAATATTTTCTCGACGATAAGTATGTCTTTGACTCAGTTAAGTACCATAAATGATACACGCTTTGGGCGATCATGTCTCTTTCGAGACATGACTGACTGGGCAGAAGATTATCCCGCAGTAGGTTGCCATTGCTTTCTAGGGTAGACTGGTTACAAGTCAAGACTATAGAACCCAATCTGTCCTGTTATTTAAACCATAACTGAAGGGAAGACACGGATTAATACCTTTCCCAAGGGTATTTTTGCATAAGTGAATGCAAGGAATTCAACTGGAATTCGAACTCGGCTTTCCGATTTGTCGTTCCGAGTCGATATCCATTGCTTCACAATAGATGAATCAGTCTATCCAATGTAAAATCCTGACATTGTTTGGCGTCAAATTCGGAAAATTGAGTAACATAGATACTGAATTATAATAAAATATTTTATGATATTTCACGAAAGATTCAACGGATTATTTGATTCATCTCAGAGCTTCATACTTCCTTTGTTTACAAAAAAAAAAATATATATCTTGGGAAAATTCTTAATCCGTAAAATAATCTGAAGTGTATAAATGAAGATGAATCAGTCTATCTAATTTGTCCTATTATTTAACCCATACCTGGAGAGAAGAGGCAGATTAATACTTTTCCCAAGGGTATTTGTGCATAAGTGAATTCAAGGAATTCAACTAGAATTCGAACTCGGCATCCGATTTGTCATTTCGAGTTGATATTCACTGCACCACAACGCACATCCGTCCCTTTGTACACGGTTTGTTTAAATAGCTCTTGGACAGTCAACAATTCGATATTTTAGTGAAGTATTTTGAGAGGAAATGTCTTCACGACGCCGAAAATGAAATCTCTGAGCTTGGTTCAAAATATCTTTTTGTGCCCATTTGTATATGTTTTGCTGTCCAGACCAACATGTTTTTCTTAGCATCATAGCCCGGCGTTGCCCGTGCAACTCAGAACATTTTTTAATTAGAAGATTATTGCAGCCTGTTGCTATTTCCGAGCGCTTGTATTCACCACCTCACTTTAAAACTCAGTTATATAAAAAATAATTATATAAAAAATTGTTGTTTAAAAATTATTCAAAAATTCTATTTAAAAAATCTATTTTCTTTTGTTTTGCTTAAACGTGATTTGATGTTTTGTGTGACATTGTAAACAACATTGCGTTTGTTTTTGTTTCAAAATTACAGGGTAAAATATTTACATTTTTTGTTGACTCAATGAATTTCAGAAATTTTCGAAGAATATTTAAAAATGTAGACATTTAATTTTAGAGGAAAAAGTTACATTAATGCCACACGAATTACAGACAGTTGATTTCCTGCATGAAATATTTAGTGAAAAAAAAGCTTTATTTTTTTAATTTTATTTTCTGAAGTGTGAAATATTAAATCTGAAAAAAAAAGACTTAAATAATGAAATTAACCATTAGCACTTTTCTCTTTTACATATTTTGTTTTTGTTTGAAAAACACTTTTTTTAAAAAATATTTCTTTTCTTTCAAAATTTCACATTTTTTGTTGTCCAAATGAATTTTTAAAACACTGATGAAAGTACAATATAGGAAATTATTAGATATTTATAAATTCATTTGATGCACATATTATTGTGCAATATTAACAAAAGAATCATTCTATTTTCATTTACAATTATTCACTTGGCAATAAATACTAAAAATAGTATGAAATACATCATTTTTTTAACATTGGGGTGGCCTAATAATTATGTCCGGTAGTGTAGATTCATCATTATTATGTGTCTGACTATTAGAACAAGATGTTGTTGTTTGAATGCCAAACGTTGCAAGTATAAAAGGCAATTTGTGAGTCTGTGTGTAACTGACATTTTTTAGGCTACACCATTCAAACTTTCTAGGGACACATATCTACAGGGAAGCCATGTCGACACATCCTTTTTGATTTTAAATTCAGCAATTTTCCCTTTCGCACGTTTTGGCCAATGGAGCCGATTGTTTACATTTGCCCCGTAAAACATCTAAGATCTAAAATGATTGCTAGGTTACTTCACAGAAATCAAATCACACGTGTCAAACGCGACTAAAAAAATGAGCCTTTATTTTTAATTTTTATTAAATATAAATTATTAAAAATTGCCTTTTATACTTGCAACGTTTTGGCATTCAAACAACAACATCTTGTTCTAATAGTCAGGCACATAATAATGATGAATCTACACTATCGGACATAATTATTAGGCCACCCCAATGTTAAAAAAATGATGTATTTCATACTATTTTTAGTATTTATTGCCAAGTGAATAATTGTAAATGAAAATAGAATGATTCTTTTGTTAATATTGCACAATAATATGTGCATCAAATGAATTTATAAATATCTAATAATTTCCTATATTGTACTTTCATCAATGAAAGAATGAAGAAGATTTAGGGCGATTCGGACGAATTCATCTTTGCTTCCTTTCCTTGTAAAATTTTGCAAAATAATGACAAAAGAACCATTCTATTTTCATTTAGCAATAAATATTAAAAATAGTATGAAATACATCATTAAAAAAAACTGAGGTGGCCTAATAATTATAGCTGGTAGTGTACATCTAAAAGTTCAGACCAAATATTTGTGTTCGCTTCACACACATGACCTTGGGAAATTGAATCCATCCATTATTCCATAAAGTATTGGTTAAATAGTACGGTAGACTTATTGATATAACATTGACTGGTCCCTAATTTAATAGAAGGACAATTCTGAAATCGAAGCAATGGAAACAGTAGGAAATCACCCTGTTATAATTCCTAAGAATAATTACAGCAATACATAATTTTCTTTTCTATGCTGTGTCTGTACAATATATATATGCGATTATAGCGCTCCACAAGTTCCGTTTTTTTTAATTATCTACCAACTGCTATGGGGATAGGTAGTGTAATGTTTACCCATCACCATCTCCAACTTATTTGAATTCGGAAGAGTTTTTTTCATGAACGTTGTCATACATCGTGGAGCTGAGTTCGAATTCCAGTCTAATTCGTTGCATTCACTTTCGTGCAAATAACCGAATGAAATGCATTCATCCGTCTCTTTCCTCCAGTTATGGTTTAGATAACAGGACAGATTGGATTCTGTAGCCTTGGCTGGTAACCAGTCTACCGCTGAAAGCAATGGTAACCTACTACGGGATAATTTTCTGCCCAGTCAGTTATGTCTCGAATGAGACATGATCGCCCAAAGCGTGTATCACGTATGACACTCAACTGACTGACTGACTGATTATCATACATTGCTAAAGAACTAATGTCTACTCTCATATTTAATCCATTGCTTCGGGTAGAAGAGATAGTGTTATCTCTCTCCGATGTGACGGATATTAAAACACAAGGTAACTGTGTAGAACAATAATCTCCTACGTCTAGAAAGGGAATGACACTTAATGAGGAACTATAGCTAGTGGGCATGAAAAGTATTGAATTGCTATGGAACAAAAATCTTTCTATATAGCAATGAATGCTATGGAACTCTTGTATGGCATTGAAGTGATTTCGGACAAAAGATGATTGCTGAGAATACCATGTGAACAACGAAGAAGTTAGGGACAGGAATAGACATTTGAATTTTGTGCTTCAATAATGAGATAAATTGCTCGGAAAATTTGACACTCACAGGACACATTGAAGAAGGACAGAAGGTAACACCGAATAACATCCCTAACAGGCTCGTGTAAATGGATGACAGAACAAGGGTTAAATACTGCTTAGAACTACAACTGTGATACAAAGTTGTGGAGAGCAATGTTCGTTCATGTACTGAAGGGATACGACTCACAAAAGATCAATCAGTTCATTCAAATGATATACATTCAACTGCTCATTAATATCCATCATTCCAAGAAAGATAATTTGTTGTAGGAAAAACGGTGGGAGTTTTAAAAACGAATAGTTTTAATAAAAAATATTACAAAACTGAAGTTATTCCTCGGGAAGATATTTGTTCTAATACTGACTAAGCTTAACTTGGTACAGAACAACTCCAATTCAGATACGGGTGACTCCCTTGCGGTTAGTGTCTGCCCACATTGAAAAAATCAACATCCTGGATTCTAAATTGACTAAAAACACTGACCACAGATATCTATAAGCAATACAGCAGTCACAGTGAACGGATGACCCCTCGGAGAGACCCTCTACGTTGAGAGGCTATTGGGTCTTAAAGTTATTTATCGGGAAGATATTTGTTCTAATACTGGCTAAGCTTAACTTGGTACAGAACAACTCCAATTCAGATACGGGTGACTCCCTATTCAGATACGGGTGACTCCCTCGTGGTTAATGTCTGCCAACATTGAAAAAATCAACATCCTGGATTCTAAATTGACTAAAACACTGACCACCATCTATAAGCAATACAGCAGTCACAATGAACAGATGCCCTCTCGGAGAGCCACTCTACGTTGAGAGGCTACTGGGCCTTAAACTAACATCTGACCTCAAGTGGTAAAATGATCTGCTCTCTGTGCCGCTTCCGTAAGCATCTGCACTCACATACTATCCTTTACCATTACAAAAGTGACAGATCAGGCCAAACATGAAGTACTTTGGGCAAAGGCCGCACAGGCCGCACTCTCCAGCCTAAAAAATAAAAAAATGCATCAACAAACGTCTAAAAGTTCAGTGAGGGTGACAAATCGCAGGTCGGATGTGACAAGCCTTTCGCTTTTCTATCGCTACTTTCACCTGGGCACCCCAACGTGGTGTATTTGTTAGCAAGCATCTCGCTAGAATCTGTTACAACTGAGTAGTAAGTTCGATCCTCACTGGGTACCCCATACTTTCGGCCTTGTGCCACATCTAAGCGGCGGTTAGTAAGTCAACGAACGCTACTTTCACGGAAAGTACTAGAACGAACTGCAAGTCTTGGTTCCATCAGACGTAATCGTCACTGCAAGGACCTGACATACCACTTATATTGTACCAAACCACTAACCTTCTCTCTGTATTCCATCGGTGAGAAGTCAATATTAATCGAACAGCTGCCCTGTGGAAGAGAGACTCCCATAAGGATGTTTCCTCTGATTACTACAATCATAACCTATTCAACTCCAGGCTTTAACGTTGCCCATCCGCACAAACTGCCTCCTAACGTAACCCGCTGCCTCAAGTGGCTACCAGGCCTTAATAGAGGTTAAACCTTACTGAAAAAAAAAACTCTTTTTATGCACTAACGATGTATATGATGATGTTTCTCTTCAGTTGCTTAGCAGACTAGGTTCATCCAAGAAGCAAAACATGACTAAATGTAGATAATAGGTTTGTGCAATACAATGAAAATGGAATAATTATCCATACCATCTCTATAATCATTTGTTGTGTCGCATTATGCAATGAAGATATATGTCAGCAGACAGTAAAGTTATCTGAAAATTTCCATAATTGTTTTAATATGTCATTCGTACAATCGAATTAATTTTTTCTAAGTGACATAACAAATTGTCGATTTCCCAGAAATTTGCTATAAAGAATTCTAATTGAATCCTAAATTTATTAAGAGCTTCAGAATATAAAAAAAAATTGGAGAGCCATGATCGCCAACATCCTGAAGAGCCACGACACATAGAGGGGTTGGATCCTATGAAGCGTGGTGAATGAATACCAACTCTCTGCCACCCACTCAAAAGATTTGGTTTACATTTACATGTTGAACGACACCATCGACCTCAGGATGATGGTCATCGTAGCGTAACGATTCTTCTGCTACTATGTGCCCTGTTTCTTCAGGACGTAGGTGATCATGGCTTTCCACGTTTCCCTATCCCTGGTAGCTCTGAGCACGCCTTCTTTTGTTACACGGTGCAATCCTCGTTCTGTCATCTACCTGCTCAGGTCCTTCAAATAAATTATCCGCTGCTTTCCCCTGTCTCTTTTTCCTTCTATCTGGCCTGTTAGTATCAGGTCTCCAGGCCCTCTTTCCTCATTTCGTGTCCCAGGAACTTCAGCTGTCTCTTCCTGTGCGGAAACTGGGATTAGCGAACTAAATTTCGATCTCAGTCGATGCCATTGCAACAAATACCTTTGCGAAATTAGTGTACCCGTATTTTCTCAACCCAAATTTGGGCTATATAACAGTGCATATTGGGCTCTTTAACTTTGGGCGGCAACCAGTGTACGAAGGAAAAATCGGAATTCCAAAACGTGAAAAAGAAAATGAGTAACTACTCCATTATTTTTCCAAAGACGTTATAACAATTCACAGATAAAGTAAAGGAATTCGTGGAGAGCCATGATCGTCCAAGTCCTGAACGACAGTAAAATGAAAAGATAGGAATAATTATTGGTATAGATCAGAAATGACTAGAGATAAATTAGCATATCCAGTCGTGTGCTCCTGCTATTCCACTAAACGTTCTTAACAAAATTCAAAGAAGAATCTGCAATATAATCGATCCTGACTTAGCATCTCACCTTTTCAATTTTCTCACCGGCATGACGTGGTTTCCCTCTGTATTTTCTACAAATAATTTGTAAAAACTGTGTAAACATTGCCGCTATAGAAACCACAACCGCGGCACCTTGAATTGTAATCCTATAACCCTATTTTCAACGGAAAGGAAAATAGCTTTAAGGAAGTGTAAGAGGGCAACCCAATAAGCCAAACACAGGTCGGGGATACCAGAAGCAAGCAAGTACAAAAATTGAAATACCTGGGAAGCGTTATAACAGAAGACGGAAAGTGCGACACAGAGATCCGAAGGCGAATTGGCATGGCGAAGGAAGCATTCCAGAAGTTGAGTAAAGTATTAAGAAACAAGACAATTTCGCTAGAAACTAGGAAGAGAGTACTGGATTGCTACGTGATGTCTGTCCTTCAATATGGCAGTGAATAACATCAAAGATGAAGGAAAAACTTGAAGCAACTGAAATGTGGTTCCACAGAAGGATGCTGCAAATATCATGGATCGAGCATGTGAGCAATGATGAGGTCTTAGAAAAGATGGAAACGAAAAGGAAATTAATATTGAGATTCAGAAAGAGACAGCTGAAGTTCCTGGGACACGCAATGAGGAAGGAGGGCCTGGAGAATCTGATACTAACAGGTCAGATAGAGGGAAAAAGAGACAGGGGAAAGCAACGGATAACATATTTGAAGGACCTAATCAAGTGGATGACAGAACGAGGATTGCATGGTGTAACAGAAGACTTGCTCAGAGCCACCAGGGATAGGGAAACGTCGAAAGCCATGATCGCGTATGTCCTGAAGGGACAGGGCACATAGAAGAAGAAGACGAATAAAAGAAGCAAGAGTAATAAAAAAGGGGAGGAGGGATAAAAGGAAGAGGAGGAACAATATTAGGAGGTGGAGGAATAAAAAGAGGAGTTTGAGGAATGAATGGAAGAGGAAGAGGAGGAATAATAGCAGAAGGAAGAATGAAAGGAAGAGGGGGAGTAATGAAATTTTAATGATATAAAAACATACATTAAAATTGTATATAAAAGAAAACAGGAAGATTGTGAAAAAGACCAAATAAAATAAAATAAATCACCTGAAAGAGAACTGAAAACATTAATAACAAGAGACAAGATTAAAAAAAAAAACAGGTCGTTTTAATTTTATGGTTTTTACACACTTTTGTTCTCGATTGGTTCCGAAGATTTTGCTTTAAGAGATAAGTAATATTTTTATTAATTCATATTTAATTTATAACTAGTGTAATATAACAATCTGGGCCCACCCGAAGAAGGCTGATGTAAGCGGGGGCATTTCCGGTCGTTGAAAGGAACGGATGTTTGTTTGACCTTATTTCCGGCAGTAGCGGAAATGGCTACAAGAGGCAAACAGAACAGGTGTCTCTGAGAATTACGTAGGCGTGCGTGTGCGAGGCAAAAAACCGGAAGAAAAAGTCCCGGTTTGGAGATTATAAAAAGACCTCAGCGCACGGATTTACCAGACAGTCCAGACAGACAGTCCGGACAGACAGACCAGAGTAGCAGGAGAGAGAGAGACCCAACAGATACGACGACACTCCCCCGTCAACCCTTAGAAGCGCGCTCCCTCAACTCTCTGTACCCTAGGCTACACGGTTCATCGTCATTAAGAAAAATATTCATATATTTTTATATATATTTGCCTGTTCTGTTCGTCGATGTAACTGAGACCAGCATTCGCTAGGCGTAACACTAGGAAGCAAAACGGATATTATCTTAAAGCTGTATATTAAAAAAACAGCAACAAGCAGTGAAAAGAAGAGCAAAGATAATCAATATAAATTGAGGTGAAGAAGTAAACTGAAACAATGAACCAGAAAATAACAAAAAAAAAAAAAAAAGAGCCTAACCGGCTTTCAATCAGCGCTGTTTGGAGCCAGTCGAGCAGAAACGTGTAATTATGGGCACAATGTTTATTAAAACCCAGTATATACTGAATCCTTAATATATATATATATATATATATATATATATATACACAAAGAATCTCAAGATAGCCAAAACCTACCGCGGTTTCACACTACGGCTCGTCAGGCCCTGACGAGCCGTAGTGTGAAACCGCGGTAGGTTTTGGCTATCTTGAGATTCTTTGTGTGTCTTTGCTCTACTTTTGCATTTCGTTTGTACTTTTGCATTTCGTTTGGACTTTGTATCGAGCACTTTTTCTTTTCTTTTTTGTGGTTGGTTCCGTTTGGGTATTTTTTCTTTACTGCGGAGTATCGTATGTCTTGTCTTTATTCCGCGGATTTCTTTTTTTTCCCCCCTCTTATCCAACGCCTTAGTGCGCTGGATTGTAACGGAATTAGGTTCTGTTTGTTATTGGTTTTCCTTAAAGTTTATCTTAGTATAAATTTAGGATTTAGATACTTGCAGAGTCTATTTAGTTATTATTTTGAATATATATATATATATATATATATATATATATATATATATATATATATATCCAGGTAAAGAGGACACAAGGTTTTACGATTTTGAGTACCATGGCATTTACTTTTTATAAAAAGTGCTCAATACTGTAAATGTTTTAGAGTATAATATAATATAATTATAAATAAAAAGTACATTGCGACACAGAAATTTCTGTTTCGAGATTTCTATCTCATCATCAAGCAATGTTGGTTGTGAAAATGATTTACATTTAAATACAAAAAAACAATCGGTTTGCTATTTATGTATGTGGGATGATATAAAATTTATGTGTGTGTTTCTTTTAACTAATCAGAATAAAGATTCACTTTGAAATTTGGCCAGTAGTTTCTGTTTTTAGGGAATACTTACTTTATTTTTTCTTTTTGTCATCCCTAACGGTCAAAGTGTCAACCTCCTTTTAACCTAATTTTCTTTTTCTTTTTTCTTTTTTTTTTTATTGCTTTTCACTATAACCTATTACCCTTTATATATACATTCTTGTCCCAAAAATGTCCTTTCAGCTTTCTCTATATCTTGACCTCTATATCTTGACCACTATATCTTGACCTCTAATCATAGAAAACATGAAAGAGATGAAGAAAGAAAGAAAACTTTTTACATTTTTATTCATATATATATATATATATATATATATATATATATATATATATATGATTCAAATTTCTCTATATCTTGACCTCTTCTCATAGAAAACATGAAAGAGATGAAGAAAGAAAGAAAACTTTTTACATTTTTATTCATATATATATATATGATTCAAATTTCTCTATATCTTGACCTCTTCTCATAGAAAACATGAAAGAGATGAAGAAAGAAAGAAAACTTTTTACATTTTTATTCATATATATATATATATATATATATATATATATATATATATGATTCAAATTTCTCTATATCTTGACCTCTTCTCATAGAAAACATGAAAGAGATGAAGAAAGAAAGAAAACTTTTTACATTTTTATTCATATATATATATATATGATTCAAATTTCTCTATATCTTGACCTCTTCTCATAGAAAACATGAAAGAGATGAAGAAAGAAAGAAAACTTTTTACATTTTTATTCATATATATATATATATATATATATATATATTGTTTCCAATATTCTGAAATGGTAATATGCAGCAATGAATAAGAAAACAACGAACTGGGGGTGGCTAATCGAAGACAAACGTGTAAATTTTGTGCAAAAAGATTCAAACAACTGGGAACTGCCAGGTAAAGTGGATATTCATGTTTGTAAGTTCATTTAAAACACGACTTCAGATCTTGTCTCCAGATATTTTTTTCTGAGAGACTACAGATGGATGATTGTCCAAACATTAAAGGTTTCTGAAGGCACTTCTAAGATTTCCCTAATATCGATATAAAATGTCGACAGAAGCTTTTGCAGCAATTTAAAAGTTTCTTAACAAGGAAATTCTATAGACTAAAAACAATTTGTACATGCTGACAGAGCGCTCAGACCGTGTGACAATTCTTTCCAGATGTGTGTCGTCTCACGTGACCAAGATTTTTAGACATCAGAGAGAGAGAGAGAGAGAGAGAGAGAGAGAGGGAGAGGGAGGGAGAGGGGGAGAGAGGGAGAGGGGAGAGAGAGAGAGGGAGAGAGAGAGCGGGGGGGGGGAGAGAGAGGGGGGAGAGAGGGGAGAGAGAGAGAGAGGGGGGGAGAGATGCTTCATAATAATCTAATGGAAATAACTCCGAAAAATGCATTACCCTCTTTACAAAGTAAAGCATTTTAAGTGAGGACCTCGGCAATGTGGTTCGACGCTGGTAAATTATATTTCAGAACTTTCGCATAACTGTTTAAAAACCCAGCGGCGACAGTTCGTTTTACATTTAAACCCACTCGCCAGGCCTTGAGACAAACACACTTAAAGTTCATTGTTGTTGATATTCTTTTCTAGAATTTGGAACATTTTACTGATTTGTTGTGTTTGCTTAAACATTAACTTTTCAGTGTTTCATTGCTTTCTGTTCTCATATGCCATTATGTAAGAGTTTTTTTTCTTCTATGCCGGTCTCATCGTTTTTCAAATAACGCGTCTTCACTCACGTGTTGTTCCTTTTGAAATGTCGCATCTTCACGTTGTTGTGTCGTCATTTTTATAATTTGTGAAATATATATATATTGTCTTAGTTCCTAAATTCGATAACACTTGACTATTTTGTTTTGTTTGTTTTTAGGTTTAATACATTTAGTATTTGAAATCGCTTTTTACAGTTTATGCGATATAGTACTTTTGTGTTATTGGTAAGAATTTGCCTGATTTCATTAATTTTACTATTGATTTGGAAGATGATATGCGATTTAATTGACGTATTATCAGATAATTGACAAGTTAGGCTGCGTGATAATATAGTCGTTGTGTAACCAATGTAAATGCTACTTGAATTATTATTATAATAAGTCGGCAAAAGCATATTTATAGAATATTTGTTCCTTGAATGATTGAGTTTTTTTGTCGTTGGTGAAGATCATATTAGTAATTTTTAAACTTTTTGAAGTGATAAGTTTAATATTTTTGGTTATGTTATATATATCTATTTAATAATTATTCAACTTGTTTTGTCTTATTGTCTAGTTAGTTTCTGTCGACTGTTATAATAATGCTTTTTACATTGTTATTGTTGTGGTCTTCGTTGCCGATTTGTTGTGGAGTTGTGGTGAAACATCGTCGCAAAGTTGTAGCGACCCGTTTGGCCGGAAGTAAGACACGAAACACAAAAGCTAGATTTAAAACAGTGTATTAGTATAACAAAAAACAAGATATTTAAAAGAAGTGTTAATAAATAGTGAATAGAAATAAGTAAGTCCAAAGGTATTATTACGCTCCTTATTGCCTGACTCGTAGCTGTCATCAGCTGTCGTACTACCTACTCTTTAACTAATGTCAGCTGCCTTCGTTAACTGCTCCTCGGAAGTCACACAGGTAATCACATATAACAAGAGGAAGAGGCAATTCCTCGTAGAAGAGCACAATAACAGTTATTAATGTAATTATCGTTTTTATTTTATTGTTGTCCCCAGGTCTACCCTGACCCAGAGTGGTATCACCTATTAGAGTCCAGCTATGAGCAAATAGTTAACCCCCAAACTGGGGTCAAAACACTATGAAAGTATAAAAATATTTTTATAAAAATATATACATAAAAATAAACTTTTATAAAAAATTATATACACTTTTGAAGGAAAAATATTAGCAACAATACATTTTTGAAGAAAAATTATTACCAAAATACATTTTTGAAGGAAAAAAATATTCTCAGCAAAACATTTTTGAATACAGAATTAGAAGTTTTCTAAAATAAAAAAGAATAAAAACAAAATATTTTCATTAAAATCTGACTAAAACAACCTTTTCACTGTAGCCGAACAACAACAAAAAATATCTTGAAATCCCACCTTTTTGACATTAAATAACCTACAGAAGTTGATATGCCTTTAAACAAAACTCAAACTCAAACAATATCTATGTCGAATGATTCCTGTAACTACTCTTAAGGTTCTCGACAAAATCCAAAGAAGGATGGGCAATATAATCGATCCTGTTTTGGCAGACCGCCTTCGGTCCATTTCTCACAGACATAATGTGGCTGCCCTCTGTCTTTCCTACAAGTATTTTCATGGCAACTGCTCTGACGAGCTTTTCTCCCCTGGTACCTCGACCGCATCCTTTTAATCGTGCTACTAGATTGGCATCAAAGTCCCGCCTTTTTACCGACGAAATTGTTAAAAGTAACCATTTCTTCAACTTTAACAGTTTCTTTTCTCGCACTTTTTTGCGGAACACGCTTCTATTTGCCCCTTCCCTCATATTTATAATCTCCAAAAGTTTAAATGCAACGTCAATTGTCATCTTTTACCTACTTGATTCCCATCCAACTCTTAATATTTCTTCGACATCTCCTGTACCTTTTTTATTCTCTCACTGTAACCACCTGCACAACAGTGGCATTTCTGCCTTGCTTGGGGTGAAATGATTATAAAAAATTAAAATTTATGATTTGTTTAAGTCGAAGAAACAAATAAAGGAAGGAGTGATAAAAAAGTAGTAGTTAACAGAGCGCAATAATGAAAGTCAAACGCTTATGAATGAGGGTTCAAGAAACAATTAATTTCCTATTGAGAGATCAGGCAGATCTCGCAAGCCTATCTTGGCAATTGATGTAGGAGAAAATGCACTGAATTCAAAACAGTTTGGAGTGTATTGGGCTACGTCACACTATATTGCAGGAATTATATGGCTACTGCTACAATTGCAGTGCATGTAATACCCGCTATGACCTGTTTTATATCTAGAGTACTGTCCCTGCGATACGTTATTTAAACATCCCAGTAAAAGATTAGTGATATATCTTTTAGTCTTTAATTTTTTGTTACATACTGTCTTGAGTGTTCTTTCTTGTTTTTATTGGATTAGTAAAAAAAAATGTATAAAGCATTTTGGTAGATAGATATTACTCTGAATTTACCTCCACTGCATTCAAGCAAATTTTAGAAGACATACAATTTTCT
Organism: Ascarosepion bandense; assembly: GCA_037127315.1. NCBI lineage: Eukaryota > Metazoa > Mollusca > Cephalopoda > Sepiida > Sepiidae > Ascarosepion > Ascarosepion bandense. Next base: position 3,278,438 of record JBBBDQ010000713.1, read on the forward strand.
ATTATTTGATATTACTTCTATGAAGGGGTACCCTATTATTCAAGTATTGTGTCGCTCCCACGTATATCTTTGCGCATTTATCGCATTTTAGAGCGTAAACTACATTTTTCGAGTTGCAGCTCAGATCCGATTTTGTTTTGAATGTAGTTGCGTTTTCGAACTGGAAGTGTTTGCCTTCTATTATTATGTTGCATACTGCATATCCTTTTTTGTTGCATTTTGTGACTCCCTGTGTTGTGTGCTATATGACAGTGTCGTTTAACATAGCTACAAATAACTCCATTCAGATAGCCTGCAGAATAATCTTAAACATAATCATTACTGCATACCCAATAACAATTATGATAATAGATCTTGCTATTTACAATGCACCATTTCCAGCATATATAGATAACCAAGTTAGACGCTCTATCTCTGATAATGAGCTCTTTTATCTAGAAATTTATCATACGTTAAAACTATTTTTTCGCAATCTCATCATTCCTGAAAGAACCAAAATCTGTTCTAAAAGAACAATGCAACAAACACATTCTTCTTCTTCTTCTTCTTCTTCTTCTTCTTCTTCTTGTGCCGTGTCTGTCTGTTCAAGACGTAGGCAATCATGAACATCTACTTGGCCCTGTCTCTTGTCGCTCTCTATATTTTTTTCTTGGTATCTCTCCAAAGCGAATTGGCATGGTGAAGGAAGCATTCCAGAAGTTGAGTAAAGTTTTAAAAAACCGGACAATTTCGCTAGAAACAAAGAAAAGAGTACTTGATTGCTATGTGATGGCAGTTCTTCAATATGGCAGTGAATGCTGGAAAATATCATCAAAGATTAAGGAGGGACCTGAAGTAACTGAAAAGTTGTTCTACAGAAGGATGCTGTGGATATAATGAACCGAGCATTTGAGCAATGATTAGGTTTTGGAAAGGATCGAGACGAAAAGGAAATTAATAATGAGCATCAGGAAGAGACAAGTGAAGTTCCTGGAACATGCAATGAGGAAGGAGGGCTTGGAGAACCTGATACTAACAGGCCAGATAGAGGGAAAAATAAACAGGGGAAAGCAGCGGATAACATATTTGAAGGACCTAATCAGCTGGATGAGGGTTGCGTGGTGTAACAGGAGAAGGCGTGCTCAGAGCCACCAGGGATAGGTAAAAATGGAGGGCTATGATCACCTACGTCCTGAAGGGACAAGGCATATAAAGAAGAATCTCTCTTAAACCTCTCTCCGCCATCCATTTGCTCAAGCTTATCAAGCATGTTTCGCACTGCTTTCTTCTGTCTGTTTTTTATTCAATCCGTCCTCTGTGTATTAGATTCTCCAGGCCCTAGGTCCTCATTACATGTCCAAGGAACCTTCTTATGTTATAAGTTTTCTTCTCGTTTGTATCCTTTCCAACAACTCATCGTTGCTTAAGTGTTCGGTCTATGTTATCCTCAGCATCCTTCTGTACAACCACATTTCTGCTGTCTCGAGCCTCTTCCTCGTCTTTGAGGAGATTGTCCAACAATTCACTGCCATACAAAAGATCAGATATCACATAACACTCCAGTACTCTTTTCTTTGTTTCCAATGAGATTTTCCTGTCTTTCAGTACTCTGGTTAGCTCTGGAAATGCGTACTTGGCCATGCCAATGCGTCTTCGGATCTCAATGCCAGACTTTCCATCCTCTGTCAGAACGTTTCCCAGGTATTTAAAATTCTTAACTTGTTTTATTTTCGTTTTTCCAACATGTAGTTGGCATTTTGGGGTTTTCTTTTTGCTCATGACCATACATTCAGTTTTCTTGAAGTTTTTGCTCGGTCCTTTCTTCTCTTTTTCTCTTTTCTATTTTTAAATTTTCTGTCGTGAATCTCGTTAAGTCCATAAGAACCACTTTATCCCCTAAGCTCTCATTCTTGGCAGAGCGTTAGAAAAATCTCCAGCGCCAGATTGATTTACTTGAGGGCTGCGCTGTCTGCCGCGAGGTTTCCTATGTTTGTAGAAATGTGGGGTCATCAGGTAGTCGCATACGTGCTTAGCAAGGGTTTAGTAGATGTTTGGCTTGCGAGTCATCCGGTGGAACTTTTCATTCGACACAAGATTAAACCAGAAAAATATGACATGAAGAAAAATAAACATAAATCTTTAGAAAGTAAATAAATTATCGTAACATAGATTTATTTTGTCACTAGCAGTATAGCCCGGCGTTGCTCGGGTGTAATAAAAGCTTTAAAACTAATCCATGGTCCCGGAGCTCAGACTCTTTGGACGTTGGCACGAAAGACTAAAAAGCAATAGTTGTTTCCAGTTAAAGAGAAATCGTAGACTGAAAGAAAAATGAATGGATGTAAGTCAAATTTTGATTTCCTGCTATCGATATCAAATGACTTTTTTTTGTTGTAAACTGAATTTTACTCAGAGGACTTAAATAAGTCCTCTGAGTAAAAGGTATCATAGCTGAGACTAAGAACTACAATTATACCTACTTAGATCCAAACTAGAAGCAAAAACTAAAATAAAAGAGCTAAAAAAATACAGACATACAGGCAGATAAACAGACACAGACACAAACATCTTGCATTATATATATATATATTATTGATTTTCTTCACTGTTGTAAGAACTGCAACCTTGAAATTTCTGAATATCGTTTCTTATGTCTTTTTCTATGAGTGTATCAAATTTGATTAAAATCGGACCACTCTTTCAATAACCCGATGTTTTCGATTATCGATTTTCGATATTTATCGGGGGTACGTCGACACAAAACGTAGCTAAGAACACTCGCAGACGCTTATTGTACAACTGTGTAAATTTTCAAGAAAATCAATTCAGCCGTTTCGGAGTCTGTAGGTGACGGACACACACAGACACAGACACACAGACACACAAAGGTCCATTTATAAATAAGTTTAGATTATACATTTTTATCATTAGAAATGCACCTAAAAATGATGCTTAAAAATTCGTGGTTTAGTTGACGTTTTGTACACCACGCTTACGATATCTAAAGAATAAATTTATTGAATTTAATTATTTGACATTAACTTTACATGACGATTGTATCCAACCACTTTCTACGATCAATAGTTAAAATGGCTTTGAGCGAGGGAAACCTATGTGTCTTGGCAAAGACCACACTTCTTCGAACTTTGTCTAGAAGCGCTGCAGAATAACAAAGAACGGTGCCATATAAGAATCTCAATTGAAGACTAACAATAGAAGATACAGATAAAATGGATAGCACATTCAAATCGATAAGAAAATAATGAAATATTCAAGATGTTGACTTCAAATAAAAAGTTTGGCAGAAAACCTCCATCGATAATGCAAAGAGCGATAACTGCTACTGGATATGTTAAATGTATTTTTCTGTAAAAACTGTTTTAAGAGAAAGATTTTATAAAATACAACCGAAATTTGTATAAGTCCTCGGTCAATAAATACCAAATATGTTCTCATAAGGAAATGTCTGGGGCACCTTGAGGTGGTGTAATGGTTAGCAAGCATATCTCCTTATAATCATTACAATTGAATTGTGAGTTTGATCCTTTCTGGGTGTCCCATTCTTTTGGCCTTGCGCCACATCTAAGTTGCGCTTAGACAATTACCATAAGGAAATTGCTGCTATAATCATTATTATTGACAAAAGATATTTAATAAATTTAGTAGTATAGAATAGCACGATTGCTCTTATTTTAAAACATTGTTTATGGTAAACTAAACAAAAATCTAATATCTTAAAAATAAATCCAACATTAAAAACATCGTTTAAAAAACACACACACACAAATTACTAAAAAAACAACAAAAAAAACGAATTATCCTCTTTATATTTGATATAGATAATATTATAGAGAAAAATTTAAATTCACGTTAAGTGTCAATAATGGCATTTTTATTTCAATTTCGTGGTTTAAAAAAAAAGAAACGTCTTAGGAAAAATAAAATTAAAACAGCAAAACACTTTTTATCTTATTCTCTTTTTGTCTCGTCTTGGCTGAGGAGGAAGTGGCGTAGGACGTTTTTGTACTAATCGCTTGCTATTTAAGGATCAGCAATGGCAGTTCTTCATATGTCCGTTGTTGCGCGCTTGGTGGATATTTGCTTCAGGATCGTCTGCTGGAATAAGTATCGTTCCTGTAGGGTCGTTTGGGTGAACAAGTATGATGTTGAAAGATCTGAAACTTGTTATGACCCCAAGACATAACATCACTGATGAGGCGACCCTGCGCAATCGTTGGAGTATATTCATAACAAAGTTATACATTAAAATATCTTAAAGAAAAATTTTCGCAATGTAAAAACAGAGTCGTAAAAAAAGTCTTCGGAAGAAAAATGAAAGACTAAAATATTGAAATTATCTTTTTTTGGAGAGACTTAATTTTTTAAGAAAACCAATTAACAGAAAATCGAATTCATTAATTACTTAATTATTTAATTATTCATTTAAATAAAAATAAAAGCAAAAATTACATTTCGGTTTCAGAATTGAGGTAAAATTCCACTATACTTTTTCACGTAATAAATAAATTCTTCTTCTTTTATGTGCCATATCCTTTCAGGTCGTAGGTAATCTTGGCTTTACACGTCTTCCTATCCCTGGCGGCTCTTGGCACACTTTCTTCTGTTACAACACGCAACCCCCGTTTTGTCATCCACCTGATCAGGCCCTTCAAATATGTTATCCGCTGCTTTCCCCTGTCTCTTTTTCCCTCTATCTGACCTGTTAGTATAAGATTCTTCAAGTCCTCCTTCCTCATTGCATGTTCCATGAACTTTAGCTATATTTTTCTGATGTTCAGTATTAATTCTCTTTTCATTTCCTTCCTTTCCAAAACCTCATCATGTTCGGTCCATGATATCCGCAGCATCCCTCTTTAAAACCACATTTTAGCTGCTTCAAGTTTTTCCTTCATTTTTGATGATATTGTCCAGCCTTCACTATCATATTAAAGAACTGACATCACCTAGAACTCTTCTTTGTTTCGAGCGAAATTTTTCTGTCTCTTAATAGTTTATTCAGCTTTTGGAGCGTGTCATTTGTCATGCCAATTCGCTTTCGGATCTCTGTGTCGCAATTTCAGTCTTCTGTTAGAACACTTCCCAGATATTTAAACTTGATTTTAGTATCCCCCATCTTTTTTTGGCATTTTGGTCTGCTCTTTTTGCTGATGACCGTGCATTCGGTTTTCTTGCAGTTTATTTGTAGTCTTTTTGTGTTACTCTCTTCAGTTACCTTCTGTGGGAGGTTTTGTAGTTTCCTTTCCGTGTCTGCTATCAGCACTGTATCATCTGCGTACCTTATGTTGTTCAAATTGTGGCCTCCCATGACAAATTCTAGCATAACATCTAAGGTCATCAGAATAGTCTCACTGTACAAGTTGAATAGATCCAGGATAAAGACACATCCTTGTTTTACGCCCCTATCTTTGTTTAACAGCTGAATTCTTTACATATCCGTATGCAGGCAGTTTTTTGCCAGTAGAGATTCTTATCTTTCCCAATTATGTCGAGGCTGCTCCATCAATTCTTTGTGACGTACTTTGTCAAACGCTTTTGCATCATCGATAAAACATAGGTTCACGTCCTTCTTCATCTTTATTGCCCTTTTGGAGAGCATCCTAATCATAAATATGGCGTTTCTTGTTCCAGTATCTTTGACGAACGCGCACTGTTCTCGTCCTATCTCTGGCCTGATTCTGCTTCTCGCTTTATTGATCAGGATTCGGACGATCAGTTTTGTAATGTGGCTCATTAAACCGATTGTTCGGTTGAGTTCACACTCGTAAATTATATTGTTCATTACTATATTTGCATTTAGAAATAAAAAATCACTGAAAACAATATTAAATTAGCTTTAAGTGAACAATGTTAAATTAACAAGATTAAGTTTGCAATTGTGATTTTTAAGCGCCGCTTAGATGTGGCATAAGGCCGAAATTATGGAGTACCCAGTGAGGAAATTCACTATTCAGTTGTAATTCGTTCTCGCGAGACAAGCTTGATAACCATTACACCACGCCGAGGTTCCGAAAGGAAGAGTTGATTTTCTAAGCGCCGCTTTTATGTAGCACAAGGCCGAAAGTATAGCATACCCATTGAGAATCGAACTCACTACTCTATTGTAACGATACAAGTTTGCTAACCATTGCACCATATCGAGGCGCTCATCAAGTTTGCTCAGTAGGTACATTCTTTTAGAGAATTTCACTCATTGTTTGTGTTTGTAACAAGCATGAAATAATGCATAAAATCTGAAGAAAATAATCTAAATAAATCTAATACTTCGATCGGTTAAATAAGTTAAAGATATTCCAAGTATAAGATTTAAATTATTCTTAAGCCGATTATAGAAGTAAATTAGCACAAACCCGAACCAAAAATTAAAAAAAATCGTTGGTGCCTCTGGAACGAAGAGATTTGAAATAGGCAATTGTTTCTTGTAGTTGCACCATGAGTTATGTTAAAATATATAACACTATACCCGAAACTCAGCAAGCCAAAAAATTAAAAATATTGACAGAATCATAGTCATATCAGGGATACAAAAGTATTCAAGTTTTGAATCGCAGGATATCTTTGATTTTCGGATATTAATTTCCATACTTGTTTGGGATGAAAAGAGAAGACAAAAGGAAGACGAAATTGTTATCTGTTCTGCAAATGCTTCCGGTAATGAGTCTTTTTAAAAAAAAAAATCTTTTCATCTGCAATTCATTACCTGCATCTTTGAAGGATAGATTCTCTTGAACCGAAGAAATCAAATTGTTTGCTTTGGAAAGACTAATTTGTCGTTCAGGCCCAGCGGACACAGTGTTTTGCATTACGCCATTGCTTTTATGTGTCGTGAAATGAAAAGAAAAATAAGGCGAAGATTCACAATAGAAAAAAAACTGACGAAAAGCATGTACAAAAAGAAAAAGAAAAAAAAAAGAAGAAAAACATCATTGGCATATCCTTGAACAAACAGTTTCTCTCTTAACCACTGCTATTCAAAGATCTTTTTCTGTTTTAGATAAAAACTGTAAAATGATCAGCACACAATGTCTTTGTATCATTCGAGTTATTAAAAACTATCTCTCTAATAACGTTTAGCATAATTGAATAGTAATGGTAATACTAACTTGCTTTATAAGGAAACATTTAGTATTCATTGACCTAACAGTTGGTGCAAACAGTCGGTTGGAATTTATAAAAACCTTTCAATCCAACGGAGAATCTGTAATGTAATCGATCCCGACTTGGCAGCTCGGATACAGTCACTTTCTCACCGGAGCAATGTGGCTTCCTTCTGTCTCTTCTACAAATATTTTCATGGCTTCTGCTAAGATGAACTTAGCTAACTGGTACCCCCATACATGAATTTGCTCGAGCAACAAGATTAGCTACTAAGTCCTACCCTTTTACTGTGAAACCAATAAATTGTAAACGCAAATTCTACTCCAGCATCTTCTTCTCTCGCACTTCCTGCCTGTGGAATTCACTTCCGTTTATTTGCTTTCCCGACAGCTACACTCTTCAAGAATTCAAATGTAAAGTGAATAGTCATCTCCCATCTCATTAATTTGCATCCTCCCTCTCTCTCTCTCTCTCTCTCTCTCATGCTCCTTTCTTCGTCCACTCCACTCTCATTAGTACTCTCATCCTTCTTCTACCTTCCTCCTAACACCCCCTGTAACCTGTCACTCTTTCTCATAACTTACCTCCTATGTAGCCCCTTGCTCAACAGTGGCAGTAAAATACCATGCTTGTGGCGACACGATTATAAAACAAAATCAAAAGGGGAAAGACTGTATTGAATTTATTGTTATCCACTTGACTCCAGTTCTTTTTACATCCCCCCCCTCTATAACTTTTTACATCCCCCTCTATATCTTTTTACATCCCCCCCTCTATATCTTTTTACATCCCCCTCTATATCTTTTTACATCCCCCCTCTATATCTTTTTACATCCCCCTCTATATCTTTTTACATCCCCACTCTATATCTTTTTACATCCCCCTCTATATCTTTTTACATTCCCCTCTATATCTTTTTACATCCCCCCTCTATATCTTTTTACATCACCCCCTCTATATCTTTTTACATCCCCCTCTATATCTTTTTACATCCCCCTCTATATCTTTTTACATCCCCCTCTATATCTTTTTACATCACCCCCTCTATATCTTTTTACATCCCCCTCTATATCTTTTTACATCCCCCTCTATATCTTTTTACATCCCCTTCTATATCTTTTCCTTTCTCTCTACCTTCGCAAATGTCTTCACACCTGTGTTCCCATCCTTCTCTTGCCCTTTCTCTGTCACCCACTGTAACTGGTTCTCTTTACTCTCCTTCTATCTAAACTTTTACTCTTATGAAGCCCCCTGCGCATCAGTGGTAGTACCACCTTGCTTTGGGTGAAACGATTAAAAAATGCTTTGTATATTTGGAACAACATGCTTGTTATTCTCACAGTTCCGTTTGTTCTATTCTTCGGTCTTCTTCAGGTGTCTGTTGTCATTCTCATTAAGCATCTTAGAATTATTTGAACCGACTACTTTATTAAATTGACGGAGATAGATTGTTCTCATTCCATTTTCTGTTTAAGATATATTTCATATCAGTTTATAATCACTATTTGTGTTTAGCTTTTTTATGCTTTACCATTTCGTCTACTAAACCAAAATATGATAACCCCAGTTGGAACTCATAGGTACAATCCATAGCTAAAGATTCTAGGAAAGTGGTCGGCTGCTTGTACCGATCCATGCTTTAATATGACAAGAGCCAGAACGAACCAAAAATGAAGTATTGCTGACATACCTAGGTTGGAGCTTGCCAATTTTCGTCTTCAAGTCTTGATTGAGTTCAGATACATTTACGTATCCTTGTGAGTGAGTAATTATTTTTCACCATACAACTTCTTTCCTACAGAAGAATCGCCGAAAGCCTATCACTACTTCCAATGTTCCGACGAGCTCCATTCTTCAGTGTCACCAGTTCAACCCTTTTAAGATCTGATCCGCTTTACTACAACCACGGGGTTTTGTCAACATTGTTTCTTATGCATTTTTAAAACTTCTTCTTAAGACTAGTGACCTTGCGAGACAGACACCAATGGGGATGTTCTCTCGATTACTACAATCTTAACCTCTCCAAGTCTAAGGCCAATCATTTTCCATCTACCATATCTTCGTAATCTTCATTCATCAATCCCCTATTTTGAGTGGCGTTTCGTCTTGTTATGCATGAAGTTGCGAACACTACCAGACACAAGGATTGAATTCGCAACTAACCTATATAGTTAACTAACTCTAGGCCATATCTTTTTTGCCAATACAATATTGAAATTCTGAAACTATAAAACTAATATATGTACTCATCTGGTGTCATTACTATGGTGCCCTCACACGAGGAATGGAGTCTTCCTCTTGTTATATATAGTTACCTGCGTGGCTTCCGGAGGAGCAGTTATCGGAGAGCAGTCAACGAGGGCAGTTATCGAAGGCAGTTGAAAGCAGTTAACGAGAGCAGTTAACAAGGCAGTTACAACAGCTGCTAGTTAGGCAATAAGCAGCGTAATAATACCTTCGGACTTACTTATTTCTATATTATTTATTTCTACATTACTTATTACTAACGCTTCTTTTGAATATCTTGTTTCTTGTTATACTAATACATTGTTTTCAACCTACCTTCTTGTTCCGTGTCTTACTTCCGAGCAAACAGATCACTACACTTTGCGGTGAAGTTTCGATACAACTACACAACAAATTGGCGACGGAGATCCACAACAGTCATGACTTAAGTGGTGAAACTGTACAAGTGTCATGACTTATGTGGTAGAATGTTTAGAGTGTCCTTTCATTTTAATCAGAGGCTCCCATATGATATTCATCCCTATGCTAGGTTTGCTGAGGTGGTTGTTAGTAACTAACACGTGCACTGGTTATTTCAGTCGTCTCTGTTGGTGTCATCTTAACTTCATTCCACATAGGTTGATTAATACCTGTTTTCTTTCATATATGATCAGTCATAACTCATTTCAGGCTTACGATGTTACTCTACACTTATCTTGAAGTGGTAGCTGATTACCATCTTTATTCTTTGCCGCAACTGCAGGGGACGAAATGACCACAATTCTTGATAATGTTTTCTTTAGAAATGGTCTTGCTTTTTTGGGAGACATTTCTGAAGGGTTAAACTACTTTTGAATAGTGTCCTCGCGTTATATTGGTACTTGTACTTGTTCTAGCACTCACCCTGGGAGGGTTGGGCTGACTTCTTTTCCAGAAGAAGTTTCATGAGAATTTTGTTTTGCTCCACAAGCGGTCCCCAACCGCATGTAGTGCGAAGGTTTTTCCCACAGTAGTTTGTCAATTCTTACTGCAATAGACTGGTTGCCAGCCATTGCTATATAACCCAGTCTCTCCTGCTATTTACCCATAGGTGGGGAGAGAGAAGAGACAGATTCATACTTTTCCCAAATGTATTAGCACGTAAGTGAATGTATGTATGATGTACTCTAATGTGGTCACTTATTTATAGTAGATCTTTTCATTTTTTTTAATTGTCGATTTGGACACTTTTGTGTCTGTTCATGGAGACTGGCTTCGGGGATGTTTGGTGGGTAGAGTGTTTCTAATGATGGTCATTCATTGGTATGTTTTGGGGTCACCACTTGGGATTTGCCCAATGTTGTAGGAAGATTCCTTTCTTGATGCTGTATGGAAGGTAGTTGTAATTGATGTTCAAATATTATCTAGTAAATACGGATCTTTTAAATAATTATTTATTATAATATTTGATGACATTTAACAAAAGATTCAACGGATTATTTGATCCATCTTTTTCAACCAGATTATTTTCTCGAAAGCTTTATACATGCTTAGTTTCGTATCCGAAATTTAAAAACAGTTCTAAACTTATATTATTTTCTATAATTCTAATGGATTAGTGGATATATTTTTAATTTAACATTCTCATTTCTTCAAACGTAAGAATACTTTGTGTATGAAATAAACGCCCCATTATTTATTAAAAAGACTGTCAAGTACCTAAATGTCTAGTATCGGCCTGAGCACTCGAGAAATCCTTGTAAATCCGGCAACCTTTAGATCAGGCAAATGCCAGATGACAAATCATCACTAAACACTATATATATATATATATATATATATATATATATATATATATATATATATAAAATAAAATAAATTTCGAAATTCAAAATCGTTATATGATCATTTCTACATGAAATCCCTAAGAGATATTTCACATTTCATCGGCAAACTTTATACTCAAAATAAAACAAGATATTACCGGCGGAAGTTCAAAATTTACATGATTCACTTCCGCCAGTAATATCTTGTTTTAGTTTGAGTATAAAGTTTGCCGATGAAATGTAAAATCTCTCTTAGGGATTTCATGTAGAAATGATCATACAACGATTTTGAATTTCGAAATTTATTTTATTTTATAATTGGCTCTGTAATTTAAATATTAATTACATTGAGCCCTCCACCTGGAGCATTTTTTAATATTAAAATATTAATATTAATTAGGATCGGGTTTTGGGGATTTACCTTCCTGCTTTTCCTTTTGGATTAAAGTTTTATATTTAACATGTGGATGACTAATATAGAGATTGTAATTTTGTTATTACAACAGTTTATAAAAGCATAATATTATTATCATTTTATAAACCATTGTAATAACAAAATTACAATATTAAGCTCTACTCTGTATTGAACACTTTTATAAAAGTAAATGTTTGAACAGTGGGTATTTAATCTACTTGTTCTGTCAGCTTCTTACAATATATATATACTAGCAGTATAGCTCGGCGTTGTTCGGGTGTAATGAAAGCTTTAAAACTAATCCATGGTCCTGGAGCTTAGACTCTTTGGACGTTGGCAAAAGACTAAAAAGCAATAGTTGTTTCCAGTTAAAGCGAAACCCTAGACTGAAAGAAAAATGAATGAATGTAAGTCAAATTTTGATTTCCTGGTATCGATATCAAATTAGTTTTTTTCATCGTAAACTGAAATTTGAAGGCTAAATAAGTCCTCTGAGTAAATGGTATCATAGCTGAGACTAAGAATTACAATTATACCTATTTAGAGCCAAACCCGAAGCAAAAACTAAAATTAAAGGGCTGAAAAAAATACCGATATACAGGCAGAAAAACAGATACACACACAAACATCTTGCCTTATATATATATATATATATATATTATCGATTTTCTGAACTATTGTAAGAACTGCAACCTTGAAATTTCTGAATATCGTTTTTTATGTCTTTTTCTATGAGTACATAAAGTTTGATTAAAATCGGACCACTCCTTCTATAACACGAATGCTTTCGATTATCGACTTTCGATATTTATCGGGGGTACGTCGACACAAAACCTAGCTAAGAACACTCGCAGACGCTTATAGTGCAACTGTGTAAATTTTCAAGAAAAGCGGTTCAGCCACTTCGGAGTCTATAGGTAACGAACACACACACACACACACACACACACACACACACACAGACAAAGTTCCATTTATAAATAAGCTTACGTATATATATATATATATATATATATGTGTGTGTGTGTGTGTGTGTGTGTGTGTGTATATTTTTTTAATGTGTTATCAAAGGTAGAATAAGGCTTAAAACAGGAAATGGAAATAATCATTAATGCTTCCAAGCAATGTTTTTACTCTTTCAGACAATACAAAGGCTAAAGAAAAAAGTCTAAAACTAAAAATCTTCAAACTACGCTTCATGGGGGCAATCGAAATAAGAAATCGAAAACCAGCTACCAACTCCAAAGAAGAATCTAACGAATTAACTCACCTGCTATTTACTTTACACACTCCACCCACGTCTATTGAACAGGTGAAGAGGCTCATCCCTTGTTCCCTGTTTAGGATGTGGTTTCCGGCTTTCTCTTTTCCAATCTTCTCACTTTGTTTTTTTTTTTCGATTGGAGTAGATAGATCTATCTATCGCCCGGTTCACTCCACCCACGTCTATTGAACAGGTTAAGAGGCTCATCCCTTGTCCCTGTTTAGGATGTGGTTTCCCGGCTTTCTCTTTTCCAATCTTCTCACTTTGTTTTTTTTTTCGATTGGAGTAGATAGATCTATCTATCGCCCGGTTCACACTCCACCCACGTCTATTGAACAGGTGAAGAGGCTCATCCCTTGTTCTCTGTTTAGGATGTGGTTTCCGGCTTTCTCTTTTCCAATCTTCTCACTTTGTTTTTTTTTTTCGATTGGAGTAGATAGATCTATCTATCGCCCGGTTCACACTCCACCCACGTCTATTGAACAGGTTAAGAGGCTCATCCCTTGTTCCCTGTTTAGGATGTGGTTTCCGGCTTTCTCTTTTCCAATCTTCTCACTTTGTTTTTTTTTTTCGATTGGAGTAGATAGATCTATCTATCGCCCGGTTCACACTCCACCCACGTCTATTGAACAGGTGAAGAGGCTCATCCCTTGTTCTCTGTTTAGGATGTGGTTTCCGGCTTTCTCTTTTCCAATCTTCTCACTTTGTTTTTTTTTTTCGATTGGAGTAGATAGATCTATCTATCGCCCGGTTCACACTCCACCCACGTCTATTGAACAGGTGAAGAGGCTCATCCCTTGTTCTCTGTTTAGGATGTGGTTTCCGGCTTTCTCTTTTCCAATCTTCTCACTTTGTTTTTTTTTTTCGATTGGAGTAGATAGATCTATCTATCGCCCGATTCACACTCCACCCACGTCTATTGAACAGGTGAAGAGGCTCATCCCTTGTTCCCTGTTTAGGATGTGGTTTCCGGCTTTCTCTTTTCCAATCTTCTCACTTTGTATTTTTTTTTTCAATTGGAGTAGATAGATCTATCTATCGCCCGGTCCACACTCCACCCACGTTTATTGAACAGGTGAAGAGGCTCATCCCTTGTTCCCTGTTTAGGATGTGGTTTCCGGCTTTCTCTTTTCCAATCTTCTCACTTTGTATTTTTTTTTTCAATTGGAGTAGATAGATCTATCTATCGCCCGGTCCACACTCCACCCACGTTTATTGAACAGGTGAAGAGGCTCATCCCTTGTTCCCTGTTTAGGATGTGGTTTCCGGCTTTCTCTTTTCCAATCTTCTCACTTTGTATTTTTTTTTTCAATTGGAGTAGATAGATCTATCTATCGCCCGGTCCACACTCCACCCACGTTTATTGAACAGGTGAAGAGGCTCATCCCTTGTTCCCTGTTTAGGATGTGGTTTCCGGCTTTCTCTTTTCCAATCTTCTCACTTTGTATTTTTTTTTTCAATTGGAGTAGATAGATCTATCTATCGCCCGGTCCACACTCCACCCACGTTTATTGAACAGGTGAAGAGGCTCATCCCTTGTTCCCTGTTTAGGATGTGGTTTCCGACTTTCTCTTTTCCAATCTTCTCACTTTGTATTTTTTTTTTCGAATTGGAGAGTAGATAGATCTATCTATCGCCCAGTCCACACTCCACCCACGTTTATTGAACAGGTGAAGAGGCTCATCCCTTGTTCCCTGTTTAGGATGTGGTTTTCCGGCTCTCTTTTCAATCTTCTCACTTTGTATTTTTTTTTTTCAATTGGAGTAGATAGATCTATCTATCGCCCGGTCCACACTCCACCCACGTTTATTGAACAGGTGAGAGGCTCATCCTTGTTCCCTGTTTAGGATGTAGTTTTCCGGCTTTCTCTTTTTCAATCTTCTCACTTTGTTTTTTTCGATTGGAGTAGATAGATCTATCTATCAACCGGTTCACACTCCACCCACGTCTATTGAACAGGTGAAGAGGCTCATCCTTGTTCTCTGTTTAGGATGTGGTTTCCGGCTTTCTCTTTTCCAATCTTCTCACTTTGTTTTTTTTTCGATTGGAGTAGATAGATCTATCTATCGCCCGGTTCACCTCCCACCCACGTCTATTGAACAGGTTAAGAGGCTCATCCTTGTTCTCTGTTTAGGATGTGGTTTCCGGCTTTCTCTTTTCCAATCTTCTCACTTTGTTTTTTTTTTCGATTGGAGTAGATAGATCTATCTATCGCCCGGTCCACACTCCACCCACGTTTATTGAACAGGTGAAGAGGCTCATCCCCTTGTTCCTGTTTAGGATGTGGTTTCCGGCTTTCTCTTTTCCAATCTTCTCACTTTGTTTTTTTTTTCGATTGGAGTAGATAGATCTATCTATCGCCCGGTTCACCTCCACCCACGTCTATTGAACAGGTGAAGGGCTCATCCCTTGTTCTCTGTTTAGGATGTGGTTTCCGGCTTTCTCTTTTCCAATCTTCTCACTTTGTTTTTTTTTCGATTGGAGTAGATAGATCTATCTATCGCCCGGTTCACACTCCACCCACGTCTATTGAACAGGTTAAGAGGCTCATCCTTGTTCTCTGTTTAGGATGTGGTTTCCGGCTTTCTCTTTTCCAATCTTCTCACTTTGTTTTTTTTTTCGATTGGAGTAGATAGATCTATCTATCGCCGGTTCACCTCCACCCACGTCTATTGAACAGGTGAAGAGGCTCATCCACGCTTGTTCTCTGTTTAGGATGTGGTTTCCGGCTTTCTCTTTTCCAATCTTCTCACTTTGTTTTTTCGATTGGAGTAGATAGATCTATCTATCGCCCGGTTCACACTCCACCCACGTCTATTGAACAGGTTAAGAGGCTCATCCCTTGTTCTCTGTTTAGGATGTGGTTTCCGGCTTTCTCTTTTCCAATCTTCTCACTTTGTTTTTTTTTCGATTGGAGTAGATAGATCTATCTATCGCCCGGTTCACACTCCACCCACGTCTATTGAACAGGTTAGAGAGGCTCATCCCTTGTTCTCTGTTTAGGATGTGGTTTCCGGCTTTCTCTTTTCCAATCTTCTCACTTTGTTTTTTCGATTGGAGTAGATAGATCTATCTATCGCTTGATTCCACACTCCACCCACGTCTATTGAACAGGTTAAGAGGCTCATCCCTTGTTCTCTGTTTAGGATGTGGTTTTCGGCTTTCTCTTTTCCAATCTTCTCACTTTGTTTTTTTTTTCGATTGGAGTAGATAGATCTATCTATCGCCCGGTTCACCTCCCACCCACGTCTATTGAACAGGTGAAGAGGCTCATCCCTTGTTCCCTGTTTAGGATGTGGTTTCCGGCTTTCTCTTTTCCAATCTTCTCACTTTGTTTTTTTTTCGATTGGAGTAGATAGATCTATCTATCGCCCGGTTCACACTCCACCCACGTCTATTGAACAGGTTAAGAGGCTCATCCCTTGTTCCCTGTTTAGGATGTAGTTTCCGGCTTTCTCTTTTCCAATCTTCTCACTTTGTATTTTTTTTTTTTTTCAATTGGAGTAGATAGATCTATCTATCGCCCGGTCCACACTCCACCCACGTTTATTGAACAGGTGAAGAGGCTCATCCCTTGTTCCCTGTTTAGGATGTGGTTTCCTGCCTTCTCTTTTCCAATCTTTTCAGTATTACATCGCCCCCTGAACATCAGTGGCGTTACCGGCTTGCTCGGGGTGATATGATTAAAAAAAAACAAACTTAGCCCATCCTTCAACTGGTCTCCTCACCAACAAATCTAATTTATAATTTCATAACTGTACAACTCCATCTAATTTCTACACTCCCCATTTTACCACAATAACTATAGCATAAGAATACGTATTATATAAATACACGCACATTCAATTTTCCCCCGCCACACTAGCCCCCAAAATAATGTACAACTCCCTCAAGTCTGTCCACCACGAGAAACAAAATACAATTTATTCTGGCCTTCAACTGGAGAAAGAAAGAGAAGGGAGGGAAGAGGAGGATTAGAAAAGAAAAAGATATATATATATATGTTTGTGGAAAGAAGAAGAGAAGGAAAAGAAAAGAAGAGGAGGAAAGAAAGGAAGAGAAAGGGATAAAATAAAAGAGAGGGAAGAGGAAGAGAGAAAGAGGAAAAGAAAACAAATTCCTGGCAACGTAAACAAAAACAAAACAGAAGACGCAATTCAAAATGAATAAGACGCATCGTAACTAACCGGCAAAGGGAGAATTGTCAATCGAGAACTTTTGTCATCAACCTGATGATGGCGTAGAGCACCTGAAATTTGTTCACAAATTCACTGACAGCTAAGAGCTTGACAACAATCGACAAATAAACATAAAAAATAATGGTTAAATATAATAAAGAAAAGCGGAAAACTGTATTTTAAATCGCCTTGAAAGTCCATCACAGGACGCGTTTCGTCCTGTGTTAGACTTTATCAAAGTAAAAAGTCGAAATGGGCTTTATTCTAAAGCTTTATATACTAAAACAGACTAACATACATAATAAAAAGTTTCAAAGAAAACGGTTGAATTCCCTTCATTTTAATATCTCGTGACTTTGTACTTCACACGAAGGAATTCTAAAACAGACTAACATACATAATAAAAAGTTTCAAAGAAAACGGTTGAATTCCCTTCATTTTAATATCTCGTGACTTTGTACTTCACACGAAGGAATTCTAAAACAGACTAACATACATAATAAAAAGTTTCAAAGAAAACGGTTGAATTCCCTTCATTTTAATATCTCGTGACTTTGTACTGTACATGAAGAAATTCTAAAAACTAAAATATTCTGTTAATCTTTTGAAAAGGTTTTTAAGCGTCTTTGTGGTTGCCAACACTGTTTATTTATAGATACGTAATTTAGAATAAAGCTCATTTCGTCTTTTTGCCTTGATAAAGTCCATCACAGGACGAAACGCGTAGGCAATGTAATTACAGTTTTTCCTCTTGTATTTATTTTATTTAACCATCCTGTCCTTAATCTCAGATCATCACTGAGTATATTTTTACATAAAAAATAATACATATTAATTATCCTGAATGGGTAAATATTCTGCAATAAGAATTGATCCAGACCATATCACCAAAACACTCTGCTGTGGCCGGCTGCTGAGGTAAGTTTTAAACTACGTATGGCGCTGTAATCCTGGTGAATAGAGCGAGAAGCAGAATCAGGCCAGAGATAGAACAAGAACAGTGCGGATTCGTCAAAAACACTGGAAAAAGGAACGTCATATTTATGATTAGGATGCTCTCTGAAAGGTCAATACAAATGAGGAAGGACTTGTACATGTTTTATAGATTATTCAAAAGCATTCGACAAAATACGACACAAAGAATTAATGGAGATGCTCAGCAGCCTCGACATTTTTGGGAAAGACTTAAGAATAATGAAGAATCTCTACTGGCAGCAAACTGCCTGCGTACGGACAGGTAACGAATTCAGCAGATTTACAAAGATAGAAAGAGTCGTAAACAAGGATGTGTCTTTTGACCGGATCTGTTCAACTTGTACAGCGAGAATATTTTGAGGCCCCTTGATGCTACGCCAGGATTTGTTACTGGAGGCCACAATTTGAAAAACATAAGGTATGCAGATGATACAGTGCTCATTGCAGACACGGAAAGAAAACTACAAGACCTCCTACAGAAGGTATCTGAGGAGAGTGACAAAAATGTACTACAAATAAACTTTAAGAAAACTGAATGCATGATCATCAGCAAAAGGTGCAACCCAAAATGCCAAATACAGGTGGATGGTACCAGAATCAAGCAAGTACAAAAATTTCAATACCTAGGAAGTGTTCTAACAAGAGATAGAAAGTGCGACACAGAGATCCGAGGGCGAATTAGCATGTCAAAGGACGCGTTCCAGAAGCTGAGTAAAGTCCTAAGACACATGAAAATTTCACTAGAAACAAAGAAGAGAGTGCTAGATTGCCGTGTGGCGTCGGTTTTTCAATACAGCAGTAAATGCTGGACAATATCTTCGAAGATGAGGAAGAACTTGAAGAAGAGGAAATGTGGTTCTACAGAAGGATGCTGCGGATATCGTGGACTGAGCATGAGAGCAACGATGAGGTGTTGGAAAGAATGGCAACGAAAAGAAAATTAATAGTGAGCAACCGAAGTTCCTGGGACATGCAATGAGGAAGGAGGGCTTGGAGAACCTGATACTGACAGGCTAGATAGAAGGAAAAAGAGACAAAGGAAGGCAGCGGATAACATATTTGAAGGGCCTGATCAGGTGGATGACGAAACGGGGGTTGCGAGGTGTAACAGGAGAAAACATACTAAGAGCCACCAGGGATAGGGAGACGTGGAGAGCCATGATCGCCTACGTCCTGAAAGGACATGGCACATAGAAGAAGAAGATGGCGCTGTCCTTGTAGCTTCTAGACAAAGTAGTGGCATTTCATTAAAATGAGACGGATCATCGAATTGCCGGACCACGGAGTAACAGATTAAATAGACCGGACTGTATATGAGAAAGAAGTTTGTTAAATTGGTGTGTACATTTATTGATTTGTAAAAGAGGTTATCTTCTTTATGTTGGCAAATCCGGAAGAAAATGTCTTATCTTTGTATATTTATTTGACGGAGAAGGAAATAAGCTTCTTTTTGTGATAGAGGAATTCATTTTACACCTTCCATGAATATATCTTTTCGCTATTACGTTTAAAGTCATGACTTGCGTGTTAGTATTGTCGTTTTCTTTTGCACATATTATGCTTTATCTATTTATGGTTTATAAATGTTATTTTGTTCAGTTGATATCAGTTATAGAAAGGCAACATTTATAATTGCTTTTGTGGATGCGATAGTTGGTTGCTTTCTACTCAAAAAACGCATGGATTTCGAATTATAATTTTTGAAGCAGACAAGCCTCTTCGTTTGAAAGAGTGAGGTAACAGAATTTTCCTAACAATATCAATGTTAGTTAAAACAAAAGCACTTTTAAAAAATCCCACAAAATATCCTGTTCCACCGAAAAAGAAATAAAATTAGCCCCTTCATCCCTATCAACAATGAAGTTTATCTGGTCACTAAAAAACAATTCCATAGTAAAAAACAAAAAAACAAACAAACAAAAAACAACAAAAATCAAACAAAACAAAAACAACATAGACTATAAAAATCAGGTAATAAAGAGTAAAAAAAAGCAAACAAAACAAAAACAGTTTTGCTTCCGGAGGAAAAATACAAAAATGCGAAGTCTACCTTCATAAAAAAGCATTCCCCTTCCCACAAAATTTATTTAGTGCTCTTGCTGCTAGAGAAATACAATCTATATCTTAACAATGACTTATCTATCTTCTTTCCTTCGTATGGTGTCTGTCTCGTTCGCCTGTTGCCCGGTTTGCACTCCACCCCGGTCGTTTTCCCCTTGTTTCCTGTTTAGGATAGAAATTCCGGTTCCTCCTAAAGTTTACTTCCACACTATATATCTAACGTCTCCCCTTAAACTCATACCATTTACTTTTCTCAATAGAATTAAATAGGTATGCCTATTTTGATTCATACTCCGACAAGGTTTTTTTAAAATTTTAACAAGCGTAGAAGTTTATTGCTTATTAGCTGTTTGAGATTCGGTTTCCGGTTCCTCCTAAAGTCTACTTCCACACTATACTTCTAACGATTCTAACTGAACTCTGGGATATTCACTAAATTAAGTTTTGATCGCTTCAAGTTCGCTGCCTATCTTTTATGCATAGCTTCAAGAACTTCACGTTTTACAAAACAACAAAGTGATCCACTACCTTGTGTGGTTCTTGGGCCTTGTATTGGGTCAACATCTGCAAAAAAGAAAAGAAAAGCAATAAAGCTTTACATACCTTTATAGGATACAAATCCTATATCATCTATCAACTAACACAAAGTAAAATTGCACACCCGCAAAATCGGATTCAAACGACTAAAAACATTTTGGGAAAACGCAGATCAAGGCAAATTTCACTAGTCAGTGTGAAAAGTAAAACTGCACACCCGCAAAATCGGATTCAAACGACTAAAAACATTTTGGAAAAACCAAGACCAAGACAAATTTCTGCAAGTCTCGATCTTGATTTGATAGGAAATCAAAAATTGATATATGGCGTCAGTAGAACTTTTTTTCGCACCTAAAGAAGAAAATGCCTGCTGGAGCCGGTCACATGACGAGATTCACTACTTAAGAACATCCTCTGACCAGTTAAAGATCAGTCAGAATGGGAGCGGTATCTGATAAAGAAGAAACTTCAAGCTGAATAAGTCACGTCTTTTCCTTTACTTCTAATTTACTTTTCTTCTATTTCACTCCACGCCGCCAAAGAGAACAACCACAACAACAACAGGACACTCTAAGTACAATTTCTTTATTTGTTTCATCCTCTTTCTAACCCTGTCACCAACCTACAAAAAAAAAAAAAAAAAAAAGGGAAAAGAACATAAGACTTTATATTCTGCTACTATACAACCATGAACTCTAAACTTCTGTGGAACATTTTAAATACTTATATTTCTCTTTGAACAATTTCAACTACAAAGCTGCATGCATTTTCTTAATGAACGTTTTTCTTCTCACAAATATGTTACAGTATTCAGTTAACGAAATTTCACTTATATTTTTCTTCTTAAATTTTGTTATTCTGTTAATAAATCTTTGCTTTAATATACAAACGGAACATTTTATCCATCTCAGTATTTTTTCAACCTTCTGATATTTAAATTGTGAGGGCTTTGGTCGTGTTTGGCATAAGGCCAATTTACCAAGCATCACCAAGGCCCCTACACTTTAAAATCTAAACTTATTTATAAATGGAACTTTGTCTGTGTATGTGTGTGTCCGTTACCTATAGACTCCAAAACGGCTGAATCGATTTTCTTGAAAATTTACACAGTTGTACTATAAGTGTCTGAGAGTGCTCTTAGCTAGGTTTTGTGTCGAGGTTCCCCCGATAAATATCGAAAATCGATAATCGAAAAAATCGGGTTATAGAAGGAGTGGTCCGATTTTAATCAAATTTGATACACACATAGATAAAGACATAAGAAACGATATTCAGAAGTTTCAAGGTTGCAGTTCTTACAATAGTGCAGAAAATCGATAATATATATGTAGTTTTAAATCTTTTATTGCACCCGAGCAACGCCGGGCTATACTGCTAGTATCAAATAAAAGGTAAAGGAGTTATAAAACTTATGACTGCAAACCAGTCTGTTTTTGCTTTGCTGTTTTCGTCATCTCCCCCTTCTTCTTTTCTTCCATCCGTTTATATTTTTGTATTTCTTTACTTTTTTTGCTCATCTTTTACTTTTTCTCTTTCATGCCTTTCATCCTTTCCTTGATCTCTTACTTTCTCCTATTGTACTGGTTGCTCATACCCTTAAAATTCTTCAGTAAATAACTATATATAGCGCACACGTTTGCATGTGTGTGAAACTTTTCACAGATACTATCTATGCAATAATGTGGATAGAACTGAGTGGGCAAGAGTTAGAAATTGGAACATTGCTAAGATAGAATTAAAAAAAAGAGTAATCAGGAGGTCGGTAGGTAGCGATTGACATTTAAAATTTGAGCGGAAAACATGGAGCCGAAATTAAATTACACAAGCGCAAAGTGCGAGAGAAGAAGCTGTTAACATAGAACTTACATCTAAATAAATTCATTGTAAGTTGGTGAGACCTCATCGCCAGTTTAGTCAATCAGTTAAGTGCCATACGTGATACACGCTTTGGGCGATCATGTATCGATGAGACATGACTGATTGGGCATAAGATTATCACGCAGTAGGTTACCATTGCTTTCTGTGGGAGACTGGTTGCCAGCCAAGGCTACAGAACTTAATCTATCCTGTTATTTAACCCATAACTGGAGGGAAGAGACGGATTAATACCTTTCCCAAGAATATTTGTGCTTAAGTGAATGCAAGGAATTCAACTGGAATTCGAACTCGGCACTTCGATTTGTCGTACCAAGTCGATATCCACTGCACCACAACTCTGCTTAAATTCAAATAGTCTAGGAACCATGGCTAAGAGTTTATCCGAATAATTACCATGAAATTATTTATAGAACTGACAATGGGAAGCAATCTCACAACGGTAGGAAGGTTCCTAGCCTGGGTGAGTTGTGACACGGATCTTCAGGACCTAGACGATCACAGCTTTCTACAATTTCTTATCTTGTGTAGACCTTAAAATATTTTTATCGTTTTGCTATATCTCTTAATCCCGAGTTTACAAAACACGTGCACAATCTGGTTAGGTAGGTTATGCTTCGTTTTCGTTTGTTTCTCCGCCTTCAAATATGTTCTATGAGCATTAAATTATCCAGGCTCTCTTTCCTTATTTAATAACTAACCAGGTGAAACATACTCGTGATGAACATTGTACTTGTAGAGAAAAAAATTCCTCAGTTAGTTAGAAACATGATTAAGGCTTCTAGAAGGAGTTGTCCGATTTTAATCAAATTTGATACACTCATAGACAAAGACATAAGAAACGATATTTAGAAGTTTCAAGGTTGCAGTTCTTACAATAGTGCAGAAAAGCGATAATACACACACACACACACACACACACACATATATATATATATATATATATATATATATATATATATAAAAGGCGAGATGTGTGTGTGTGTGTGTGTGTGTGTGTCTGTTTATCTGTCTGTATGTCCGTTATACAAATCCACAATTTTTATCCGATTCTCACCAAACTTCACACAAATATTCTTTAGGCTGAGTCTCAGCACTAGTATCATGGATTAGTTTTAAAGCTTTCATAAAGTGGGGGATTGGTTTTATATTCTTATGAAATAATAAACTGATCCCCCACTAATTACTACTAAATAATATAATACATTTCTTCCCCCTCTAGCTAAGAGTCAAATAACAGGACAGATTGTGTTCTATAGCCCTGGCTGGCAACCAGTCTACCGCAGAAAGCAATGGCAACCTACTGCGGGATAATCTTCTGCCCAGTCAGTCATATCTCTTTCGAGACATGATCGCCCAATCCGTGTATCACGTATGGCACTTAACTGACTGACTGTATTTAATTTATTTGGACCCTACGATTTTCAAGTAGTTCCCAGAAGCTTAAACAAAACACTCGGTTCATTGCGGGAAACACAACAAGGTACTTTCTTTTAGACAATTCTGAAATGTATTCCTACTCCGGGTGATTTTTGTTATTGAATTTTCTAGTCTTGAATGGGGAGTATTTGTATCCAAATTTCATTTAATACCATAAATCCACGCACAAAGCAATATCACCAGTGTTCTTACACCGAAAAATAATAAATACGCGTAGAAGACAACATAGCAGAATACATCCAGACATTCTGGAAGTTTGCGACGAAAGGTATGTTTGTCCAATCTGAGCTCTATCGAATATTTATTGAAAGTGCTAGAGAGCCCTCTTAACACACAAGATTCCGCACCTAAAAATATCGGGTTACTAAGGACAGCTATCGAGATGACATAAGGTAATATGTTTCTAGAGGAGTTTCGATTAATTATGGAATCAAAATTGATGCCCAGCCAGTTAGACAGGTAAAACGATATAAGTCACCTATCCCATGACGCATGAATGTGAAAACATAGATCAATGAATATAGATAAATACTGAAACGAAATTATGTTGCAAAGTATATATATATATATATATATATATATATATATATATATATATATCGTTCATTCAGCAATGAATTAGAACACTCTAAGCTATTGGGCGTGTATAATGATAATATACACGCTAAAAAGTCTGACTCCTTCTACCGAGCGCCCGTATCTCAGAGGTAGAATCGCCGACTGACGCCAATTCGGTCTGGTTTCAATCCTGGGTAAAAAGCAATCGGCTGTCTAACCGTACTGATGAACTGTGATACAGCAAAATAGATCTGTCTGCGGATGACTATATATATATATATATATATATATTGGCAACAATTTCATACTTACAGGCATTTATAGATGATAGAATAACAATAGATGTTATAAGAAATACGAAAACGACCGACCGGTTTCAATCCCTATTCATTATCAGGTTCAACTGTGATTTTTTTTAAAATTCAATTTTTCAACATTTCAAATATTAAAAGATGAAAATGAATCATGACGTACCGGGAAAAATGATTGGAAGGATACGAGTAGGTAGTAAATAATAATAATATGTAGACCGATAGCCCATTCTCTCTTTTGCAGAGAGACGGGATCCTGGTCTTAATATTTATCGACTCCAATGCTTGTAAATTGAATGTAGAGTGTGAACCAGACAACACAGTGAACTGGTCCACACTGAAGCCATTTACACAACTTCTGCTACTTATTAGGTGTTCAGCAATGGCTGACCCGGAAGTGTTCACAAGTTTACCCGCACGAACATCCGTTTTGAGAATTCTTAGTGGCACATTCTGTTTTATCCTACAATCGAATCTCTGTGACGTCCTTTCTATGTAGTCATTACCACAATTGCAGATAAATCTGTAAATAACAGAAGAAATATGATGGGGAGGAAGTAATTTCTTTTTTTTCATAGACGGGAAAGCAGAACGAGTGCCAAGATGGACCCTAATATATATATATATATATATATATATATATTAAGAAATAGGTTGAATCCGACATATTTTTAATTTATTTGTTTAAACGCTGTTTTTAATGAATACTCATATTTGAGTGCATACTCTGTATTTAGACCGGTAGATGTAAATAAAACCATGTATCTAATATTATTTCTGAATGGAACTTTGTCTGTGTGTGTGTGCCTGTGTGTGTGTGTGTGTGTGTGTGTGTGTGTGTGTGTGTGTGTGTGTGTGTGTCCATTACCTATAGACTCCGAAACGGCTGAATCGATTTTCTTGAAAATTTACACAGTTGTACTATAAGCGTCTGCGAGTGTTCTTAGCTAGGTTTTGTGTCGAGGTAGTCCCGATAAATATTGAAAATCGATAATCAAAACAATCGGGTTATAGAAGGAGTGATCCGATTTTAATCAAATTTGATACACTCATAGACAAAGATATAAGAAACGATATTCAGAAGTTTCAAGGTTGCAGTTCTTACAATAGTACAGAAAAGCGATAATATACATACATACATATATATATATATATATATATATATATATATAAAAGGCAAGATGTGTGTGTGTGTCTGTTTATCTGTCTGTATGTCTTTTATACAAATCCACAATTTTTATCAGATTCTCACCAAACTTCACACAAATATTCTTTAGGCTGAGTCTGAGCACCAGGACCATGGATTAGTTTTAAAGCTTTCATTACACCCGAGCAACGCCGGGCTATACTGCTAGTTGTTTAATAATAAAAACAGATCATTGATGTCGAAGACAAAATTAGAAATGAACGGGGATCACGTAGATAAAAAATGGCAATTGACGTTGCATTTAAGTCTTGGAGATTGTAGCTATCAGGAAAGCAATGAAATTGAAGTGAGTTCCACAAACGGGAAGTACGAGAAAAGAAACTGTGAGTAGAAGACGCGATTACATTTCACTATTTAAAAGGTTGTCAGAGCAGTTACCACAGTTACCATGAAAATACGTGTAGAAAAGACAGAGGGAAGTGACATCACTTTAGTAAGAAAATAATATATTTTAATATATCATGAACAATTTTATGAACGAAAGACTACATATATAAACAAACTTTTCCAGTTTGATAGTAATTGAGGTTTTCGGAATAAACAACTACATACACCATCTACTGATGTAGATTGGAATTTTTGAGGAGCGTGCAATGAATTTAACTGTTGTTGCTTTATATATATATATATGATCTTAACTTAAAGGTCTTATTTAAAGTAGGTGACGATATTCTTGGGGATAAAGAGATAAACTCTAAAATTAGTATTGAAAATGTATAAACTAGTAATAGTAGAAAGCTTTACACGACGATATTAATCACTGGTCACTTATGCCAACATTTCTACGCTAAAATCGCAACATGATGCTTTTCTATAATCTATATTAAGATATATTGAGACATGACTGACGGGCCAGAAGATTATCCCACAGTAGGTTGCCATTACTTTCTGCGGTAGACTGGTTGCAGACCAAAGCTATAGAACCCAATCTGTCCTGTTATTTAACCCATAACTGGAGGAAACAAACGGACTAATACCTTTCCCAAGGGTATTTGCGCGTAAGTGAATGCAAGGAAATCAACTGGAATTCGGATTCGGCTCCTCGATTTCTTGTTCTCAGCCGATATCCACTGAACCACAACGCAAATCCGCCAATCGAACTACTCAACTATAAAAGAAATAGTTGAACCTCACTCATGAGCCGTTATCAAATTACATTGAATAAAGCGACACTACACCTTAAAAGTTTGTCTATTTTTCGTTATGCTTAATTTGTGTCAGATTATTATGCGCAAGAATGATATTATTGAAGCGTGTTTTTTGGAAACCGACTTTTAGACATGAAAGTTGCCCAGACAAAAGACAATGTCGTCTATTTCCTTTATTTAATAGGTTGTTGTCACTTCCGCTGTTGAGTACAGTAAAGCCAAACCTATACGTTAAAGTGTCAACCTTCTCTGTCTGAAACCTGTAGTTGCCTAATTGTTAAAAAAAAAATAAATATATACGAACCATGTTAAAATCTTTGAAGTAGTTTCGGAATCACAATATTCTACTGGCTGGTAACCGAATTCTTCTGGCTCAAATGCTTTCTAGCGGAAATGACGACAATTCCAGCTGAGGACCTGACAGATTTTGATGGAATATTAATGTGATTTTTTTTTATTTAAAGATAACCCGGGGAAAGAACGCCCACTCGTCACTGGTATCTTTAATATAATGAGCAACTCTGTGTGTGAGAGCACGTTTCTATTTTGTGATGTCTGGTAGATAACAAAACTAATAATAATAATATTAAAATAAAATACAACAGAATAGCAAAAGAAATTAATAGTCATATAACGGACGAATGAACAATCTCAGGAGGAGAACAAAAATATATATGAAAGGATAACAATGACGCACGAATTTTATCATATGGATAACAACAAAACAGAAAATATCATGAAGAAAAAAAGAAAAGAAAAATCATGTTGCTTTAAAATAATGTCTGAATTTAATCTCCGACAAAAAACGTTTCAAACCATTTTTGACATGTTTTATTATTAACAATACCTTATCCATAAACTGGACAGATATTTTGTATATGTGTGCGAATGGAATTATTATATTGTTTGAATGGTATTTTTGCATTAATAATTTGTATATACAAAAAAATGTGGCTCATTTTTAAATCAACAGAAATCACAAAGAAAAGAGGACTAGCGATTAATTCGAAAAAGTCAATGTGTAATATTGTCAGAAAAAAGACAGCAGAATATTTGAGATGCATATTGGGGAAGTCAAAATCAAACAGGTGAGGTTATTTAGCTACCTAGGGATTTTAGAGGACAGAAGGAATGATATAAAAACCCGAAGTTGCACAAGAATGATGAAAGATGCCTTTCAGATGATAAGCAAAGTATACAATTAATCTGTAACCATTTCTGGGAACAAATAGTCTGTGTGCAGGGAAAGAATGATTTGTGTATGAATACACAAAAATAAAAAAAGAAATAAGACAAGAGTATGTTTTCTTGCCAAATTTATTTAGCCTGTACATAAACGATCATAAATGAACTAGAAGTCCTACCAGGATTTGTTATAGGCTGTCATAATCTTAACCATGTACGATGTGCAAATGACGCAAATTTGAAAGAGGGGTTCATGAGAAACATGGAACGAACTCCTGGAAAAGGTGAGTAACGGAAAGTAAGAAAAAGGAAATATGAACCGTTTCTTTATAAGGAAACTTTCGATATTTATTGACTGAGCAGCCAGTACTATTGATATATACTGAACCACAATGCACATCCTGACTACTATAATCGGTATTTTACCCAAAATATCATAACATTCCATGGATTGATTTCTTTTTCGGTTTATCAATGTTTTGCGAGTTATTTTAAAGCAAGAAATATATTTTTAGATAGAATTAATATTTTGTGGTAATAATGAATTACTTAAAAAAAACCTCACTATTAATCCATAACTGGAGGGTTAGAGATGGTTTCATGTTTTTCCCAAGTGTTTGGACGCTTAAGTGTACATAAAGAACTCGACTTGACTTGGAACTCGGCTTATTATTAAACTTGTTACGCGGGTTGGAGACTTCAGTTCACACTGGGTGTTGCCCCATATCAGTTTGTTAACATCGACTGAATTCTGCTGCCATATTTGGTTTGGTGATTCTGCTGTATATGAAAAGATTCTTGAAAAAATTCTAAGAAGGATTTATAATGTAATCGATTTTGATCTGCCATCTCTATTTCAACCCCAGTCTCACTGCAATAAAGTGGCTTCTCTCTACCTTTTCTATAAATATTTTCACAACATATTCTGATAAGATTTTTCTCCTTAGTGCCACCAGTACAGAAATGTAATCGTGCTCCTAGATTGGCAATTAGGTCTCATCTTTTTATTCTTGAACTGGGTAGAGTCAACCATCATATTTTTATTCTAATTGTGTCTCTTCTCGCACTTCTCGCCTTTGAAATCGCCTTCGGATTTCTTGCTTCTCTGCTGCCTAAAATCTACAAAAATTTAAATGCAACGTCAATCGACTTGTACTGTGTTCCTGAACCATGTTCTTTTATCGTCATTTCTTAACTTCTTACGAAAGTCTTCTCATTCTTTTTCACTACCTGCAACAAGCTAGGTTCCAGTGATATAGCCTTACTTGGGGTGAAATGGTTAAAAAATAATTTAGCTTCTATCAAATTTAGGATAAACAAAAAATAAGTACAGAAGTACACTATCGGCCATAATTATTAGGCAACCCCAGTTTTTTTTAAAGAGAAATGAGGTATTTTATACTATTTTTAGTATTTATTGCCAAGTGGATAATTCTAAATGAAAATAGGAGGGTCATTCAATAAATAAGGTGAATTTTTCGGTATAAGGACTTCTACGAGGATCATTCAATAAATAAGGTGAATTTTTCGGTATAAGGACTTCTACGAGGGTCATTCAATAAATAAGGTGAAATTTTTCGGTATAAGGACATCTACGAGGGTCATTCAATAAATAAGGTGAATTTTTCGGTATAGGGACTTCTACGAGGGTCATTCAATAAATAAGGTGAATTTTTCGGTATAAGGAGTTCTACGAGGGTCATTCAATAAATAAGGTGAATTTTTCGGTATAAGGAATTCTACGAGGGTCATTCAATAAATAAGGTGAATTTTTCGGTATAGGGATTTCTACGAGGGTCATTCAATAAATAAGGTGAATTTTTCGGTATAAGGGCTTCTACGAGGGTCATTCAATAAATAAGGTGAATTTTTCGGTATAAGGACTTCTACGAGGGTCATTCAATAAATAAGGTGAATTTTTCGGTATAGGGATTTCTACGAGGGTCATTCAATAAATAAGGTGAATTTTTCGGTATAAGGGCTTCTACGAGGGTCATTCAATAAATAAGGTGAATTTTTCGGTATAAGGACTTCTACGAGGCTCATTCAATAAATAAGGTGAATGTTTTGGTATAAGGACTTCTAATACAGATAGAAGCTTACTTTTGTTTTCAACGTAGTCTCCCAGCATTGTCACACACTTTTTCCATCTGTGCACAAGCTTCCGGATTACCTCAGCGTAAAAATCTTTGAACTGATGTCTCAGCCAATCACTCACAGCACTTTTGATTTCATCGTCGCTTTCAAACTTCGTGCCTCTCGTGAACACTTTCAAGGGACCAAACAGGTGAAAGGCTGAAGGGGAAAGGTCTGGGCTGTAAGAGGGATAGGGGAGCAGTTCCCAGCTCGTTGATGGTCTGCACCGTTTGGGCTGCTGTGTGAGGCCTTACAGTTGACCTTCGAGTAGGCAAAGTCATCATAGTCAATTTTGTGTGCTGTCCCAACAGATAAGCTCAATATCATCCACTGTCACTTGCAATATCGTCCACTGTCAATCTTCTGTCAGAGTGAATGAGGTCATTGACTGATTCGATCACCTCAGGAGACCTCACTTCTGTAGGCCTCCCAGTCCTGTCTTCACTCTCAACACTGCTCCGTCCTTCTTTAAACAATATAGCCCACTTGTACACATTTTTTTGGGTGAAACATGTGGCACAAAACACAGTTGATATTCTCCTATGAATTTCAACTTCAGCAACCACAAACTTGATAACTGACCTCTTTTCAATCCTGGAGCATGCTTCTTGGTCGGTCATCTTTGTTATTCTCCAAAACTCTCAAAGTTTCTTTTCAATCTGCAAAAAAATTAAATCCCTTTGAAAAGAAGTAAAGGAAAAATTAAAAAAGTAAGCTTCTATCTGTATTAGAAGTCCTTATGCCGAAAAATTCACCTTATTTATTGAATAACCATCGTAGAAGTCCTTATGCCGAAAAATTCACCTTGTTTATTGAATGACCCTCGTAGAAGTCCTTATACCGAAAAATTCACCTTATTTATTGAATGACCCTCGTAGAAGTCCTTATACCGAAAAATTCACCTTATTTATTGAATGACGCTCGTAGAAGTCCTTATGCCGAAAAATTCACCTTATTTATTGAATGAACCTCGTAGAATTTTTTTTTGTTATTATTACTTTAAAAAATTTTACAAGGCAAGGAAGCAAAGATGAACTCGTCCGAATTACCTTAAATTTTCTTTATTCTTTCATTCATGAAACTGCAATATAGGTGATTATTACATATTTATAAATTCATTTGATTCACATGTTATTGTGCAGTATTAACAAAAGAACCATTCTATTTTCATTTACACCTATTCACTTGGCAATAAATACTAAAAATAGTATGAAATTCATAATATTTTTAAAACACTGGGATGGCCTAATAATTATGGCAGGTAGTGTATTGCAAGAGGATTCTTCCCCGATCACAACGATCTTAACCTCTCCAAGTGTGGAGTCAGCCGTTGTCTCTCCGACATATTCGCATAATATTCACTCGTTCAGTAACTCCCTACCTTTAGTAGGCCTTGTATTGGATGAACAATTATATTAAAATATTCGTTACTACAGCCTTTGAAACAATGACGATATATCTACATGCTTCGGAACGGGGTATTCTAGTTTTGACTGACACGAGTGCCAGTTACACTCAACTATTCGGTCCACATGATATTCACTCTTTAATAAGTGCACATTGGTCTGACACATGTATGAAGTAAAAGTTCCAGTTCATTATGTATCTGAATTGCTCTGCTGAACGATTCTGTTCGGCATTGTTCTACTCTAGGCATCCTAAGTTTGGTCAATATTCACAAATGTGCACTCACCAAGACTCGGAAACGTGCAGTTAGATGGGCTCCAAGGTTTAAGTTTCGTACATTTTATTGTCATTAAGAAAAGAGAGGAAGAATAGGAAGAGGAAGTGAGAAAGATAGAAAGAGGACGAGTAGAGAGAGCAATAGAGATGAGAAAAAAGAAAAAAAAAACAAGAGAAAAGTAACAAGAGGAAAATAAAAGGGGTAAAAATGGAGAAAAAGTGAGAAAAAAGAAAGAAGGGAAAATGAAATGCAGAAGAAGAAGAAGAAGAAGAAGAAGGAGGAGGAAGAGAAGGAGAAGGATAAAAAGAAGGAAAGATCCTGCGACAGTATGGGGTTAAATCAATGTCGTTTTGATTGGTTAAACAGCAGGAGTTATGTCCAATAAAAAGAAAGAAGCCTTGCTATCAATTGAATAACGGTTTTTTTTTGGTCAAAACGAAATCAGTATTTTAATTTCCGTTTTTCTAACATCCAATCAAAACATGATACGTGGCATACAGATACACCGTTTTATGTTAAGCACTTTTCCAAGCAAACTCTGAAGGCATCACCTGCGGCTTGTTCCAATTTAAATGACAAGAAATTGGCAACCATTAAGATCCCATTACTACTCGTGAATTTCAGGGGTTTCCTACCAGTTTTCATGACTTTGTGATGTTTTAAAACACTTTTTTTGTTATCCTTGCCTATAACTACAAACATGGCTTCTCTCTTTGAATATGCCTAAGGAATAGCCAAAGAATCTTGAGTCTCTATCTCAGAGCATGTTTACTACTTCATTTAAAGTGCGTAGACATATTTCAGCCCTACTTCAGAATAACGACATCTTGAAAGTGAAAATTATTAGAACACTGTTATCTCCTGCTTAAATCAAAAGAACATTCTTTAAATCTTCATTATTAAAGAATATATTTTTAATCTTCAAGCAACGATCAAAAGAAAATATTCTTCGAGAGAAAATGCTTCTTTTACGTGCCACGTCCTTACATATTGCGGCTGATCATGGCTCTTCACAACTTCCTATTCTTTTTGTATCTAAGTAATATTTGTTTCCTTACTATCTCTTTCAGTCCTTGTTCTGTCACGCGCTTACACAAGCTCGTTATGTAAACTAATCAATGGTTCACTCTACCTGATTTGCTTTCTGTATATCTGGCTACCTCGACGTGTTGTAATAGTTAGAATGATTGTCTCGCGAGAACCTATTACAATTGAGTAGTGAGTTCGATTTTCACTCGGTAACCCATACTTTCAGCCTGCCTTGGGTCACATCTAACCGGCACTTAATAAATGAATTAACTAGGGGAAGGAAAACCCCGATTTAAAAAAAAAAGTCTATTTGTCTATATTTCTGAGATGAGGTAGTATTTACACTATTTACATTTTTCGGACTATTGTCCTCATCTATGTTGCCATTTGAACGACGTTTGTTAAGATGAGACTTTCGGATATTCGTATTAAAATGCCAAAGAAGATGTTTTCTAGTTTTGTGTGAAAAAAGTATTGCTGGTAATAGTTTTTTTCCTTCAAAAATTTATTATGAGAATTTTTCCTTTTTTTCCTTCAAAAATGTCTTGCTGGTAATGTTTTTTCTTTAAAAATGTCTTGTTGATAATGTTTTTTTTTCAAAAATGTCTTGCTGGTAATATTTATGAGAATTTTTTTCATTCAAAAGTGTATCATGGCAATAACTTTTTTCCTTCAAAAATGTGTTGTTGGTACTGTTTTTCTTCGAAAATGTATATTTTTCTATAAAAGTCTATTTCTATGTATATATTTCTATAAAAGTCTATTTTTATACTTTCATAGTGTTTTGACCCCAGTTTGTGGGTTAACTATTTGCCCATAGCTGGGACCCTAACAGGTGCTACCACTCCGGGTCAGGGTGGACCTGGAAACAATAGCAATTAAGAGGTGG
Organism: Ascarosepion bandense; assembly: GCA_037127315.1. NCBI lineage: Eukaryota > Metazoa > Mollusca > Cephalopoda > Sepiida > Sepiidae > Ascarosepion > Ascarosepion bandense. The sequence goes on from JBBBDQ010000713.1 coordinate 3,312,456, forward strand.
TTCCACGCTCCTCACAACATCCCGATCAGAGGCCTTAATGCCGGATGAAGTTTACCGTCATTCCTAGGACCATGAAGTTGCATAGAAGTCCTTAGATTATTTAAAAAACAAACAAACAAAGAACACCATATTTAACAACCAACAAATACTTTTAAACATACTCAAGATAATGTTTTTGCGAAACACTAAGTTAATAATCATAAGAACATAAATCTGTTTTTCTTGCGGTGTAGACAACCATAGTTCTCTTCCTCTCGAACACAGCCACTCAGTTAAATGCCCCACGTGATACACGCTTGGGCGATCATGTGTCGAAAGAGACATGACTAACTGGGCAGAAGGTTATCCTGCAGTAGGTTGTCATTACCTCCTGCGGTAGACTGGTTGCCAGCCAAGGCTAAAGAAACCAATCTGTCCTATTATTTAACCCATAACTGGAGGGAAGAGACGGATTAATACATTTTCCAAGGTTATTTGCGCGTAAGTGCATGCAAGGAATTCAAATGGAATTCGAAATCGGCTCCCCGATTTCACGTTCCGAGTCGATATCCACTGCATTTCAACGCACATCCTTCTATCGAACTATTCCATGATAAAATAGCCTTACATTTGAGAAGTTTTTTTTGTATTTAATTGATTACACTTCAAGCCACTAGTGTTACGGCCGTCTAGCATAATTAGTTTGTTTAAAAGGACTGACGAAATCCACATAAAACAACATTTATTTCACATATAAATGCAGCCGTGTGTAAACTGCAACAAATTAAAAACGAACATAAAATATAAAAACAATAACAATACATTTTGAAGGTACAAAAAAAAAACATTAAAGAGAATAAAACTTTTAGGGAAGTGTTATACTTAATATACGATGAATGAGAGTTTTTATAGATAGGAAAATCAGCAGGAAAGTTTTGGGCTTTAACATTTACGAAGAAGCGTAGAAGATATTATTAGAAATAATAACAAAGCTTTAAAATAACGTTTATAAGGCGCTAAAAAATACTTAGCTTAAACTCAACTTTAAGGAAAAACAAAGAAAAAAAATTACCTTTTCTGGCACACTGCTAGTGGCCGTTAACTAAAGCCAGTGTCTAGTAGCAGGGAGAAAAACTAGGGTGTGATCATCCTCTTTGCCGCCCGGAGCTGAAAAGGTCGTTTTAGGCATTTGGCCTGAAAACAACGACTGTGTATTCCTACGCCGGAGGTATAGAGGAGCGATCAACCATTTATAGCTGTATAAGGTAAGGGTACTAATTTATCTGGTGATATTATCTTAAGGATTGACAAAGCCACTGGTAATGGAATACAGGGCTGGCTTTGCTGAGAAATGAACCTGCTGATTTTACAAAATGGGATCTGGTCGCAACAAGAATTTAGGCTTATTTTCTAGGGTAACTTGGCAGCAGCCACAACGAGAACGTAAGGAGATACTTGGTGTGAAAGAATTAGAAAACAGAAACACTATTAAGGAGCAAAAACAAAAGAAGAGTAATGAGAAGAACAGTAAAAATTGACTTTGCATTTAAATTTTTGAAGATTAAAGATTAGCTGGAAAGCACGAAACCTGAAAAGAGTTTGACAAGCGATAAATGCCACAAAAGAAACTTTTAGCATAGAACGTGAGGTTACATCGAGCCAACTCGACTGCATATTGGTGAAACCTCGTCGACAGACTAACCAGTCAGTTAATTGTCGTGCGTGATACATGCTTAGGCGATCATGTCTCTTTTGTTGCGTGACGGATTAGGAGGAAGATTTGGCACAGTAGGTTCAGATCTCTTTCAGCGGTAGACTCATTGCTAACCAAAGTTTCAGGGCCCAATCTGTCATGCTATTCAACCCACAGCTGTCAGGAAGAAGAGAAGAATTCATACCTTTCCTAAGGGGGCTTACGGCCTATCACGTTGAATACACCGGTTCTCGCTCGATCATCGAAGTTAAGCAATGTTGAACCTGGTCAGTACTTAGATGGGTGACCGCTTGGGAATACCAGGTGCTGTAAGCGTTTAGTGACGGATGTGTGTGCTTCCGGCCTATCACGTTGAATACACCGGTTCTCGCTCGATCACCGAAGTTAAGCAACGTTGAACCTGGTCAGTACTTAGATGAGTGACCGCTTGGGAATACCAGGTGCTGTAAGCGTATAGTGACGGATGTGCGTTGTGGTGCAGTGGATATCGGCTCGGAACGAGAAATCGGGGAGCCGAGTTCGAATTACAGTTGAATCCATTGTATTCACTTACGCGCAAATACCCTTGGGAAAGGTATTAATCCGTCTCTTCCTTCCAGTGGGTTAAATAGCAGGACAGATTGGGTTCTATAGCCTTGGTCGGCAACCAGTCTACCACAGAAAGTAATGGCAACCTACTGCGGGATAATCTTCTGCCCAGTCAGTCATGTCTCTTTCGAGACATGATCGCCCAAGCGTGTATCACGTATGGCACTTAACTGACTAACTGAATAGAGACAGAAAAGTAGGTTATATTGAACGTAATAGACAAACTTGAACGCAGGTTAGTAAATTCATCAATACTATTAGTAAGAAATAAATATATACAAGTCTTGAAGTGAAGTCATTGGAAATAGTATATCTGTGTATGTTATTCTAGCTGAGTGGAGCTCAGAGCTAGTCTGACTTCTGACGAGATGGTCTCTGGGTAACTTCGGTATCTCGCTTATCAGTTACGGTACTCCTCGATAACTCAAACGGATCTCTACGATTTACTCGCCACTCTATGGTAGCTACTGTTCTCTCTATGGCAACACTCAGTATAAGTATATGTACACTCAGTCGAGTCCATTATCATATACAAAAGGGGAGATCCAACAACATTAATGCCCTTGGAAAGGGCATAAATCCGTCTTATCTCCTTCCTAAATTATAGTGGTCTTGGCATTCTCGTCATTGATGACAATCAGTATAAGAAAAGTAAAACGCTGACTTTGTGAAGGGCTTCTCAATCTCAATATCTGAAGAGATGTGACATTAATAAAGGGTATGGTGATATGTTTCTACTCAGCATGGAGACAGGAGATTCATACTCGGTCTTGTTTGTTGTCTCTGTTACTTGAGATAAATTAAGATTTTTAGAAAAGAACGTATTTGAAGAGCATTCTTGTGTTTTTTTGTTTTTTTAAATCATATCGCCCCAAGTAAAGGTATTTTACTGCCACTGTTTTGCAGGGGGTTCTTTGGAAGAAGTTGAAAATGAGTGACAAGTTATAGGGAGTGTCAGGAAGTGGGCAAGAGAAGGATGTGAATACTCATGAGAGTGGAGTGGACTTAGAAAGGAGCATGAGAGGGAGGATGCAGGTTAGTGAGATATGAGATGATTACTGACTTTACATTTAAATTCTTGGAGAGTGTAGCTGTCGAGGAAGCAAGTAAATGGAAGGAAACTCCACAGGCGGGAAGTGCAAGAAAAGAAGCTGTGATAGTAGAATTTGCCTTTACAATTTAGTAGTTTCACAGTAAAAGGGTGGGACCTAGTTACTAATCTTGTTGCTCGAGTAAATTTATATATAGAGGTCACCAGTGAGCTAAGTTCATCGGAGCAGGAGCCATGAAAGTATTTGTAGAAGAGACGCAGGGAAGCCACATTGCACCGGTGAGAAAGTGACTGTATCCGAGCTACCAAGTCGGGATCTATCACATTACAGATTCTCCGTTGGATTTTGTCAAGGACACCTAGGTGGATAGCAGGAGCACCCGACCAGATATTTGCGTGGAAATTGTCTCTGAACAAGTGTAGATGACATTTTTGCGAAATACAGTTTCACAATCTTCAACCGAAAACTCCTCGTAGTTTTCTATCGTTGTGTCAGATAAAACCTACAGGTATTCTATTGAACTCACCTAAAAAAGAAAAGAAACAATTATTTCTTTAGAAAATATGAGCCTTCACTTTTATCCTTCTTTACCCACCCTGTATATATGCGATTATACATTCCGCTATTCAAGTCTTCATCAGATCCAAGAACGAAGAAATTAAATGTGTACATGTGTATTTGTGTGCATGTTTTTTTTAATCGTTTCACCCCAAGCATTTTTTAATCATAAATAGACATACGCACATTTCATTCTTTCTTTTTGGGATTTAATGAAGCCTTGAATGGTGAAATGCAACATCAAATCTATTCACAATCAAATCTAGTTCCATTTGTCGAATTTGAAAACTTTGTCGGGATTTCTATATCCTAATTTAATAACACAAACACACACACACACACACACACACTGCCTCTATTGCGCAGGGGGTTACATTGAAGAAAGTGATGAGAAAGAGTGGTTAGATATAGGAAATGTCAGAAGGAGGGTGATAGACGGATAAGGATACCGAGGATGAGGTTTGGGTATATAGGAAGAGTGTTTAAGAGAATGGATGCGAGTTAGTGTATTAGGAGGTGTCTATTGACCTTAAATTTAAACTACAGGAAAAGGTAGCTGTCGTGGAAGCAAGTATGTGGAAGGGAATTCCACAGGCGGGAAGTGCGAGAAAAGAAGCTGTTGGAGTAGAAATTGTGGTTACATTTTATCGTTTTCACTGTAAAATGGTGAGACCTAGTTTCTAATCTAGTATTTCGTGCAAATTCGTACCTGGGGGCACCAGTGATCTAAGTTCATCGGCGCAGAAGCTGTGAAAGTTTTTATAGAAGAGGTACAGGGAAGCTCCCTCACGCCGGTGAGAGAGTGACGTTTAAATAATGAACTATAGTAGTTTTTCCTAATCTGGCGTGTCTTGTGATTAAAAAAGGAAAAAGTACTATGAATCATTTTTTAAGCATAAATAGACATACACACATTTCATTCTTTCTTTTTGGGATTTAATGAAGCCTTGAATGGTGAAATGCAACATCAAATCTATTCACCATTCATCAAATCTAGTTCCATTTGTCGAATTTGAAAACTTTGTCGGGATTTCTATATCCTAATTTAATAACACGCACACACACACACACACACACACATATATATATATATATATATATATATATATATATATATATATGTGTTGTGTTTGACTTTAATGTTCACTTCTAGATTTACATCCTTGATATAGAGAACTTTAACTCATAGAATACCTTAAAACTATATTTTATTATATATAGAAGTTCATAAAGGAAAACTTAACACGTCATATTAGTTCTAAACTATAGTTCATTTCAATGAGCTTAACTAGCTCATATCATCAGACTCTTTTACAATATTTCCTCCGTCTGGCATAAAATTTCTGCCGGAATGAACATTTTCTTAAAATGAAGAGGGAACATAATAGAAAACATAATAATGAACATAGGAGGAAATATTGTAAAAGAGTCTAATGATATGAGCTAGTTAAGCTCATTGAAATGATTTATAGTTCATAACTAATATGACGTGTTTAGTTTTCCTTTAAAAACTTCATATCGCTCTGGTTAACACCCATCGAGCTCTCTATATGGATTTACCTATTAATAATTTATATTAAGGAAAACTTGTTAGATTGTCCTCACCGTTTACGGACTGACAACTATACCTACTTTTATTATATACTAGCAGTATAGCCCGGCGTTGCTCTGGTGTAATGAAAGCTTTAAAACTAATCCATAGTCCTGGAGCTCAGACGATTTTTAACGTTGGCACGAAAGACTAAAAAGCAATAGTTGTTTCCAGTTAAAGCGAAACGCTCGACTGAAAAAAAAATGAATGGATGTAAGTCAAATTTTGATTTCCTGGTATCGATATCAAATATGTTTTTTCGTCGTAAACTGAATTTTGAAGGCTAAATAAGTCCTCTGAGTAAAAGAACTACAATCATACCTACTTAGAGCCAAACACGAAGCAAAACCTAAAATAAAAGGGCTGAAAAAAATGCAGACATACAGGCAGATAAACAGGCACACACACAAACATCTTGCCTTTTATATATATATTATCGATTTTCTGCACTATTGTAAGAACTGCAACCTTGAAACTTCTGAATATCGTTTCTTATGTCTTTGTCTATGAGTGTATCAAATTTGATTAAAATCGGACCACTCCTTCTATAACCCGATTTTTTCGATTATCAATTTTCGTTATTTATCTGGGGTACCTTGACACAAAACCTAGCTAAGAACACTCGCAGACTCTTATAGTACAACTGTGTACATTTTCAAGAAAATCGGTTCAGCCGTTTCGGAGTCTATAGGTAACGGATACACACACACAGACACACACAGAGACAATGTTCCATTTATAAATAAGTTTAGATTATATATATATATATATATATATATATATGTGTGTGTGTGTGTGTGTGTGTGTGTGTGTGTGTGTGTGTGACGAATAGTCATTCTTCTATACGTAAACTTACTTTCATTTCACTTCTGGACCACATCAATTACTGCCTGTTAGTAAATGTGCAGTTTCAAGATTTTCCACATAGTCAAACTTTTCCACAGTGTTTAAGAGACTTTTTTCCCCTCTCTGCTGGGCACTCATATAATCTCTTTTCATCGCCCTTACCACATTTAACATATCACAAGCGTTGATGGGTCGATTAAATTTTTATGTGTAGGTGGCAACTACTGGCATGCTGTAATCTACACATTTTTAACATGGAGGTTATCTTACAGGAAAAAAAAAACCAAAAACCCCCCAAAAAAACAAAAAACCCTGATGCTCCTGGCTTCTTAGTAGATCTAATGTAAAATTGAGTTTCATGATACAACTAACATAAATTTCTATTTAAGTGTAATAATTTCTTATGTGTTAAATTATCAACATGTTTTCAGCTTTCACATACCTCCTACTACCAAGGAGGAATTAATACTAAATTCCCTCTTCCATCCCAACCCAATGAAAACTAATACTCCCAACCCCTTCCTTTACCTAAGCTAACCTCTGGGCTTAGAATTTTTCCTCATCTTCTGTTGTGGTGGAGTGGATATCGACTTGGAACGAGAAATTGGGGAGCAGAGTTCGAATTCCAGTTGAATTCATTGCATTCACTTACTCGCAAATACCCTTAGGAAAGGTATTAATCCGACTCTTCCTTCCAGTTATGGGTTAAATAACAGGACAGATTGGGTTCTATAGTGTTGGCTGGCAACCAGTCTACCGTAGAAAGCAATGGCAACCTACTGTGGGATGAATTTCTGCCCAGTCAGTCATGTCTCTTTCGAGACATGATCGCCTAAGCGTGTTTCACGTATGGCACTTAACTGACTGACTGTTTATAATGGTTCGAAGAATGCAAGCCTTATGTATGTGTGTGTGTGTGTGTGTGTGTGTGTGTGATGAGAAGAACGATTTTTAACTTGGCGTGAAGCAAAATGAAATTTACCCAACTATAAACAACTATGCTAATGTCATTCCTCGACACTGACTTTGTTTTTCTTATTCTCCATAGTCTGTTCATATTCGTCTGTTTTTTTCGTGTTTATTTGCGTCGATAAATGTTTGCACATGCGTATCACAGCATGCCACGAAACTCAAACGTGTCTTAAACAGTTTGTGTGAGAGCATCTGTTTACATCTGTTACCCCCCATCCTTCATGTAAATTCATGAAATTTTAAGAAATTAAATTTTGTTAGGAAAATTGGTTTTATTAGTTAAACGCAGGACTCATTGGGGAATATAAATCATCTATTACTTTTTGAAACAATTTGCCTTTATTTCCGAAAATCTCCTAATAGTAAATTGAAAAATGCAATGAAACTATGGCATTATTTAATTTGATAACAAATAATATATATTAATGAAATTATAGTCCGAAGAAATTATTTTCGATTAGTAACGAAATTCTAAAAGAATTGTTTTCATTTCTTTAACTATAATAATTTATAAAGATTCAAAAATATTTAAATAATACATTAAAAATTTGTTGTGATTGTTTCTAAACTTATTAAGTGAACATTATATTTAGTAATCTAAAATTGAAGTTTAATAAAAATCGTCGTACCTTTGTATTTTTTAAATAATTTTTATTTTTTTTGTGTATTTAAAGTTTTTTGTGTAGTAATGTCTATGTGTACTTTAAAAAGTCATGTGTTTCAGGGTTTCTTCCCCTTACAAGAAAAATTTGTACAATTATTCCACTTGTGATCGCCATACACTTATCTGTCAATCTGTCAACACATTTCAAATGTAGTAGAAATTTTTGAAAGTGTTTACGGAATAATTTTCATGCTATAAATAAGTAATGCGAGTGCAAATCAGGTTAATTTAACATTAAACTTGCTAAGCTTCCAAAAATAATGTGCTACAGATGTATATTTTATTTTTGCAAGATTTTTAAAACTGAGAATTAACTTTTGTTTACAAATGTGCCGGTTGCTCACAATAGGTCGAAAAATTGAAAGATTAAAAGAAAAAAGTAAAACAGAAACACTTTTAGATTCTAATCAATATAATTTCTGTTTGAAATGCACCGGAGTATTTTGCTTACTGGAAATATTGAATTTAATGATTTCGCTTTTAATTGAAACTAAAATAAAAGTTTCAAGAAAATTCTTTTATTTAAAAAAAATTCAATTTAAAAGTTTGTTACCGAAAATGAGTGGAGGTACCTAATAGTTACTTACAATAACAATTAGAATAAAGTAACTAATCAGCAGTCCAGAAATTTATTAAAATAGTTTTGAATAATTCTAGTTAATAAAAATAAAATGCTACGACAAACAATAGTAAATTAATTACCGATATTGTTCGAACTGTCGAACTGCAATATATATATATATATATATATATATATATAATTTCAATAAAGTGAAAGAACACGTAAATTAAAAACCCACCTTTTAAGCATTTACTTTTATAAAGAGTGCTCGATACAGAGAAAAGCTTAATATTGTAATTTTATTTCAAAGGTTCATAAAAGCATAATATCATTACACAAAAATTTTCATGTTCCAAAACAATACTATTCCTATTCAGGTGATATGTTAAAAATAAAAATAAATAGTGAAAACGATTTAGTTATGAAAATATAAATCTTTTTCACCATTTATTTATCTTTAACATATCACCTGAAGAGGAACAGTTTTGTTGCGAAACATTAATATTTTTGTGTAGTAATATTATGCATTTATAAAGCATTATAATAACAAAATTACTATATATATATATATATATATATATATATATATATATATCCCAGTAGTAAAATATATGTTATATACAGTTGTTTAGTGATTTTGTTGCTACCCTGTATATGTGGGTGTTTTTATCACTTTAAACGTTGTTGTTAGGCGAATGCTCATATTTGAGTATGCGTTTCATATATTTATTAAACCCTATTTTTATTTACATCTACCGAACTAAATATTTAAGAAATCTTATTAAAGAAAAAATATGTGCTCTCTGACAGGACGCAAACATGCGTTCTTCTGGGCAGAGTGGAACCGTCATTAGATTCGACGTGCCTTAACCGACTTAGCCACAGAGCAGCTGTGCTGACCAGATAAAAAGTTTGAAATTTGCTTTTATGCAAGATTCTTCTCGTATCAAATGCTACAAAAAGTTCATCTGTACTCAGTTTCGTATTAAAGCGTAAAAAAAAATCTACTTTCTAAAGTAATAGATTTTATTTATCAATCCAACAGATTTTTTCTCACGTTAAACGTTATTTTCAGTGGATACCATATTTGAGTAGCGGTTCTACTTATTTATTAAACAGTATATTTAATTTTTTTATTGGCAGACACATATTTTTCTTTAATAAGATTTTTCTATTCATGCCGGTAGACGAAAATAAATACACTGTTTAATAAATTTATGGAACTTCTGCTCAAATACTAGTATCTACTAATAATAACGTTTAAAGAGAAAACAATATATATATATATATATATATATATATATATATATATGCATGTGTGTGTGTGTGTGTGTTTGTGTGTGTGTGTGTGTGTGTGTGTGTGCGTGTGTTTACACTGTATTAGCCATTAGCAAGAGTCAGATTAATTTTCCTCGACTTCCCCTAGTGAAAATAATGTAAGCTTTTGCATATATATATATATATATATATATATATATATATATATATATATATGTATGAGCCAATATATCCGATATATATATATATATATATATATATTATCACTGATGATAATATTTAAAGAATAAAATTGAAAACGGGTTAGGTAACCAGTTTCGAACTTCGTTCAACGGAGCTAAATTGAGCTAAAGAATGAAATAATGATCGTTTTAGGAAAATGGACACGATCTCGTAAGAAATATATATATATATATATATATCATCATGAGTGGTAATAATAAATATTTTGTCTGTGTTTGGTGGTAAGGAAGTTTTATACCACCAATCACATATATATATATATATATATATATATATATATATATATATATATATATATTAGCTATATGTGGTTTGGCCATTAGGTTAGTAGGATAGGTAGGAGGGAAAAGGTTACTAATTCACCAAATTTAAAATTTTTTATTTATGTAATAAGCAATTTCTATTATTAATGAATGGAAGAAGGAGATAATTTTTGAAATTTAATTTTATTACGGTGACGACACATACTAAAGATTTCTTTACGTTTGTTCAGAATTACATTCTGATATTGAAATTTCAAAATCTTAATTTTTTCTGTTAAGCATAGATTCCATCTATCACCAAATCTATTAAGAGTACGTGCTGTGCCTATCAGCTTCCACTTTATCGGTGAATTTAGATCATTCTCTTTCAATTCCCTGTATTTTCGGGAAAGGACTGTCTGATACTTTAAATTAGGGTTAGTAAAGGTGCACCTGTGTGTATAAAAATCTTTATTTCCAAATTCCCGCCGAAATCCAGATGTGCACGTTATATTTTTGCTTGTTTTTCTCAGGGTAGATGGTAGCTTGATAGATCACATTTGTAGATCTACATTTACTTTCAACCGGACAATTTTCTCTGGATCTACAATTACAAGGGGAGATAAGCCTATTTTCTGTATTGGATTCACAGAATTTCTTCAAAATTTGGTTATTATGGGAGCTAATAATGTTGTACATATTAGTACAAGAATAACTAATCTTAATCGTTTTCCTATTGAATATTTTACTCAGGGGATTGTCGTTATAAAAATATTTACTTATTAATTTAAGAAAGATCTTCCCAATGTTAACAGTTGATAGTCTACAGAATAGGTGCGTGTATATATATATATATATATATATAAACATTTTACATATTCAGAGTTAAAGTAAATTAAATTTAATCCTTGATAATGGCTAAAAGTATATCTGGAAGTGCTTGGAGAAAAATATTTGAATCATTTTTACATTGTTTATATCCTGAAAAGAAAAGTTAGAAGATCACATGAAAAATATTATACAAAAATCTTAAGCATAGCACATTGTAGTGTTTAATGAAACTTGCATAGAAGAGAGATGACTACCCAAATGCTATATATATATATATATATATATATATATATATATATATATGTGTGTGTGTGTGTGTGTGTGTGTGTGTGTGTGTGTGTGTGTGTGTAATTTTTTTATTACAATGGTTTTTTTTTTTATTTTAATCATCTCACTCCAAGCAAGGCATTCCTCTGCCACTATTGCGCATGGGGCTACATAGGGGAAGGTAAAGAGAAGGAGTGGTTAGACATAGGGAATGTCAGGAGGAAGGTGACAGATGAGTAAGGATACCGAGGATGAGGGTTGGGCAGATGGGAAGAGTGTTTGATAGAATAGGAGCAGGTTAGTGTGTTAGGAGGTGTCTATTGACCTTACATTTAAACTCCTGGAGATTGTAGCCGTCGGGGAAGCAATCGTTTGGAAGAGAATTCCACAGTCGGGAAGTGCGAGGAAAGAAACTGTTGGAGTAGAAGTTACGGCTGCATTTTATCGGTTTATAAAAATATATCACCGGTGATAGTTTAAAATAAATTGTGAACATGATTTATTTAGAAAATACAAGATGAATTAATGGTTATTTAAAGGTGCAATAGTACTCCCAGGATTTTCAGGAGAGGGCTATCTGATACCTTAAATTAGGGATAGTAAATGAGTGCCTGTGTGTATAAAATCTGTTTCCAAATTCCTGCTGAAAAGCAAACGTAATATTTTTCATTAGGGTAGATGGTAGCTTGATAAATTACATTTGTAGATCTACATAATCCTATTTTCTGTTTTGTATTCACAGAACTTCTTCAAAATTTGGTTATTATGGGAGCTAATAATGTTGTACATATTAGTACAAGAATAACTAATCTTAATCGTTTTCCTATTGAATATTTTACTCAGGGGATTGTCATTATAAAAATATTTACTTATTAATTTAAGAAATCTTCCCAACGTTAACAGTTGATATCTACAGAACGGGGGTGGGGTTGGATCATATAATTTTCCTTTTCCCATGTTTACCTTTAGCCCTTTACAATTCAAACCTACTAGTGGGTGCTAAATAAGTAAATTTATCTTTATATCCACAACTCTGAGAGTTTTCATGTAGATTTTTTTTTGTTTCTAAATATTCTAAGGTTAGAAGGTAATCGGCTAATTCCAGTATTAACCGTCCTCGGTATTTACTTTATAATGGCGTTAGGGTGGTTGGAATTAATTTTGATGCAGCTAGGAGTTTGATTGTCCTTATGGTACGGTTTAAAGGAATTATTATCGAGGTTGAGGGTTAGGGTTAGGTAATTCAGAATCTTTAAGCTGGAAGTAATTTCTATTTTCAATCCTAGCATACTGAAGATTCTAATAATTTTCTCATTGATTTTCATTGTAAAGGGACCATTGCTATTCGGGATGAACAGAAGTCCATCATCTCAGTATAGGCCTACCTGCCTAGGATCCACAACATTCTAAGGCTGTCTAGGATAAAGATGCCTATATATATATATATATATATATATATATACATTAAAAAAATAACATCACCACCAATATTAAATGGAAAATTATAAAAAGAGCACCCCCATACAAGAGCAATATCAGAAGCGCAAACAATATTTGGAGAAAAATGAGCAATAATTACCTTGGGAAAATGTAGGTATTCGAACAAATATTTACTTTGCTAGATAAATACCAAAAAAAACAAAAAAACAAACAAACATATAAACACGACCCAAAACGCAGTACATCAAACACAATCCTAAGATTATCACAAATAGATATACATGTATAAAAGTTGACCCACGACAAAAAAGTAAAGAAAAACAACCCAAAAAAAACAAAAAAACAAAAACAAAAACAAATAAAAGACAAAAAAAAAGGATGCGGAAAAGGGAACAACCAAATGATAGAACAATCACCAAACGGGAAAAAATTCCACACCAAGTCCACTGACACACACAAACACAAAAACTTAATCATGGCTTTATTTTAAGTGGGATATACACTGAAACAGTAAAAAAGATCAACAATAAAAAGAGGTCAACCTAAAATGACAAAAAGAATCAATAATTCACTATAAAGTAATAAAAAGCAATTAACAACCTGCAAATCCAGCCCCACTTAAACAACAACATTCATCAAACAAAAAAAAAAAAAAAAAAAAAAGAAAAAAATCACTCACACACAAAAGTATGAAATTACACCAAACTTCATATAAATGCGAAAAAAAAATGAGAAACAGCAGCATTAAAACAAAATCCTTGAACGGTGAAGATATCAAAATAATGCGTTCACAAAGCTTTGAAGTTGGCATAACTGAAATAACTTTGCTCATCTAAGTGACAAACTTCTCCATATATATATATATATATATATATATATATAAAATCCAAAAAGGTTGAGCAAAAAGGTAAAAACCCCAAAACCAGATTCTTTTAATATTAATAAAATTAGTATTAAAAATTGATCAAGGTGCTGAAGTGGCCATTTAACAGATGTAATCTCGCTGAAATGGCCACTTAACGAATGTAAATTTCGGAATTTTTTGACATACTATATATATATATACTAAAGGTCAGTTTTCCAAATACCATTGTGTCCTACATTTACAACCCATTAAATATACAGCCTTTGGCACTTGAATCGTGAAACGTACTGAGTTGATTTCTATGACGACACTTCATCTCTCTTTATATCTTCATATCTTGAAGCCTTAGGGATATGGTCAATGTTTACTGATTCGGCCTTGTGTCATACATAACCGAACTCCCTACAACTTATAAGTTTTATCCAGAATTATTAGAAGGTTTTACCATCAAGAGGTTGGTAGCAGGTTGGAATGTGTGGAATAGTGTGGAATAGTGTAAGAATAAATATATACTTTTTGCATGTTGAAATAGAAATTTATTAAAAGGAAAGAATAACATGAATTCGTAGAAGTTCATGTTCAATGAGAACAAGTAAAGGGTATCAAGAGTTGTAGAAAATATTCATAGTAGTAATTTTTTAGGAAGAGTATATGCGTACGTACGTATGTATGTATTAGCGTTTGTTCAGTAGGAGTGTCTTTGGATGATGAAGAAGAAGAAGATGTAGAATGAATTAGCACACGAGAAAGAAGGAGAAAGAGGACAAATGTCAGGGTCATTTAAAGCTTCACCTGTTACATTTTAGCTTGTCGTCTCTGCTACTTCCATCCCAGACTGTCTGGCTGACGCTGACCTGAGCCTTTTATAGTAAGTTAGATTTTTCGCATTGGATCGCTAAAATTTCTGGTTCTTGCAAGTCGCTCCCATTGGTCAGAAAATCAATTTAACATCTATTGTGAAATCTGGTTTCGACTTTTTCTTTACTTACATGGTCAATCTTTTTTCTATTTGGAAAAAAACCAGGATTTCACACGTCATTGTGATTTTTTGTAAAAGTGAAGAAGAAGCTTGATTTAATTTTTAATTTCCTATCTACTTTAATCTAAATCTTTTCTATCTATTATATTGTGAACATTTAACATGTCTTTCATTATTTCACCCAAGCAATTCAATAAAGCCACTAAGATACAACGGGTTACCGAGTATAGAAGAATATGATATAAAATTTATTAGAGAGAGAGAGAGAGAGAGAGAGAGAGAGAGAGAGAGAGAGAGAGAGAGAGAGAGAGAGAGAGGGGAATTAAGAAGATATAACGATTGACATTGCATTTCAATTTTTGAGAAACAAAATTCACTACACAGCAAGGCACTAGAAGTTTCTTCCACAAGCGAAAAGGGCCATGGAATAATCTGTTAGCATAGAACTTACAGTTTCTTTTTGTAATTTCAACTTTAAAATTATGAGACCTAGGTGTCAATCTAGTAAATTCGTTAAGTCTAAGTAGCAAAGAGGAATGTTGGTTAGAAAAATTACCATGAAAAAGTTTATAGATAGATCTATCTCAATTTTCTGTTTATTTACAATTTTGATTCTAAGCTATTAAAAGTCTGGCTGCTTTTTATGTTTACCATCTTAATAATCTTAATAAATGTATTAAAAATCTAACCTTATCTGATTATTATCTTAATAACTTTAATAAAGGTATTAACGCATCAGTCTAAAAAAGCCATTTTGTCTGAAAGTATAAATATGCAATGAAATGATAAACAAAAGAAAGATAAATAAACGAAAACAGTTTTAAAGCCAGGGGTTGCCAGGCTTTCATTTTAAATAAATAACAACTTGCCGATTCATTAAAGTTCTAGATTACCAACAGAAGTCCCAGAAAAGAGACTAGCAAAAGTAATTTTTATTTTTTTTTCTCAATTCGTCATCGCTTGTCTAATCTAAAATCTTACATATCATCATATCTCAACCAGATGTCCTTTCCCTGCGGGGACGGAGGCAGAATTGCGAAAAAATTGTAAACTGATCCTGCAATGACTCGCTTGATAACAGCAGGAGATTGTAGTTTTCAAAATTCCAGCAACAGTTTGAGAAACAGAATTTAGTCGCCGTGTTTCAGAAAGATGCCAGCATGGTAGCGTGTCCAAAACAATGGGTCGTCTACATTGAAGAGCAAACCTCTAGCCCGATATCAGTCGTCATAAATCTACAAACGGATGTGAAAAAATAAATTCCATGCCACAATTTAAAGGCCAACCAATAATACAGGTTCTTTATACATTACTATTTAAAAACAGGTTGGCTGTACTATTTTATGCAACTAATTCCGTGGTTATTTGCATTGCTCCTACGAAAAAAAAAAACTTTAAAAAATAAGAAATAAAAGACCCTTGTGCTCATGACAAGCAATAATACTTTACCTAACACGAAAACAAAAGAATCTAGGAAGGATCGGTTTTCTCTTTTTTTTTTAAATCATTTCACCCCGAGCAAGGCAGAAACGCCACTGATGCGCAGGGGGCTACATAACTAAAAAGATTAATTAGAAAAGAGTGAGAAGTACAAACTAGTTAGAAAGGAGCAATAGAAAGCTGAGAAAGCAGGTGCGATGACAGATACATAGGTGGAGAGAAATGGAAGGTTATACAGGGGAGGGGAGAGAGCTAGAGTCCAGTGGTTAGTAGATGAGTATTGACTTTGCATTTAAATTTCTGGAGGTTGTAAACGTCAGGAAAGCAAGAATATGTGAGCGAGTTCCACAGGCGGGAAGTACGAGAGAAAAAGCTGGAGGAGTAGAATTGTCGTCTGCATTTGGCTAACCTGACTGTGAATGGGTGGGACCCAGTTGCCAATCTGGTTGCACGAGTTAACACCTGTTGAGGAGGCACCAGTGACTTAAGTTCGTCCGAGCAGAAGCCATGAAAGTATTTATAGAACAGACAAAGGTAGGCCATATTTCGACGGTGGGGAAGTGGCTGTTGTCGAGCCGCCAGATCAGTACCTATCACATTACAGACTATACTTTGGAGCCTGTCAAGAACACTGAGGAGAACGGCAGGGGCGCCTGACCACAAATGGCAGCAGTACTCCATGCACAGACGGATGGTTGACTATATATGCAGGATGGATTCAGGTGGAAAAAACATCCTGGATCGACATAGTGACCCAAACTTCTTAGCAGTAGATTTTGCTATAAATTCAATATAGTGGTTCCATTTGAGGTCTGAGGACAGGCTTAGTGTATTACTCTCCGGGAGAATCGCTTGGTCCATGCTTATGGGAGGCAGGAGAGGTTGCCTGTAATGGTTGACAGACAACAGCTTGGTCTTAGACGAATTGAAGTTGACAAGCCACTTCTTGCCCCAGTTCACCACAGCTGTCCGCCACGATAGGTTTCTTACTGGTGCGGGAGTATATTGTAGTGTCATCTGCGTAGATGCCAACTTGGGACTTGATCTCATCTGGGAGGTCGTTGATGAAAATAAGGAATAGCGTCTGGCCCAGGATAGAGCCCTGTGGGACACCAGCATTCGTGCTGTAGGATGAAGAGGCACGCCCATTCAAAACGACCTTCATTTTGCGGTTATTTAAAAAAGATTGGATTAGGTCAAGCAGGCGATCGGTAATACCGTAACCCCGTAGTTTGCATAAGAGGCCAGAGTGCCAAACCCTGTCGAAAGCCTTGGAGATATCCAGAGCAACTGTGCGAGCCTCGTCAGACTCATCAAGGGCCTGTAGCATGTACTCCGTTACGGTTGTTAGCAGGTCGGCCGAGGACCTGGCAAAGCGGAAGCCATATTGCCTGTCAGAGAAGAGTTTGTGGGCAGTGAGATGTTGAACTATTTCAGCATTGATTATGGCCTCGAACACTTTCCTGAATATTGGTAGAAGACTGATAGGGCGATAGTTGGATGGGTCTGAGGGTTCACCACAATTCTTAAATACAGGAACGACTGAAGAGAACTTCCAGCATGCAGGAAAGCAGGAAGCAGAAAGGCAGTAGTTAAACAGTTTAGAGAGGACAGGGGAAAGGTCAGGAGCACACCTCTTAAGGACTATCACCAGGATTCCATCGTCTCCACTCGCCTTATGGGGGTCGAGTTTTGAAATTACTCTGGATACTACTGTCGGGGTAATATATATGTCGTGCAGTTTGGCCTCAGTTCTAATACGGAAGTCGGGTGGGTGTACTCCGGACGAGTCAAACTCATGGATTATAGGAGGTATTGAGGATTTGCTATTGTTGGGCACTCGTTTGCAAATCCTCCAATAGTCCTTGGAGCCGAACTTGCGGTCAGTTATGCGCTGTCGCATTCTCTCAGCAAACAATCGTTTGGCGTCATTTAGGGTTCTCTTGCACTCATTGCGAGCAGATATGAACAGGCGCCTATTGTGATCAGATGAATAGACGGAAATAAAGGTTCCTGTGAGCAATGGCGACTGAGCAGGCCGGAGAGAACCACGGAGAGGAATGAGGTTTTAAGCAATACTTCCTGGTGGGTATGAAGGCATCAATGCCAGCTTTCACCCATGACGAGACCTCAGAGGCACAGTCATCAACTGATAGGTCAAACACTTTTCCCCAAGGGAAGTCGCAGAGGAAATCGCGAAAGTCATCCCAGTCAGTTTTTTGGTAGAGGTAGGAGGTCCTATAGGTAGGGGGCTCCTGGGGAGAGTGAGATTGGAAAGAAATACTGAGAGAGAATACAGCGTGGTCGGAGTTGCCGATAGAGCAAAGCTGCGAGGTGAAACATATATCTAGAGGGGAAACATATATCTAGTAGTGAGTAATGACTCGAGGGAGTGCTTGGGAAGCGAGTGGGGAAGTCCACCACTTGCGTAAGGGATTGGGAAATAGCGAAGTTCATGGCGTGAATGCCCGCTGGATCAGTAACGGCGTTTTCAAGCCACTCAGAGTGATGGGTATTGAGGTCTCCAAATACAAATATGTTGGCGAATGGGTGATAGGAAATATCAGCAATGCTATCTAGTAGAGAGCAGTCAGGAGAGGAGGGAGAACGGTAAAGAAAGAATAGGTAACTAACCGAACTGAGGAGAGACAGGGGGAGGCATATGTATTGGTGGTCAGTAGATTCGAGTGAAGTCACCCGAGCTATGGGGTGGTGTTCGCTGACGTAGACACCCAGCCCATGCATGTGGACAGTGGAATCCTTCCTTAAGAGGGGAAGATAACCAGGGATGGAGAGGTCAGAAGAGGGAATAGCTGAGTTGAGGTTAGTTTCGCAGAGCGCAAGGATGTTCGGGGACTTTTCATGCAGGAACGCTTCTACACTAGGAACACTTTCCTTAATAATTTAGCATTGTGGGGTTCTCCCCTTTTTCTATGATAATGGACTCGAATTGAGTATACATATACTCCTGCTATAGTGAGATCCGAGAGATACCGGAAGATACCGAGGTTTCACAGCGTCAGTAGTTCATAGTAGCTCTGAGCTCCACCCAGCAAGACTAATATTACACAGCACCCGTCTGCTTCCGACGTGGACATACTAAACCTACTACGGCTTCACTTCAGAGACTTGTGTATATACTTCGTACTAAACGTATTCCTGGATTACTAACCTGCATTCAAGTTTTTATCTTTACGTTAATATACTTATTTTTCTATCGCAAATTCTGATTGTTCTTCCTTTATTTTGTGTGGTTCCCATTCCCGTGATCCCCAACAGTTAGTGTCATACATACTCAACGTGATCTATACCTGCTTCTTTTATGTGTCATTTCCTTTCAGGACGCAAACGATTATGACCCTCCACATTCTCTATCTCTTGTAGTTCTAAATACTTTTTATCTTGATATCTCTTTCAAACCCTGCTCTGTCATTTAGTTTCTCAGGCCCATCAAATAAGCCACGTGTTGCTTTTTTCTGTCGCTTTTTCCATCTATCCGTCCTGTGAGTATTAGATTCTCCAAACCCTCCTTTCTCATTGCATGTCCTAGAAACTTCAGCTGTCTCTTTCTGGTGTTAAATATATATCTTTTTTTTTTCTATCCTCTCCAAAGCCTTGTTATTTCTCACATGTTCAGTCCATGGTATCCTCATCATACTTCTGTAGAACCACATTTCTGTTGTTTTGAGTATCTTCTTCATCTTTGATGAGATTGTTTCAGATTCGCTGCCATATATGAGGACAGATATCATAGAACAATCATTTCGTTGTTTCCAACGAACTTCTCCTCTCTCTGAATACCCTACTCAACTTTGCAAATGCGTCATTGGTCATCCCAATACGGCTTCGGATCTCAGTGTCGCACTTTCCTTCCCTCTGTTAGAACACTTTCCATGTATTTAAATTTCTGCACATTCTTGATTTTAGTAGCCCCGACCTGTAGTTGACATTTTGGGCTTCTTTTTTGCTGATAACCATGCATTTACTTTTCTTGTAGTTTATTTTTAGTCTTTTCTTTTTGCTTTTCCCTTGATACCTTCTGTAAAAGGTTGGTTTCAAACTGACAAACACAATGAAGTATTGAGTCTTTGGCTTGGTTACTTTTGTTTAGCGGCATTTTAACCGCTATGGGTTATTTAATACCGAAATCTAAATATTTTGTATACAATTTCATTTTAATTTTGGATATAATAACAGTTTAGTGATACAACACTTATTAATTAAACCATTACTAGTGGAGAAAAGGTGGATATTTGTGTTGTAGAGTAGTTTTTGCACTGAAGGTTATAATCGTGCTATGTCGGTTGCTAATCGACTTAACGCACCCTAAATGTTAGGAACTTGGTAATCTTCCACTGAAAGCTGACTTCTTAGTATTCGGCTAACTGCCGACTAATATCAACTGTCTAGTAGTTTTACTGAACTCCAATAGAAGTCTAAAGAACTCCTATGAACTTTTCAAGAACTTCCTGTTAACTCTTATTAATATAGGAAGGAGAGTTCATTATCTGAGGAATAGGTGTGTTTCCCCATAACAATTTGCATGAAAGTGAACATAGTGAACCCGACTGGAATTGGAACTCGTCTCTCCGATTAGCAATTCTGAGTCATTATCAATTACACCAGCTACACATCCAAGCTTACAGCATCTGCTATTTCCAAGCGGTGTTCCATTGTTCAGTCTTGTGACCACAATATTTTTCTCTGAAGTTTTTAATCATTTTCCTCCAAGCAAGGCGGGGCTATCACTTGTGTACAGGCGTTTACAGAGATAAAAACGACTGGGTAAAGGGAATATTGAAGAAAGGATAAAAGATAACCGGGATTCAAGAAAATTGCAATTGTCGTTGCATTTAGATTTTTGGAGATTGTAGCTATCAGGAAAGCAAGTAAAATGAAGGGTGATTCACAGACGGGAAGCAGGAGAAAAGAAACCCCTGGAGTAGAAGTGGTGGTCACATTTACGCATTTAAAAGGTAAAAGAGTAGAATGTAGACTCCAACCTAGTAACATGCTTAAATTCACGTGGACAGGGCATCAGGGGAAAAAAAAGCTTAACGTTGCAGTTGCGATGAAGATTTTTGTAGAAAAGACATAGAGAAGCCACGTCATTGAAATCGAGATGCCAAGTCGGGACCGATTACATTGCAGATCCTTCTTTGGATTTTGTCAAGAATCCAGAGATGAATCGCAGGAGCAACCGGACAGATATGGCAAGCGTATACAATGCACGGACGAATGGTAGATTTATAAATTCTGACGAGAAAACCTTCTGACTGACACGGAGATAAATTTAGAAATAAAAACATTAAACTTTCTGCATCACATAACAAGGAAAGGTCACTTAGAGAATTTAACACTCACAAGAGATATAGTCAGGACAAGAAGAGCATAGGGAAACATTCAGTAAGCTACCTAAAGAGATTATGAGAACTGTTGGTAATGAATCCAAATATTACTTTCAGAGCAGAACTAGCGTAACGTAGGTGAAGTAAATACTGTTGTCATATCTGGTTCATTATTTACTAGCAGTATAGCCCGGCGTTACTCGGGTGTAATGAAAGCTTTAAAACTGATCCATGGTCCTGGAGCTCAGACGTTGGTACGAAAGACTAAAAAGCAATAGTTGTTTCCAGTTAAAGCAAAACCGTAGACTGAAAGAAAAATGAATCGATGTAAGTCAAACTTTGATTTTCTCGTATCGATATCAAAAAAGTTTTTTTCGTCGTAAACTGAATTTTGAAGGCTAAATAAGTCCTCTGAGTAAATGGTATTATGGTTGAGACTAACAACTACAATTTTACCTACTTAGAGCCAAAACCAAAGCAAAAACTAAAATAAAAGTGCTGAAAAAAATACAGACATACAGGCAGATAAACAGACACACACACACAAACATCTTGCCTCATATATATATATATATATATATATATATATATAATCGATTTTCTGCACTATTGTAAAAACTGCAACCTTGAAACCGCTGAATATCGTTTCTTATGTCTTTGTTTATGAGTGTATCAAATTTGATTAAAATCGGACCACTCCTTCTATAACCCGATTTTTTCGATTATCGATTTTCGATATTTATCGGGGTACCTTGACACAAAACCTAGCTAAGAACACTCGCAGACGCTTATAGTACAACTGTGTAAATTTTCAAGAAAATCAGTTTAGCCGTTTCGGAGTCTATAAGTAACGGACACACACACACAGGCACACACATACACACACAGAGACAAAGTTCCATTTAAAAATAAGTTTAGATTTTGCTATATGTTATTTATATCTCTTTTTGGCATATCATTGGACTAATTTATAAATAAAAATTCAGGAAAACAGGAAGGGTTATGAAACAGTTCAAAGCCGCAGTCACGCACAGCTGTCATTGAAACCAAGCATTGTTTTGTTGAAACAAGACATTGTTAGTTGTCCTGGCCGTTTGGTTTTCGCAATTGCCTTTCATAATTGCCTCAGCAAGTCGGAATAATACTCTCCATTGATGTCGTAGTCCTTTAGACATTGAAAAGAAAAACTGAGGACATCACCTTCCCTTCAGTGGAAATGACATTGGCCATCTTTGGAGCTGGTGAGGAGGGGTGCTTCCACTAGATGTATGGATTCTATTTCTCTGGCTCAAAGTGATGAACCTAACATTCATCATTAAGTAAGAAACGTTCAAGTAAACAAAATAGGTATACCTCAAAACAATGTCAAATTTTCTCGTGATGTGATTAAGCCGGTGCGCCTGAGTGTGTTTGAGGGGGAATAAACTCTTTATGTAGGTACTTTTTTTGGTTTTCAGAAGTTGCCACTAGTTACATTTGAAAATATGTATGAACATCCAATTGTCAGTTTTTCTGGAAGGTGATAATGCGGTTATTAATGTGAAGTGTTGATATTAATGCATCCACGATTTCACAGCTGTAGTCTCACTGTTACACAGTGAAATTATAGACTTTTCAGCCTATCCTCCATACACTTGTAACTTGAAAAAAAAAAACTGTTGGGACGCCCGCGCCTATTCGGCTATAATGAACTATTCCATTACTATGTAAAGTAATGGTGGCATCTACGTTGGGTAGAGAGTGTGCCGAACAGCCGTACTCTACTACGACACTGTCAGCTCTCTGCCTTCGGGCGGGGGGGAGGGCTCTCTGCTTCCGAGCAGAGAGCAGTAACCCAGTCGTGGTTCCGCCGAAGGGTAGAGACACGACTGGGCAAAAATAGACAGATATTTTTTGGCTGGGCCATATAGCCCGGAAATCCCAGTCCAAACTGACCATGTGTCACATGTTGCCCTTACTGGGAGGGACAACTCAATAATGAGAGTGTGCCGAGCAGCCGATCGACAAGTCAGTCGTAGACTTCCGGTGACGACCCGGAAGTACCCATTGCCCATACTACGTCTTACGTACGGTTGAGACGATTAACCTTTATTCTTGTATTGGATACTAATAACCTTTGTAAATACTATTTTCACGGAATACAACAATTAACCTATTCCTGTTGTTGAGTTATTTATTCTTACTCACGACACAACAGTGGCGACGAAGATTGTCGACACAACAAAAACAAAAAACAATACAGTTATTAGTAAGAAACGGTGAAATTAATAGATTGCAAGATTTTAGAGTACTAGCATCAAATCTTAATAGTCTATGAACTTTTCAGCCTTCAGTTGTACCTGGAAAGATTCTTCTTCTTCTATGTACCCTGTCCCTTCAGGACGTAGGCGATCATGGATCTCCACGTCTCCCTATCCCTTGTGGCTCTTAGTATGTTTTCTCCTGTTGCTCCTGGCAACCCCCGTTCCGTCATCCACCTGATCAGATCCTACAAATATGTTTATCCCTGGAAAGATTATGCTGTTATTAAAATGAAGAGTTGAAATGAATTCCATCTAAAATGACACATCTCTAGCGTCATTACTACAAAGTCAGCCTATGAATGTTTCAGCCCGCTCTCGACCTGGAAAGAAGCAATGCTATTATTAATATAAAAATCGAAATGAATGATGGCAATATCTAAGAGTTGTCGCCTCCTAGTCAGCCTATGACCTTTTCTGTCGCACCTTCGTACCGCGAAAAAACAACAGAGATATGAATAATAGGAGTTGAAATTAACGCCTGCAAGATTTCACAGCTGCAGTGTCATTCTTTTATTGTCAGCTCACACTCGTAGCTAACAAACGTAGAAAACACTTCGAGGATTTAGTGTTACAAATTTAAACTCTCTTGTTCAATCGGATTTTTTATGATCTGACAATGTTAATTCTTACATATCGGGGGAGTTACATTTTTAATTATTTATCGGTTTAGGTAACATTGCATTTAAAGTCGTTAAATCTACTCGTGTCAGGATTATTAGCCTCTACATTTCCTGTGTTTGTTTATTATGTTGATCGATGTTAAAATATTTACCTGCTTTGTTTGTTTTTTTAAAATTCTATAATCATGCTAGTAAATAATTTGATTTAATGTTTGTGTGCTTAATTGAAGACACGTTTAAGCATATACCACTGCGCTCGCAATAGCCTTAGCAACATAAGACAGATGATTGGATATTGATTTTGTTTTATTTTAATATTGACATTACGTTATTTGAGTTTGAGTTTGAGTTTTGCTTAATGGCATATCAACCTCTGTGGGTTATTTAATGCCAAAAAGTTTGGGTTTTAATGTATTTTTCTTTTTTTTATGTTCGGTTATAACGAGAAGGTTGATCTAGTCATATTTTAATGATTTTTTTTGTTTTGATTCTTTTTTTAGAAAACTGAAAGTGTCTTCTAGTTTTGTATTAAAAAGTGTTTTTGCTGAAAATGATTTTTGCTTCAAAAATGTATTGCTGGCAATATTTGTCCTTCAAAAATGTATTGTTGGCAATATTTGTCCTTCAAAAATGTATATTTTTCTGTAAACGTCTATATTTGTGTATATATTTCGATAAAAATGTATTTATTTTTATACTTTCATAGTGTGTTGACCCCAGTTTTGGGGGTTGACTATTTGCCCATAGCTGGGACCCTAACAAGTGCTACCACACTGGGTCAAGGTGAACCTGGAAACAACAGCAATTAAGAGGTGGTTCCATGCTCCTCACAACCTCCCAGTTAGAGGTCTTGCTGCTGGATGCAGTTTACCGTCATGTCCAGAACCAACGCTATTTGAAAGATAATGCTGGGATGTACGTTGTGGTGCAGTAGATATCAGCTCGGACCGCGAAATCAGAGAGCCGAGTTCGAATTCCAGTTGACATTCATTGTATTTGCTCACGCTCAAATGCCCGTAGGGAAGATGTTTATCCCTCTCTTTTTTCCCCTTCAGCTATTTGATAAATAGCAAGACAGATTGGGGTCTATATCATCGGTTGACAACCTGTCTACCGCATAAAGTAATAGCAACCTACTGCGGAAGAATCTTGTACTGTTTTGAGACATAATCGCGTAAGCGTGTATCACGTGTGGTACTTAACTGATTAAACGTTACGCTACTTAACGTAAATATTTTCGAAACACAAAAGAAAACACTCAGGTAAACTCATTGTATGACAACCTGCATACGTACAGTTGCTAAGAATTTGAAATAGCCTAACAATATAAATATTTAAAAATATATCAATCAACAATCAGTTGGATTGGCACAGAGAAAATATGTTAAAAAGTGAAATAAGATTGTTAAACGTAGAAAAATAAAAAGGAATTTAGTAAAAAAAGCTTTTATAGCTATAAAAAATAATTCTTATTGTTGTGGATGCCGGGAATGGGAACCGCACAAAATAATGAAACAACAGAATTTGAGATAGAAAAATAAGTATATTAACGTAAAGAATACAAGCTTGAAGGAGGGTTAGTGGTCCAGGAATACGGCTTTAGTAAGAAGGATACATACAAGTCTCTGAAGTGAAGCCGTAGTAGAATAAATATGTCCACGTCGGAAGCTGACGGGTGCTGTATAATAATATTCTAGCTGAGTGGAACTCAGAGCTACTATGAACTTTTGACGCTGTATTCTCGGTATCTCTCGGTATCGTTCGATATCTCTCGGATCTGACGATGTCTGACTCTATCTTCTATGGCAGGAGTATATGTATACTCAAGTCGAGTCCATTATCATGGAAAAAGGGGAGACCACACAACACTTATAATCTAGTTTTCTTTGTAGGCTCCGACCATCTTCCGGTGATATTTGTTTAAATTTGGAACCGAACCCAGAATAGTCAATTCGTACATTGCCGTTTCTGGAAATCGGTTCGATGGCGTTTGTGTAGACGTTCTTCCCATGCTTTTTTTTTTAATCATATCACACCGAGCAAGGCGGTAACGCCACTGATGTGCAGTGGGCTACGCAAGAGTTGGAAAAGAGAAAGCCGGAAACCACATCCTAAACAGGGAACAAGGGATGAGCCTCTACACCTGTACAATAGACGTGGGTGGAGTGTGAACCGGGCGATAGTTTAGTCTATCTACTCCAATTGAAAAAAAAATAAGAATAATAAATAAGAAAAAGAAAAGTGAAAAGATTGGAAAAGAGAAAGCCGGAAACTACATCCTAAACAGGGAACAAGGGATGAGCCTCTACACCTGTACAATAGACGTGGGTGGAGTGTGAACCGGGCGATAGTTTAGTCTTTCTACTCCAATTACTTATTTCCTGAAATGTGCTGAAATATAACCTTCCATTCCTGAATCACTCAGTAAGGTTACTGAAAATCTGTTTCATTTCCTCCACCTACGCTTGCAAATATTGTGACAGGTATCCGAAAAGGTCAAGTCTTTTTCTCACATTTTGCTGTTGCTCTGCCGTTCATAGATGAGAATTGCAATTCTAGTGCAAAAGCAGTCAAATTTATTTTGTTCTTTGTACGTCGATATACAATGCGCGGGTTATAGATGCATTCAAAATTGACATAGTTATTGTGAAGAACTCAACTTTAGCTAATTGATTTTCTACGCTTTAGGACTTGGTGGAAAAATTGGATTTTTTCGAATGGGGATTTTTTCTGTCGCTTTTATTCCCACTTAAGTTCAGCTGACCCTTTTGTTGGTTTCAGACAGAACAGCATCGTAATCAGTCTGACTAATATGGAACACATTAAATAAGTCAATATGGCTATTTGCGGCAGTGGGTAATGAAGGAGTCCACCCTTAAATTGCCTAAAGCTGCACCCAGAAGATTTATGATGAATAAATGTAACTATTTTAAGGTTTTTTTTTAAAATCGAAAGTGTGTTTTTTTGTGTGTCATGTTCCTTCAGAATATTGTTGACTAGGACTCACCACTATTTCCTGTCCTTTCGAGCTCTTAGTAAATTTCATCTTTCGCTATCACTCTTAATCCCTATCCTGTTAACCATTTGCACAAAATTGTTAGGTAGGTAATACGCCGTTTTCTTATGTTCCTTTTTTTTCAATGTACTTATGAGTGTTAAATTTTCTTTGCTTTCTTTCCTCGTGATGTTTCCTAAAAACTTTAACAGTCACATTCTGGTGCTAATTATAACTAACTTTTTTGTCATTTTCTATAAAGATTCATTGTTGCTCATATATTGGTATTTTCAGCAGCCGTTGTACAACAGTATTTCTGTCGTTTCAAGACTCTTTTTCATCTATGAGGAAATGTTCCAGAATTCACGGCCATATAGAAGGACAGAAATTACATATCACTTCAGTGGTCTTTTCTGGTTTTTTTTTCTATTGAAAATATCCTGTTTCTTAATAATGTTTTCTAAGACTGTGCAAATCAGCTTTCGTTTCCAATGCAATTTCAGATTTCGACGTAGCACTTTTTTGTCCTCTGTTAAAACGCTTCCACAGATATCTATATAATGTTGTACTTAAATTTAGTGTATCGAAGCAGCAAATAATTTTCTATATATATACTGTTAAATATAAGAGACAATGAATGTCTATTATGTTTAATTATGAGCCGTTCTAAACGTCATATTTTGGCTTTAATTTCAGTTGAAAATAAAGACAAAAATTCTCCAACATTTGAAAAATCTGGCCATAACACATTACATTGCATTTGAATATATGGTTCTGTCGTCATTTCGCGCTATCACGAGATGTGACGTCATAGAACCGCATTGCAAATTTGCGAACTGCGTTTGTTATTTTTGGTAACTATTGCCGTTGCCTAGCGGAGTTTTATGTCAACACAAAATAAAATCGTTAGTGATCGTGGATGTTATTGTATTACCGTCTTAATAACCTCTCTGAAGATGGCTCATGTGAGCCGAAAGCTTAGAACCGAATTAATAAAAACTTATCCAAATGTTGGAGAATTTTTGTCTGTATTTTCACTTGAAATTAAAGCCAAAATACGACGTTTAGAACGGCTCATGATTAAACATAATAGACATTCATCGTCTCTTATATTTAGCAGTATATGTTTAGATAATGTTGTACATGCATGTTGAGCTGTTCTTTTTTTTGACAATACAATATATCGCCTATCAGTTGATGTTTATTCCTTTTCGAGTTTCTGCAGCCTCTTTTCTCTGTCTGCTTAGATATGTCTTAATGTTCGCTGTGTTTCAGCAATATAAATGCTATCACTTTTACTTCATGGGATTATATGCCCTGATGATCCATTAGGTGAAATCTAGCTAGGTCCGTTGGCTCTAGGTTAGCTACTTACTTATTTATTTGCTCTGCTATTGTATTGAGCGATTTACGTGTTAGGTTCCTTGTCTCGGTTTTTTTTTCTTTCGACTAGTACTTTGACTAATGTTCAAGTGCTTAGTTCGTTTCTTTTTTTGTCTCCATTTTTCCCCTCCGCGTTTATACTCGGTGGGTTTTTCGAGACGAGTTTAAAGATAAATTTACAGTTATATATATATATATATATATATATATATATATATATATATATAAAGTCAATACTCAATTGATTATAAATTATAATTCCTTCCTATGAGCTAAATTAGCTCATTTCATCAGACCACACTATATTCGGTCCATTCGGTACAAATATTTTACCGGAATAATCATTTCTTTAAAATGAAGAGAATAACAAGTAAACAGATTTAAAAGCAGAGACATTGGCGTTATCTCAGTTGGGGATCTAGACCAGTCGCTAAGATGTCATCTTTCTTGTATAGTAACCATAAAGTCATTACACGCCCACTCACAAGCTCATGGATACGTACATACGTGTAACCCTACATATTATCACATATACGTATACTTATCTATATCCACTTACACACATGTCTATAAATCTACATATGTACATAAAAATGCACCTGTGTTTATACGTGTATATATCTACAGACTCACATCCATCCATACTCACATATAAATCTTGCGTTCGCATATTCACATATATATTTTATAGACGGGATTTCCACGCGTATAAATGGTACGACATATATTTAACAATTCTTACACATACTCACAAATTACGCATGCATTTGCATATATTAAACAATTCTCACACATATTCACAAATTACGCATACATTTGCATATATTTAACAATTCTCAAACATATTCACAAATTACGCATACATTTGCATATATTTAACAATTCTCGCATATATTCACAAATTACGCATACATTTGCATATATTTAACAATTCTCACACATATTCACAAATTACGCATACATTTACATATATTTAACAATTCTCACACATACTCACAAATTACGCATACATTTGCATATATTTAACAATTCTCACACCTATTCACAAATTACGCATACATTTGCATATATTTAACAATTCCTACAAATATTCACAAATTACGCATACATTTGCAAATATTTAATAATTCTCACACATACTCACAAATTAAGCATACATTTGCATATATTTAACAATTCTCACACATATTCACAAAATTACGCATATATTTGCATATATTTAACAATTCTCACACATACTCACAAATTACGCATACATTTGCATGCTTACACACATTCACACATACATACATATATCTCCATATATATATATATATATATATATATATATATATATATATATATGTATTATTCATACATACATATATTCATCGATTTATATCCGCGTATAATTATTGTGTTCATACACTCATATCTACCAAGGGCGGATCCATGCACGCATGTATATATATATATGTATGCACTTTTTTAACGTATATCTATTAATATTGTATTGTATATGGGAGCACCTTATTATATGTAGGTTGTATTAATCTTGGATGTAATTGATTGTAATCTTCTGATTTGATTATACCTCATAAAAATCTCTGCTTTTTCTCGTTTTTTGTACTCGCTTATAAAAACTAATACACGTATGTATAAAAACAATGTAAGCTTGTATGCATATACTTGTCCACTCTTAACCCCACAAACAAAGTGTTATGTTTCACATTTCATAAATCTTAACAAACGTTACGTTTATATACCTATATATACCGGCATATATCATTCGGATCTTGATATTAACCTGTACATATATGAGTAACCTGATCAATACAAAAAGGTATAATCAATTCAGAAGGTTGCAATCAATTACATCCAAGATTAACACAACCTACATATAAGAAGGTGCTCCCATATACACGAAAATCATGTACATAATTAGGTGCACACTTATACATGAAATATACTTATAATTAGGTGAAGCAATATACACACACTAATACATATAATCACAACTATACTTGGGAACATGCACATAATTAGGTGCACCCATGTACACGAAAAACCTATAGTATAGGAATTTCCGCTGGACCATGGAAACAGCACCTATCTAATCATAAGCAATTCTTTTCTAAAGCCCACCTAAAATATCAAAACGTAGGGTTATGGTTAGAGTTAGCAAAATGTTCACCTTAGAATATGGTTAAAATGATTCTTCATAAAAATATTTATTAACTTATATATATATCTATTAATTTGTTTTATATTATGAAAGAATAATTAAATCGATATTCAAATTATTAAATAGATATTACAAATTGTATTAGAATATAATAATAATATAATAGACTTTATAAACATAATAAAATGAATATTAAAATTTTTAATAAATAAATTGTTGTGTAGGAATATCCTGTCTTACCCAGTAATGGGTATGGCCCTGGATATGAAAGACCGGGACTAGAACGAACTACAAAGTGATCGAGAGTGTTCGTGACTATACGAAAGTCTTCATCATTACACGGGAGTGATCGAGATTATTCGTTCATTATACAAGAGAGATCGAGAGCCATCGGCCTTAGACGAGAGTTAGACGTCACTAGACGGAAGCCTTCTTCTCAAGACGGACGCATACGTCCTATACAGAGACATTGCCTTCTTAACTGTTATTCGTGTTAACTGTTCGTTGGTGTACATATATTTGGTTTATTGTACTGAGGTATAATACATCTCTATTTATATATCCTCTGTGTTAAGAGTTATTTCTTGCACTATTCTTTCTCTGTTTATCCCCCCACCCGGGATACAGCATAAATAGATATAATTTTTTTACAAATTACGAGTTTTATGAAAAATTAGAATAAAATGCATTCTGAATCAAAATAAAAATAATATAACTACACTCAAAGGTCCCTTTAGTCAAATCAAAAATATAAATTGTTTTTTCTCTCTTCTTTTTTGTTTTAGAAGAAGAAGCGAAGGAGAAAACTAAGAGAATAATTTTATAACAATAATGGATACATCAACAGAAATGGGGTTTTGATTGCCGTTAAGACTGGAAGAAGAAATCATGTATTTCCCCAAAAATAAACTTTTTTCAAATTTAAAGTGAATTACTATTCTGATTTGTTAATTTTTTTTTAATCGTATCACCCCGAGCAAGGCGGTAACGCCACTGAAGCGCAGGAGGCTACGTAAGAGTGAGAAGATTGGAAAAGAGAAAACTGGCAACCACATCCTAAACAGGGAACAATGGATGAGCCTTTTCACCCGTTCAATAGACGTGGGTGGAGTGTGAACTGGGCGATAGATAGATCTATCTACTCCAATTGAATTGAACAAATGCATACATTTTTCTGTCTTCCCACATCCACAAATAACAAACGTATTGTTTCTTATATTAAAATGAAAATCATTTTCACAGTAATGAGCTAACATTGTCTGATGACGAGGTAAAACATACAAATTTCTGTATCGCAATATAAACTATATTAATTGTAAATAAACAATTTAATTATATATATATATATTATAAATTATGTTTTAGAACATGTACATTATTTTTTAATATATGTCCTCGACAATCATATGTTTGTTTCAACGTTGGGTGCCCAACGTTTCTTCGGGAGGTAAAAGCAAAAAACAAAATAAAAGGTTTGCTTCAGAGTTGATAGCCATATTATAAAGGTGTGGACGAGTCCATTGTAGGTAGGTCCCCTCAATAATTATATAAAAATAGAGAGCTTAATGGATATTATCCAGAGCAAATTTATTGAGACGAAAACTCAACACATAATCAAGCGGTTATAAATCCAGAATTATTTTCACTAATTTAAAGGAAATTCTTTTACAATTGCCCCGTTTAGACCGCTGATAAATAAATAAATGTTAATTTCACTCAGAATTAAAAAAAATGTTTATAACAGAGGGATTTTATGACCGGAAACAAATTGAGGATAGGTACATCAAATTGTACATTTAATACAATATAGAATAAGGAACTAAATCACACACACATAAAACAATTAAAAAATTATAGACACGCAAAAAGGAGGAAGATGTATCATGCACAGACAGAATTAAGAACATGAAAAGTATTTAGGAATATATATATATATATATATATATATATTGTAATAGTTCTTACAATGGTTTATAAATTCATAGTATCACTACACAAAAATTTTCGCGTTTCGAAGCTACCTTTAGGTGCTTCTCATCGGGTGACGAAGTTGTTCAACTTCGTTACCCGATTTTGTGTAGTGATATGAATTTATAAACCAATGTAACAACTATTACAATATAACGCTCTACGTTTGTATCGAGCACTCTTTATAAAAGGAAATGCTTGAACAGTAGGTTAAAAAAACCTACGAGTTCTACAACTTTGTTACAACACACACACACACACACACACACACACACACACACACACACACACACACACATATATATATATATATATATATATAACGTAGAACACTTGGTATATTAGTCAGGTAAATTCGGATAGAGACGAACTCAAAAGAACTCAATGTTCAATTCATTTATTTAATTTAACAGAGTAATATAATTTAGAAAAACATTTAGATATTCTACAGTTTCATGGGTAATACGTATTTCGCTGCCGATGATGACCCTGCGGCTTGTCAGACCCAAATGATAAAACCTATCATTTGGGTCTGACGAGCCGCAAGGTCCTCATCGGCAGCGAAATACGTATTACCCATGAAACTGTAGAATATCTAAAAAATATTATAAAATATATATATATGCCAAAAGGGGTAGTAATTTACCCCCCCCCCCACACACATATACCAACATTTTATCTGTATTTTTTATTCTATCTATCTATCTATCTATCTATCTATTGTGACCACTTCAGTCATATTGACTATACTTTATACTGTTAATTATTTAGTAAACATTTTTCTGGAAACCATACCTTCTTTTAGAAATCAGTAAAATTCCTGACTTATCTACCACGACTGTTTTTGATGAACCTCGGTGATCGAAAAGCAATCGATATTTCTACGTTTAGCCTTCAGTCAATCATCGCAATTTCCATTGGAAATTGTCAGTTTGGATGTTTTGGTATATTTTGTATGCCTAGCACGAACTCGATCTTTTCCCCACTGGAAATTTTGACATAATGAAAAATAGTCGAAAGCAAATGACAAAGCATTTCTCAAGATAATACGACGGCACGGAAAAAACGCTTGAATGAAATATTTAAAGATCAAAACAAAGTATGACATCACACACACAGTCTTGGAGGAATGTAGTTTTGTTTGTTCTGAAGATATCTGTTTACCCGTATCGCTAAAAATGATGTCATCATCTTATGGTAATATTGCCATTATATTAAACTCTTCAAGTCAAAACTCAAGCATTATGTATCGTCAGTTTAATCACAATCTCAACTTTCTTCTTTTTCAATTATTCTGTTCTTTTATGTCCGACAGTCAAAAAGGTAAACATAGGCACTGTAAACAGCCATTCCATCATGAGTTGTTTTACCCTCTTCATGAGGATTCATTCAGTACATACTTGATCGCAACCAACAAGGTGTGTCCTTTTTAGCTATGTCACTAACATTTAAGCACCTTCATTCTCTCATAACCCTATAAGATAATATTAATAATTATAAATGATTACATTATAATTTTTTTTTAATTCAACATTCCTTCAAAACCTAAGATGTTATCAGTCAGTTAAATGCCATACGTGATACACGCTTGGGCGATCATGTCTCAAAAGAGACATGACTAACTAGGCAGAAGGTTATCCCGCAGTAGGTTGCCATTGCTTTCATCGGTAGACTGGTTGCCAGCCAAAGCTATAGAACCAAATCTGTCCTGTTATTTAACACATAACTGGAGGGAAGAGACAAACTAATACCTTTCCCAAGGATGTTTGCGCGTAAGTGAATGCAATGAATTCAACTGGAATTCGAACTCGGCTCCCCGATTTCTCGTTCCGAGCTGATATCCACTGCACCACAACGCACATCTCAGATGTTATAGTTTTCTTCATAGTATTTATTTCATTAAGATTTTGAAATCAGTGATTTCATTTTACTACATTTGTTGTCATCCAATGCTAAAGAGCCCAACCTCCCATGCTATTTAACCCGACACCAAAGGAAGACGAGACGGCTACATTCTTTTCAAAACTGCATTCGAAATATTCGGCTTGAAATAAGCCACAGACGGTTGATAATCCGTAATTACATAAATTAATCATTCAAGAAATCACTCTACGCCAAAAAAATTAGTGCAAAAGGGAAGGCAGATCGAAATGTGAAATTGAGTCACCCATTCAACTTTTAGCGCACATAATGGTCATGCCAGAAGCACATTCAATTTATGATCAGTCAAAATATTTAAAATAATAATTGATAGAGAAATATGAACGCATCATCGTTTAAACATTGTTACGTTTTCTTTACCTTTCATATGTCATGTTAAATTAAACGCTCAGACTTGTTACATGGCAGCTAAAATTATAAGAAAACTACAACCGAATCTAATATTCCCTGCGTTCGACAAGCAGGCTGGTGTGGTTGGAGAGCAACGTTGATATAAAAAGGATTTACACAGATTCACTGAAATGCTGTGAACACGCAGTGTCAAAGAGCTGACGATAAAAATCCATACGAGTTCAGCAAATTGTATGGATAGAGTTTAATTCGGAGAAATGGCGAAATGTGTGGAACTTATAGTGTTTAATCTATTCCCGGTTTTCAGTCTCAAAATAGTCAAAATTAACGTGAAAAGATATGATCTTCCAAATTTTTTTTTTCAAATGAATCTGCAATAGGAAATTACCAACAAATAGACACGCAAAGTTGTATAGTAACGAACAGTATTCTTTAAATATGTGGGCAGAGGATAGAAAATGAAACAGTGAAAACAGAAAACGCATTGGAATCACAAAAGGTGACTTTCAAAAGCTAAGTAAAGTACCCAGAAACATGAAAATTTTGTTAGAACAAAGAAAAGGGAGCTGGACTCTTATGTGATACCAGTCCACTTATATGACAAAGAATGCTAGACAACCTTTTACCAGGTGAAGAGAACATTAGCACCAACAGAAATAAAGTTATACAGAAGGATACTGAGAATAGTATAAGTTCGTAGCCAACGGAGAATTTTACGGAAATGGAAAGAGAAAAAAACGCATTGAATCAGAAAGTGTAATTTATATTATAAGGAAGAAAAGTTTGGAGAATTCGACACTCACTAGACATATTGAAAGTGAGGAGAGTCAAGAAGTGACTTGATTAGGTTGTGTGAATGAATAGCAGGGCAAAGCTGGGAGGTTTGACAAAGAATTAAATGCTAAAAGAATAGAAGGTTGTATATGGTAAATGTTGTAACCTGAAAAGGTTATTGAAGGAGAAATAACCAAAACGGAGTTTAGAAAAGGAAATAGTAATCTTTTATAACATTAACAAAATACGATACTCACCAGCTGCGTGAAGTAGGTAAACACTGCTAGTGGTGAACTGCTAGACAGCAATATAAGTGCTTGAATGTCGAACCGATCCCTTTATTACGATCACTGGGGTATATCAGTCTTATTCCTTGTGCGAAGCCGCTTCTGGTAGTCATGAGTTACCAGAAGCGACTTTGCACAAGGAATGAAAATGATATATTCCAGTGATAGCAATACAAGTATTTAGCTGCCTCCCCACTTGAGACAAAATGGGGCATAAGGCCTTTTTAATGTAGGTAACCCGAGCCATACAGCTTGATTGTTTACTTTTCACCAGACGAGACTTTACACTTCGGCGGAACCTCATTCTTCACCCGAAAGCAGAGTGTCCGACAATATCAGAATGCGCGTGAACGACGTTAATCACTAGGGAGACATATATAGCCCCCATCACAGTAGTGTCTAACGTATTTATGGAAATTGAGACATAGCTATTAATGTTTGTACTCTCGTCGTAATAATAAAATAGTGACTTCTAATTTATCGTGTCCATGTGGAATATCGAATATTTTCACTCTCCACAACTTTCAATCTTTCGTAGATCTAAGCAATCTATATCCCCTTAATTTCTGATTCACTCCTTGTTCTGCGAACTATTTACACAAACATCTTAGGTAATGGTAATATTTTAATGTTTTATTCCACTGGTTAATTTCAAGATCATCCTTTTAGTATTTACAAGTCTTTCAAGGATAATTTTGCTGATATTATGTTTAGCTGGGTTGAGTAATCGGAATTGATATTGTTTTTATGAGATTATCTTTGTGATCTTTAACTGCGATGGATAATTGTTTTTTTTGTGGAATTTGAAGATGCTGGCAGTGAATGCTGGATAATATCATCAAAGATGAAGTAAAAACTTGAAGCAACGGAAATCTGGTTCTACAGAAGGATGCTGCGGATATCATGGATCGAGCATGTGAGCAATGATGAGCTCTTGGAAATGATGGAAACGAAAAGGAAATTAATACTGAGCATAAGAAAGAGAGAGCTGAAGTTCCTGGGACATGCAATGAGGAAGGAAGGCTTGGATAACTTGATACTAACAGGCCAAATAGAGGGAAAAAGAGACAGGGGAAAGCAGTGGATAACATATTTGAAAATGACCTAATCAGGTGGATGATGGAACGAGTGTTGCGTGGTGTAACAGGAGAAGGCGTGCTAAGATCCACCAGGGATAGAGAGACGTGGAAAGCCATGGTTGCCTACGTCCTGAAGGAACAGGGCACATAGAAGAAGAAGAAGAAGAAGAAGAAAGTACGAACGTATAAGCTTTAAGAAAGCTTTATTTAACTGAGAAGATAAGGTTTGTATATAGTGCCCCTTCATAGTCTCAGTAAACAGAAATAGCTCTCTCAAAGACTCTTGATTATTCACAACACTATCATCATTTATTAGATCAGTTTATTTTAAATACCACATACAATTTTAAAAAAATTGAATTAAAATAACTGTAATCCCAGTATAATATATCGCTATGCCAACAATAAGATATATTTATTAAAATTTAAATTACGTAACGGTCAGTTTCTTCTCAGAATATGATTGCGTTTGAGTCGTGTTACCGGCGATAGATAATATATATATATATATATATATATATGGCATGTACGCATCGCTCCTATCACTAATAGATTAGAGCACTCTGGCTATTGGGCGAGTATAATGACAATATACACGCTAAAATGTCTGCCATAGCCCAGAGGTAGAATCGCCGACTGACGCCAATTCGGTCGGGTTTCAATCCTGGATTAAAAGCAATCAGGCTCTAACCGTACTGATCAGCGAAACAGATCTGTCTGCGGATGACTATATATATATATATATATATATATATATATATATATATATACTACCGGCTAAAATTATTAGGCAACCCCAGTGTTTTTTAAAGAAATGATGTATTTCATACCATTTTTAGTATTTATTGCCAAATGAAAATACAATAGTTCTTTTTTTCTCATTACTTTGCATAATTTTACAAGGCAAAGAAGCAAAGATAAACTCGTCCGAATCCCCCTAAATTTTCTTCATTCTTTCATTGATAAAACTGCAATATAGGTAATTATTAAATATTTATAAATTTATTTGATGCACATGTTATTGTGCAATATTAACAAAAGAACCGTTCTATTTTCATTTACAATTATTCACTTGGCAATAAATACTAAAAAATAGTATGAAATACACCATATTTTAAAACACTAGGGTTGCCTAATAATTATGGCCGGTAGTATATATATATATATATACATATATATATATATATATATATATATATATATATATATATATATATATATAAATTAAGAAATTGAGATTTGAAATCGAACGATCATTTTTGCGAGCGGATTCTGTTCGTAGAAACTATCATTCGATCCCAATTCTGAATTTTTTTACATGTAAAACGTACTTATTGGCTCTATAAAATATAATCTTATTTACATCGAGCTTTCCGGCTGGATCAGTATTAATATTTAATTTTTCAACAATTAATATTAATAAGATCTCCTCTTGGATTTTACCATAAAGCGGTTTTCTCTGTTTTTATAAATTATCCGCATACAGGCCTGTTTTGCAGCATCAGTGCGGCTAGATTAAATACCAGCCTCAAGCTTGGACCGAAACCCGAGATTCACCCAGCAAGCCATCGGCGGAAATTTTCCCCTCTCAGGGAGAGCATATATATATATATATATATATATATATATATGTGTGTGTGTGTGTGTGTGTGTGTGTGTATTGTATGTATGTATGCGTGTGTGTGTGTGAGAGAGAGAGAGAGAGTGAGTGTGTGTGTAAAGCAAATTAAAAAACAATAGACATTTTGTCTCGATTGATTTCATTGTTGGACTTTTCTAAACTAAAAAATATCCTTCTCAGATAAAATTTCGTCAGAAATTGTCCAACATCCCTTTCTGAAGCAATATGGTCTAATCTTTCGATTTCTTAAAGTAATCTTCATTTCCATAGATTTTGCGATACTTAAAGTTTAAAATTAATATTACGAAATTAAATATCCTTCCAGATTTTATTTCTAGTTAATAAATAAAATTTAATATTTTCACTAAGTAAAATTATTCCTGTATTTGAAAACTAATTTAAATTGTCTCAAAGGAGCTTTCGTTTTGAAATGGCTAAAGTTGCTGATATTAGCACTATTTTTAGCTATCCTCTGTCAAAAATAAAATGTACTTTTCTGAAAATTTATTTGAGGAGCATTAACTGACAAAGTTTAAATAATCTGATTTGAAAGAAATATTACTTTTAATTTAAAATATCGCATAATTCCTTTTTTTAACATGGCAGTAGCTGTTTATCTCATGTATTGACAGTTTGATAACTTGATTGAGTGACAGAAGTTTATCGCTTTTTTCGCTACGGTGAACATATATGTAAAATATCTTGAGAAACATAACGTGAACTTTTTTCTTATATAATTTTTAAAGATTTAGCAATCTTTAAAATTAGGAAAATATTCTCCGTTATTATTGGATTTTAGGTACTTTGGCTTTAAATTTGCTAGAGTTGTCACTCTTATTTTCTGATAATATCGTTGTATGGATGTCCGTATTTACGAAAATCAGCACATTTAAAGACGCACACACAAAAATTTCAAACTTCTTTTTAAATTACTGGGGCCCGCTGAATTTTAGAAACCATTTCTATTTGGGATTAATAAATATACATGTTATTAAATAACAATATCACCCAACGGGGACAAAATAATACAGAATTTTTCTAGATTTAAATCTTTATAAATTATTCCAATTAAAATTTAAAAAAAATGAAAACAATCCTTCTAAAAATTTGTCATTGACCGAAGACTTTTTTAAAGACAATATTATTCATTATAAATGTTATTCATAAAATCAATAAAAAAGATTTTCTCTTTAAATAATGCCTTAATTCTATAGCATATTTTAAGAGTCGGTGCAGATCTTTGGTAACTTGTGGTCCTGTTTTACAAAAAGAAATTTATGATTTAAAATTCTCCAAAGAATTCTACTTTTAACTAAGATAAACATTAAGCAGGACAAAGTGTAATTTCTCGAAATTACATAAAATTAAGTCAGTGAAGTTTAATAGATATAAAAAATATTACCAAAATTTTCTAAAAACAAAACATTTCTAAATTAATTTCACTCATTTCTGAATAAGTCCTGAAAGTTTCATTAAAATTCAACAATTCTTTGATTTTGCAGGAACTCCCAAATCAACGTAATTTTCACCACAAAAATAGATGCAAAAATTTTCTATACGAAAAGATAAACTAAACAAGATTTTTAAAAAGAATAAAAAGAAGACTTTTTAAAAGAATAAAAAATATTATTTAATATTAAGAAAATATTTAATTCGTGGTCGAGAGGTCTAAGACGCGCCAGATTAATTGGTGGTTTCCTCTATGTGGAAAGGGGTCGCAAGTTCGAATCCTGACGAATAACACACATTTTCGTAACAAAAAATTATCGTAAATAATCAGTCCGGTAGAAATAAATATACGTACTCTTTGATTATAAACATTATATCTGCTTAAATACGTGTATCAATCAAAAATAATGTTCAAACAAATAACTTCATATATATATATATATATATATATATATATATATATATATATATGAGTTGAACGTATGGATTAAAATCGAGAAACGTATCTCAATCTAACATTTTATTAAAGTTTCTTCACAGATTTGGTTAAAGTCAAGAGATGAAAATTTAAAAAAATTCATCCATGTTAGATTAAGACACATTTCCTACTTTGTTCTTTATTTATTGTATTTTGTATATATATGGGACTATATTTATGGAGTAAGAATACTTCCAAAGAAATTTTATTAAATCAATAACGTCAATGCCTGTCTGCACGTCTTCATATTTGGTTTTTCAAACTAAGTTATTTTATTTTATGTCGGAATTAACAATATAATTGGTTTCTTGTTTAAATTTAGAAAAACACATTTAAAAAAGTCCTTTCAGTTAAAAAATATGTGTCACATACAGGTTATTCTGTGAAGTTGAACGGTCTCTTGATTCTATCTGAACATAACAGAAGCAGTGCCATTTAGAAATTCACTCGAAACTGAATTAAAGCTATATATATATATATATATATATATATGGTTAAATAAAATAAAGACAAGAGGAAAACTGTATTTTAAATCGCCTACGCGTTTCGTCCGTGATGGACTTTTTCAAGGCAGAAAGACGAAAAAAAAATATATATGAGTTGAACGTATGGATTAAAATCGAGAAACGTATCTCAATCTAACATTTTATTAAAGTTTCTTCACAGATTTGGTTAAAGTCAAGAGATGAAAATTAAAAAAAAATTAACGAGTCCCCGTTATCCGCAACTACTTAGAAAGGTGCATATTCTTGAAAAAATTGTCCGCTTACCGTTAACCTATATTAGATGACAGAAGTTTTAAATTGTTAACTTATTTTATTTTCATTGCAGCAGAGAGACCTTGTGGGTTTTCAATATCCCCTCGAGTCGTTTCATGACAGATATTTATACGTGAACCTGAACATACCTTTTACTGTGATATTGTCACGTGAGAAGAGATGCGAAATAAAATTCACTGTTCATGTCTTCTTTGATTTTTTTTAAACATAAACTTCAGGTTTGATATGCCGAGATGTTATTCTTGTGTTTTAGCGTCATTGTGCTTTCGTTTTCTCCCCAAAGACATTGTATTTGAAATCTTAATACTTTTAACGTAATTTATACTCTGGTGATATTTGTGAGTCGAAGTAGACATTTGGACTCCCTGAGAGACAGGTTTTGATTTCATTTGATTTTCTTTTCTTTTTTGTTTTGATTTTATTTTTTTACCATTTCTATATTCCTCGCTCGTATTATTTTTGAGTTTATTTCTTTATGAATTTCTTTTTGTGTTCTTCGTTAGTATATTTGGAAGCTTGTCTGTTAGAATATCTTGCTTATATGAATTCATGATCACTCAAAAGCGCTCTCTGGGCTGACACGATTTTACGCCTGACTTTTCACTTAGGGGATAAAGTATAAGTTATCAGAAATTTCAGATAGTTTTTTTTAAATTTTTATTACAGCACAGAACCGTGGTTAAATCAAAAATTTTAAAATCATTTTTTTTTATATATTTATAGAAATTCCATTACGTGAACCAAGTCCACAAAAATAATTCAATTTTACCTCCAGCATAGTTAAACGACTTAACTATTTACCATTAGTGTCAGAGATTGATGTTCGAGCTAAGATCATCAGCAAAAGATACAAATACAAGTGGGGGATAACAGAATCAAGCAAGTACAAAAATTTAAGTACCTAGGAAGTGTTCTAACAGAAGATGGAAAGTACGACACGGAGATCCGAAGGCGAATTGGTATGGCAAAGGACGCGTTCCAGAAGATGAGCAAAATACTAACACACAGGAAAATCTCAATAGAAACGAAGAAAAGAGTGCTAGACTGCTACGTGATATCAGTTCTTCAATACGGCAGTGAATGCTGGACAATATCATCGAAAATGAGGACAAAACTGGAAGCGGCGGAAATGTGGTTCTACAGAAGGATGCTACGGATATCGTGGACTGAGCATGCAAGCAACGATGAGGTGTTGGAAAGAATGGCAACAAAAGGAAATTGATGCTGAGCATCAGGAAGAGACAACTGAAGTTTCTGGGACATGCAATGAGGAAAGAGAGCCTGGAGAACTTGATACTGACTGGTGAGATAGAAGGAAGGAGAGACAGAGGAAGGCAGCGGATAACATATTTGCAGGGCCTGATCAGGTGGATGACAGAACGGGGGTTGCCAGGTGCAACAGGAGCAAACATACTGAGAGCCACAAGGGATAGGGAGACGTGGAGAGACACGATCGCCTATGTTCTGAAGGGACAGAGCACATAGAAGAAGAAGAAGCAAGTTGTATTTGATAGACTGGCATAACCTTATTTATCTCCTTCCTCGCAAATCGTCTCGGGTAAGGTATGAATCAATTCATACAGGTTTGGTTTAAATATTATATATTTTTGTGACCAAACGGAAATATGACTGACATTCAAAATCAAGATTGACAGAAGTGTGATCGACTTAAGGAAGAAAATATAAACAGAACCGACAGAAGTATGATTAGATCAAAGGCAGCCGGCTTCAGAGACAATAGTCGGCGAAAATGATTGACAGATTTT
This sequence comes from Ascarosepion bandense, assembly GCA_037127315.1. NCBI lineage: Eukaryota > Metazoa > Mollusca > Cephalopoda > Sepiida > Sepiidae > Ascarosepion > Ascarosepion bandense. The sequence goes on from JBBBDQ010000713.1 coordinate 3,355,873, forward strand.
CTTAGCCATAGATGGCACAATTAAGCGAAAAGTCTAAAAGGCAAAATACTTGTAAATTTCTGCTAATATAAGATCGGTCTTTTTTCTGTGCCATAGCGGACTACCGGTAGAAGATCGAAAGAACACAGAGAACAGAGGATAAGAGAAGACAATACCCGCAAGTGAACACTCGACAACTCCCTCGTGTGTGCGTGATTTTTCTAACTACCACTCCCTACAACCGTCGCTGACGAAGAGTAATAATATAAATTTATAAGTTTATATTTTTATATATACGCTGTTTGTTATTTGTCCAGAGAACCAGGCATTATACTTCATAAATAGCAGAACAGAATGGCACTTTAGTCTTGGTTGGCAAGCACAGAAAAGAATATTCTTATATTATTTCAATCTATTGTTTTCATCATGGTTTATATAGATGTTATTATACACACAACGTTTCGACCGACTTACTCTCCGGTCATCATCAAGCGTCCATTAGTTAGTTATAAATGTGTTACCGTCATCTAGTAGCCATGAGTTCAATTCTTGAACCTGTAGTGGCGTAACAATTCAGTAGAAACGAAAAATAACTGGTATCACAGGAACAAAATCGATAGATATCTCACATCAACCACCTGATAATGACCAAATGATACTTTTTCGAAACGTTGAGTCTATGATAACATTTTTACCAAAAAAGATGAAAGCAATTGTTCGAAATAATACAAAAGCTTTGACAATTACGTGTTTCGTTTCAAAAATGAAATATTAGAGAAAGAGAAAGATAGTTTTGAATTCAAACCAAGTTGCGTGTGGGGTGGCGTCTCCAACCTTAAAATCCTACTTGCTATGGAAAACCATAGTCGCAACACTAGTGTGGTGAGGCTGTGAACCTATACCGTAAATGGAGTTAAAAAGACTCGTTCATTGTTTATTTCAGATTAAAATAAATTTTTTTTCCTGTATTAAAAATTTGTATAATTCTGATATTTGTTAAAAATCTAGGCCCTTTATGTCGTCAAATACGGTACATTGTAATTTGGAAATTTTCTAGATATCAAAGTACAACTAGAATTCAAATTTGGTAGACTGGTATAATTTCATCTTCTTAACATTATCTAGTATCATCATCTCACTTTTTTAATAGGCGTGTAGGGCAGTAACTTTTTGTTACTGTTTCCGTAACAAACTGGGGCAGGGTTGTTAGCTTTGCTCCCAACCACCAAGCCTGGAGGACCACTATTGGTCCTTACGCTTACAGCACCTGGTATTCCCAAATGGTCACCCATCTAATTAATAACCAGGATCGATGCTGCTTAATCTAATTAATAACCAGTATCGATGCTGCTTAACTTCGGTGATCGGACGAAAACTGGTGTATTCAACACGATATAGCAGTAAACCATATTTGTTATAGAATTTTTTTATTTGGTAAAAAAAACTCAGTAAAAATTAGTTTATACAAATGTTTTAGGTAACATTCAATTTATATGGACACTTAACAACGACAGACACAAGCCGCATTTAAAAACAGACGACAAATTTATTGTTAACAAACAAAAATGAATGAATGACACAAATTAAGTGCCAAATTATGTAAATTATCAATGAAAATGAAATATGCCTTTTTAAATTTGAAACTACAATGCTGCATAAGATGGTACCCAAAAAAGAAAAATGCTTTGGTTTTCAAAGAATAATTTGGAATTTGGAATAATTTTCGAAACAAAGTTTGTGGTAACAGCAAAGAATAAATCAATCAAGCCAGACAAATACTTGTGGGAGCGACTTTGAAGTTCCTTTCAGTTCTCGTCTGATAGTTGTCAAATTTTTGCGTTTTTTTTTGTTTTGGTCGGGCAACCTGGGTTACTGCAGCAGCTGTTCGTCAACCTCGAAAATTAAATCCAAGGATCTCTCCCCCACTTAAATAACTTACAGGTAGGCTCCAAATACACTTCATGGAATTTGAAAGGAAACTCGTTTTTTGGTTTTAGATTTAAAAAAATTAAAAAGAAAAACGCAGCTGTTTTCCGACAAATTAAAATGTACCCAAAATATTAAAAATTACGCAAATGCCAAACGTTGGTTTCTCTGAAAGCCAGACAATGCACACTCAAGCAGTTTACATTTCTGATATTTTCTATTTTTTCAAAAATCGACTTGGGTATGTCAGAAATCTATTTCCTCTCAGATATGGGTTAAATAGTTTGACTCTTTGGGAATGGCAAAGATTGAGAAGGAAAATTTTTAATTAAAAACCGATTGTGTGTGGGATGACAATTTTACTCCTTGAAATCATACTTGCTACAGGCAGCCACAACAGCAACTTATACGCGGTGAGGCTGTGACGCTATACTCGATTGGGCATGAAAGAAATCTCGTCCATCGTTCGTCTCATTTCAAAAGTAATTTATACGGTAGGTTTTAGTATAAATGATCCGTTATTACTTGTAAAAACATTTAGTGACTACTACTACTACTACTACTACTAATAATAATAATAATAATACAAATAATAAATGTCTTGATGTACACAAAGAATTGCTCTCAATTTAAAACATTGGGAAAAATAACTCGTGACAATTTTTATTATGTCGCCAATTATGAATCATGTCGTTTTTTATATTTTCTGATACATTTTCATCTGCGGGTGTGAGCAACGAGTTTATTTGCAATGATAATTTTAGTGTGAAAACATTGTTAAATACACTGCTAAGAAGGTTGGGTCACTGTGTCGATCCAGGAGGTTCTTTCTGCCTGAATCCATCCTGCATATATACAAGTCTACCATTCGACCCTGCATGGAGTACTGCTGCCATTTATGGTCAGGCGCCCCTGCCGCTCACCTCAGTGTTCTCGACAGGCTCCAAAGGAGAGTTAGTAACATGATAGGTGCTGACTTGGCGGCTCGACTACAGCCACTTCCCCACCGACAAAATGTGGCCTCCCTTTGTCTGTTCTATAAATACTTCCATGGCCTCTGCTCGGACGAACTTAAGTCACTGGTGCCTCCTCAACAGGTATTTACTCGTGCAACCAGACTGGCAACTGGGTCCCACCCATTCGCAGTTAGGTTAGCCAAATGCAGACGACAATTCTACTCTTGCAGCTTCTTCTCTCGCACTTCCTACCTGTGGAACTCGCTCCCATATTCTTGCTTTCCTGAGGGCTACAACCTCCAGAAATTTAAATGCAATGTCAATACTCATCTACTAACCACTTGACTCTATCCCTTCCCCCACCCCGTATATCCTTCCCTTTCTCTCCCCCCTTGCAAAGTGTCATCAAACCTGCATTTTCATCTTTCTATTGCTTTTTTCTAATTGGTTTGTAATCCTCTTCTCTCTCCTCTAATTAATTTCCTTTCAGTTATATCTTGTAGGTTCTATCAATATAATAAGATATTCCAAACAAACCTCAAGAGGTTTTACAGGGAAATTGGAAAAGCAGTTATAGATGTAAAAAAGCAATCTCTATCTATTGAAAAAGTGAAAACATTTTGGGAGAATATTTAGAGGAACCCAAAGGAAAATAATTCCAATGTCAGTGAATCAAACTAGAACAAGAAAGAATGAAGAATAAACTTGGGCATGAATGAAAAAAATATAGCTAAGAATAATTTTAGGTAAGCTCTAAGAAAATACCAAAAATGAAACTCCCTATGATTGTCCTTATGTGCCCAGATCCGAAGAAGGCAAAGGATTGGTTCAAATAGAATTGTTTTAAAATAAGAAACGTTATTCAGCAATCAAGGAAGCTACCAATTCCAAAGAGCATCTCAAGTCGGTGAAGAACTGCAAAATAAATCACAATACAACTAATGATGCAGAAAATAACGTAAAACAACAGCAAAAGCAAATGCAATGTACCAAATGTAGAAACAATGTCAAGATAAGCCTCTTCATCGTCAATATTCTGTCCATACTAAACAAACTAATGTTGACAAACCCAGTGCTCATCGGTGGTTTAGCAGAGCTGGGTTAAAAGCCAAAATCGAAGATTTTATTATTTATTTATTTCATTTCTATTTATTTATGTATTTACTTATTTATTTATTGCAGAGGATTAATGCATGCTAAGTAGAAATTACCAGGTGTACATATTGAAAAAATATTTTGACAGTAAATACAGTTTCTGTAACAAGTATCAAGAAACATTTGACAACCTTGTATCAACACTGTGTTAGCTCCAACTGAATATAAAATTCGGCATGATAGAGTGAGCCAATGATGCACTGGAAAATATTCAACATTTAGGGGAAGAAAACTGAAATAAATTCATATGAACATCATCCTGACCCGTTTATAAATATACTAGCAGTATAGCCCGGCGTTGCTCGGGCGTAATGAAAGCTTTAAAACTAATCCATGGTCCTGGAGCTCAGACTCTTTGGACGTTGGCACGAAGGACTAAAAATCAATAGTTTCAACCGTAGATTGAAAGAAAAATGAATTGATGTAAGTCAAATTTTATTATCGATATCAAATAAGTTTTTTTCGTCGTAAACTGAATTTTGAAGGCTAAATAAGTCCTCTGAGTAAATGGTATCATGGCTGAGACTAAAAACTACAATTATATCTACTTAGAGTCAAACTCGAAGCAAAAACTAAAATAAAAGGGCTGAAAAAAATACAGACATACAGGCAGATAAACAGACACACACACAAACATTGCCTTATATATATATATATATATATATATATATATATATATATATATATATATATATACATATATATATTATCGATTTTCTACACTATTGTAAGAACTGCAACCTTAAAATTTCTGAATATCGTTTCTTATGTATTTGTCTATGGGTGTATCAAATGTGATTGAAATCGGACCACTTCTTGTATAACCCGATTTTTTCGATTATCGATTTTCGATATTTATCGGGGGTACCTCAACACAAAACCTAGCTAAGAACACTCGCAGACGCTTATAGTACAACTGCGTAAATTTCCAAGAATATCGGTTCAGCCATTTCGGAGTTTATAGGTAACGGACACACACAGACATACACACGTACATACACACACAGACAAAATTCTATTTATAAATAAGGTTAGATGACCTGTAATAATTTTATGTGAGTTTACAATACACGCAGACCGAACAATCAAAGCAAATTCACTCAAACAGATCCGAAGGAGGCAAAGTATTGGCTTAACTAAAACTGTCTTACAAAATCACAATAATCGGTTTTCAAAAATACACAGAAACTACAGAAAACTGGATGAGGATCTCTGTCAAAGAAAATTAAAGAAATAAGAAATATTCAGTAATAAAGGAAGTCAACAAATTCAAAAGGACACCTCAGCTGGGTGAAGAACTGCAAGTAAACCATAATACACCTACTGAGGCGGCAAGTAACGTCAAGTAACGGCAAAAGCAGATGCAATGTACCAAATTCACAAACGATGACAAGATAAGTCAATACTCTGCGCGGACAAAACAAGATACTAAACACGAAAGCTAATTCAATGTACCAAGTGCACAAACGATGGCAACATAAGTCAATACTCTGCTCGTACAGTTTAAGTTTTTTTTAACGGTATATCAATCTCTGTGAGTTATTTAATACAAAAAAAGGTGGGCTTCTAAGGTATTTTTTTATGTTTAGTTATATATTCCAGTTGTAGTTGGAGTCCTCTTATTTTTTGGAAATGGTTTCAACAGACTGAGTGAGGGATTATTGACAGTCCATACCCGAAAGAAATACAAACTATTGTACTCACAAAGACATTTCACCCTTACGAAGAGATTTATCTATGTACAACTAGCAGTATAGCCCGGCGTTGCTTGGGTGTAATGAAAGCTTTAAAACTAATCCATGGTCCTGGAGCTCAGACTCAGCCTTGTGTGAAGTTTGGAGAGAATCGGATAAAACTTGTGGATTTGTATAAAGGACATACAGACTGATAAACATAAACACACACACAAACATCTTGCCTTATATATATATATATATATATATATAATCGATTTTCTGCACTATTGTAAAAACTGCAACTTTGAAACTTCTGAATATCGTTTCTTATGTCTTTTTCTATGAGTGTATCAAATTTGATTACAATCGGACAACTCCTTCTATAACCTGATTTTTCCGATTATTGATTTTCGATATTTATCGGGGGTACCTCGACACAAAACCTAGCTAAGAACACTCGCAGACGCTTATAGTAAAACTGTGTAAATGTGTACACAACCGAAATCAAAGATAAAATAATCATAAAAATAATAAAATCCAATACGACGCAATAATTGTGTAATGCAGGGTTAATAGAAGAAACTCGAGGATTTATTCTTGTTGCACAGGAACAATGTTTTCTAACTAGAAATTACCAAGCAAACATACTGAAAATCTTGTCGATTCCAAATGCCTATTATGTGATATCAGCTTGCATGGTATTAATACCCACTGAATGTTTCTATAAAAGTTTATTTTTATACTTGCCTAGTGTTTTGATCCCAGTTTGGTTGTCAACTATTTGCCCATAGCTGGGGCCCTAACAGGTGCTACCACTCCGAGTCAGGGTCGACCTGAGAACAACAGCAATTAAGAAGTGGTTCCATGTTCCTCACAACCTCCCAATCAGAGACCTTGCTGCCGGATGCAGTTTACCGTCATGCCTGGGACCACTTGGGTATTGAAGAAATGGTAAAAGATGAATGGGATTCAAAAGATAGAAGATGGCAATTGACGTTGCGTTTATTTTTTTTTTTTGAGATTCTAGTTATCATGGAAGAAACTAAACGGAAAGGGGGTCCCACAGTGCGAGAACTGAAGCTGTTCGAGTAGAAGTGACGTTTATATTTAACTATTTTACCAGTAAAAGTGACCTAGATGTCAATGTAGCTGCACGCTTAGATTTACGTGGAATGGGCATCAGGGGGAACAAAGCTCATCAGAGTAGTTGCTATGAAAATATTTGTAGAAAAGACAGAGGGAAGCCACATCACATTGGTGAGAAAGTGAATGAAGTCGAGATGCCAAGTCAGGAAAGAGCGATTACATTGCCGATATTTCTTCAGATCTTGTCAGGAACCTCGAGATGAATTGCATCTCAAGCAGATATGGCACCAGACCAGATATGGCACCAGACCAGATAAGCCAACAATATTCATTGCAAGGACGAATGTGCAGTGGAAAATATTATAGTGCCATTTTTGACCTCAGCTGAGACCCAGAAGATAATGAGTATACGACAGGAAACAAAGGAAGAAACAACAACAAAACAACAACAAAAACAACAACAAAAACAACAACAACAACACTGTAGAAGTTATTCTTCATTGCGTGTTGTTTTTCGATGTCGGAAGTCACCAGTGTTGAAATAGAGAGATGGTTTTTGAATTGGCTTTCTGTCAAACATAACTGAACTCCCTACAACTTAGGTTTATTCGCTATCATCAGAAGGTTGGAGATTGTCTGGAAGAATAAAAGTATACATTTTGTATGTTTAAATAGGAATTTATTAATAGAAAAGAATAACATGAATTGGTAGGAGTTAATATTCAATGAAACAGTATTAAAAAGTTAAGAGTACCAAGAGTTCGTAGTAGTCATTGTAAGAGTGAGTTTATGTGTACATAGACAGGAACGTATATATGTATGTATGAGCGTTTATTATTGGACAGGATTGTCTTTGAAGTTATCGCTCAGGGTGAATGGTGAAAAGGAAGGAGATGAGAGAGACAAAGGCGAAAGAGAAAGATAGAGACAATTTTAGCGATCGCTTGACGTTTGTCAAGGGTACGTGTTAATTTCGCTCGTCATCTTATCTCTCTGGCGACAGCCGATTTTGCTCAGTCTTTTATTTCGTTTGTGGCTCTAGAAGGTCTTTTGGGAATTCACTGCCGGATGTGATTCTGGCCTTTTCATTTGACGACAAACATTTCGCACTGAGGTGTGAAATTTCGCGAGTTTTGTGTGTTAAGCAAAGTTTGTAAAATCGAGAAACTTCGTTTATTTCTAACAAAGTCAATGAGTCAGTGCTTAGCATTTGAATTTTTAAATGTAGATCATGTTTTGCTCACTACACTACTACTACTATTACTACTACTACTACTACTAATAAACAAAATGATTGACGTAATTCTTGCAATATTTTTAAAACTTAATAGAAGACCGCAACCGAAGAAAAGAAAAAAAAGTAAAAACACAGTGATTGACAATGTTAAACAATATTTCGACAGAATGTTTGCCTTCTTCAAGTTATAATTTTTAAGAATATTCAAGTGTAAAAATATATAAATCTACAAAAATTATAAGTCTTTGTACAAACGTTGAAGGAAAAACTGCTGTAATGATAAACAACACATAAAACATATGAATCGCCGCCAGTGTGAAGGCATGAACAGTGCTTAATATGATGGTGGGCTTGTTCATCCTGAAAGGTTCCGTTAGTTGATTAGTTAGCAAGAGGAATTAGCTTAGTATACATCTTATGGAACTCTTCTCTCATCCTGTTTTTTCCTCTGGGCCGGCAAGTTAGTATTTTTCATATGTAACTATCCTCATGCATTTTAATGGTCGAAAGGTCAACAGATTCTGAATATTTTTTCATAATGTGCACCAGGATCAGTCAGTTAAGTGCCATACGTGAAACACGCTTGGGCGATCATGTCTGACTTGGTAGAAGATTATCCAGCAGTAGGTTGCCATTGCTTTCTGCGGTAGACTGTTTACCAGCCAAGGCTATAGAACCCAATCTGCCCTGTTATTTAATCCATAACTGGAAGGAAGAGACGGATTAATACCTTTCCCAAGGTTATTTGCGCGTAAGTGAATGCAATGATTTCAACTGGAATTCGATCTCGGCTCCCCGATTTCTCGTTCCGAGTCGATATCCACTGCACCACAACGCACCAGGGATACTTGTCGAAATTAGTAATAATGATAATGATAGTTACTAGCAGGACCTGTTTTAATTATAGGAATTTGCTAACAATGTTTTTAATGTGATACTATGTACTTTTCAACCCCTGACTATCCCCAGATAGTTATACGAAAAGTGATATAATCTCTCATAAAAAAATCTGAAATGTCATGAATAGAACGTCAGGTCATGAAACATGATTAAATCTCTCAATACAAATAACATCCTTTGTCCAAGATGACCGTCTTGAATACCTCTCTGTGTCGCACTCTCTTGTCGTCCTTCTATGTCCCTATTTCTCTCTTTTGGTTTTTCTCTGTATTAATCTACCTTTCTGTTTACTTATTGGGCGCTCAACACATTCTGAAGGTTGGGAAATAAAAGATTTGCAAAGATTTAAAAAAAATTAAAGATTTTAATTTCGAAAGGTCACTCGCAGTGCAGAGGCGAATTTGTTCTCAGCAGATCGTTAGGTCACGAAATATGATTCAACGCTTCCTTACAAACAGCTGCTTTTATCTAAGATGACCCACAGCCAATCTCCCTCTCTCTGTTGCACTCACTTTTTGTTTCTTTGAATCCCTCACTATTTCTTTCCATTTTCCTCTCAGTATCTGTGATACCAAGCATATCAGACATCATACATAGGTTTGCTTTTTAGATGGGCGTTGTTATCGATTCGGAACGACAAATCGGCGAGCCGAGTTCGAACACCTGTTGAATTTCTCGCGTTATAGAAGGAGTGGTCCGATTTTAATCAAGTTTGATACACTCATATAAAAAGACATAAGAAATGATATTCAGAAGTTTCAAGGTTGCAGTTCTTACAATAGTGCAGAAAATCGATAATATATATATATATGAAAGGCAAGAGAAAGAGACATGACTGACTAGGCAGGAGATTATCCCGCAGTGGATTGTCATTGCTTTCTGCTGTAGACTGGTTGCCAGCCAAGGCTATAGAACCCAATCTGTCCTGTTATTTAACCCATAACTGGAGGAAAGAAACGGATTAGTACCTTTTGCTAGTAAGTGAATGCAATGAATTCAACTGGAATTTGAACTCGGCTCATCCGCTTTGTCGTTCCGAGCCGATATCCACTGCACCATAACGCACATATACGCACATAAACTATACTACCTAGCAAAATATGTCTCCGCGCATGTTTTCGAGTCTTTCACAGACACACTCTCTGAGGTTTTAACAACTCTGGACAGGATTTACATGAAAAATAGAAATGAAATGTTCTCTAGACCCTTACTGGATACGAGGTGTCAACTGTCCTCAGATTAAGTTGCTTGGATTCTATCAATCCTTAGTAAAACTAAGTAAGGACTGTTCATTTTCTTCGGTATCAGAGGAACAATAATGAACCGAATTGATAAGTGATGCCTTCATAAACGGTCTATGGATATCCTATAAAGAATACACGAAAATAGCACCTTAACGTTACAACAGACCTATAATCAGGCAAACGTACTAGATTTAGCGAGACAAAATGCTAAAAAATACAATAGAAATGCAGTATCGTTAAAGACTTCTTCAGTAATTTTGTTAACACACCCTATGAAAAACTAGTCTCTCAAAAAATAAAAAAATAAAAAAATAAAAACAACAAAAAGCAGCCTTAATAAGGCGCAAATGTTTCTTCTGCGGACGAATGAGACATGCAAGGTCATTATGTCCCGCTAGAAGGAAAGAATGCAATGTATGCGGAAAGCTGGGCTATTGCGATAAAGGTTGTAGAATTACAAAGGAGGAGTGAAACGGTATCTTGTTCAACATCAGTGGACACAATTGGCTGTCTATCAACTACAACGATAGATATCACGGTGAAAGAACAGCTAACAAAAGTATTGATTGACGCGGGAGCATAGAAAGCTTCCTTAAATCAACCACTGCGAAAGAAAGTTCACGAAGAATCTACCAGTGGCAAAGTCGATAGACTAAACTATCGCCCGGTTCACACTCCACCCACGTCTATTGAACAGGTATAAAGGCTTATCCCTTGTTCCCTGTTTAGGATGTGGTTTCCAGCTTTCTCTTTTCCAATCTTTTCACTTTTCTTTTTTTTTTTTTTTTCAATTCGTGTAGATAGCCTAAACTATCGCCCGGTTCACACTCCACCCACGTCTATTGAACAGGTGTAGAGGCTAATCTCTTGTTCCCTGTTTAGGATGTGGTTTCCGGCTTTCTCTTTTCTAATCTTTTCACTCTTACGTAGCCCCCTGCACATCGGTGGCGTTACCGCCTTGCTCGGAGTGATATGATTAAAAAAAAACAAACAAAAAAAACAAACAAACAAACAAACAAACAAACAAAGTGGAGATGCCTAGCTCATCTCTTTTCATACAAGTAAAGGTATAATGTTGGATTGACCTAAAAATAAAGGGTACTTTATACCAAAGATTAAGATATCTACTGAAGGATTGAAGTAGAAATATCTTTCGGGGGTTCAAAGCCATTCTTTAATGTCTGCGGTATAGAAGCCATCAGAATGCGGTACCAAGCACTTTTCACATCCGACTGTAAACCGGTAGTTACTAAATACAGGCAATACGAGGAAGAGCTACACGTATCTTGAAGTAAGGTATAAGAAAACCAAGTTATTCACCGTGGAGAGCTCAAGGTCCTCTGAGAACAGGATAAAGCAAATGATAATCAACTACTCATGAATGATAAACCGGTTTACATTGCTGGTTGTCTACCCACTTCCAAGAATAAACGAGATGATAAAAATAACCATAACAGTTTATTTTGTACTCTGGACCTCAAAAGTACTTATCAGTTAACTATAAGGATAAGAAATAAAGCATATATGTCCTTCGAGGCTAGTGTCAAACTGACAGTTTCTGAGAATACCGTTTGGTGTAACTAATGGGGCAGCTAGATTTCAATGGACGATAGACGAGATATTATTGAAAAAGAATCTTTAAGGCACCTATGCTTACATCGATAATGTAACTATTAGCCGAAAAAATTGAGTAGAACATAGCAGAAATCTCAACTTATTTATGGCGGCTGTACAACCTGACACTTAAACCTAACAAATGTTATTTTAGGCGCAAAAATTTTAAACTACTTGACTACATTTTAAGTAAAAATAATATAAAACCCGATCCAGAACGTTTGAGTCCACTACTCAGCTTACCGGTTCCAACAATTTACCCGCTCCACGCCGTGCATTAGAAATTTTCGCACACTATACTCATTGGATACCATCGTTTTCAGAAAAATCCACTCTCTAAAAACTGTATCGAAATTCCCGTTATTTTACATAGCAGAGAAAGCAGAGAAAGCGTTTAAAGTCTTTACTACGCCCGTTCATACACTACATATAGTGGTAAAGATAGACGCCTCACAGTGCGCCAAATCCATCTTTTTAAGACAGTCGGCTATGCTCATAGCTTGTTTTTTCTTCAGAACCTTGTCTAAATTAAACGGTAGGCATTCTACAATATAGAAATAGGCCTATGCAGCAGACCTGAAGGCGACTACCACCACCTTAAATTTGTTATTTTTCTTTTTTTTTTTACATTTTATAGCTCAGTCTAATCGGTTATTACATAAAGTTTCCGATTATCAAAACAAATTTGAAAAAAATTTCAATATTTAAAGAATTTTAGTGGGGGCTCAGTTTCTCATACAACGTCATAGTAAATCGATCCTCCATTTTGGAACCACTCAAGTTGGGGTCGCTTTGTTTTGTTTTGTTTTTTTGTAACGTGTTGTTGCTCTTGTTTTTGTATTTTTCAAGTTTTCTTCAGTTCTTACGATGACATCTTCCTCCTAAACTCCAAGAATGGCTTTATTAAAATATTTCGCAAAGGATTCAGTTGTTGAATATACGCAAGCAAAAAAGTTACTTGCACTGGATTGATTTACTATAAGGTTGTATGAAAAACTGAGCACCCCACCGTAAAATTGTTTAAATGTTGAAATTTTTACAAAATTTTTTGTCAATTGGAAAGTTTAGGGTTTAATCGATAAGATTGCACTGAAAAAGTAAAAAAAAAATTGATAATCAACCAATTTACAAGTGGTGGTAATGACGTACTGGTGAGTGGATCCAAAATGGAGATTCAGTTTACTATAAGGTTGTATGAAAAACTGAGCACCCCACTGTAAAATTGTTTAAATGTTGAAATTTTTACAAAATTTTTTGTTAATTGGAAAGTTTAGGGTTTAATCGATAAGATTGCACTGAAAAAGTAAAAAAAAGAAAATGATAATCAACCAATTTACAAGTGGTGGTAATGTCGTACCGGTGAGTGGTTCCAAAATGGAGAATCAGTTTACTATAACGTTGTATAAAAAAGTGAGCCCCTCCCTAAAATTGTTTAAATTTTGAAATTTTACCAATTTTTTTTTTTTTTTTTGTCAATCGGAAAGTTTAGGATGTAATCGATAAGATTGTACTGAAAAAAGTAAAAAAACAAAGAACAAAAAACAAAAACAACGAAAAACAACAAATTTAAAGGTGGTGGTAGTTTCCTTCAGGTCTGCCGCCAATGCTATTGCCGAATAACTGAGAAAATGGAGGCATTATTTGATTGAACGACAGTTTAAATTAATCACAAATCAAAAATCAGTCGGATTTATATTTAACGCGAAAACGACGAGTAAAATAAAAAAATAAAAAAATGAAAACATAGCCAGGTAGGGGATGGCTCTTTCGTATTACTCGTTCAGCGTAACATACCAACTCGGTCAAGACTGTTGACACCCTCTCTTGTGTATGTAGCTCGGCTGCTAACAAAGAAAATTTAAAGACATTACACAGAGAGTTGTGTCACCCAGGTATTACAGCTTGGTCTACATGACCAAAATCAGAAACCTTTCCTACTCAGTAAGATGTAAGACTTGCACTGAAAATAAACCCGGGTATTACCGTCCTAGCATCAGCAAGGTCATAAAAGCCACGTAACCCCACTAAAGAATCCATTGCATTTTAAAGGTCTGTTTCTGTCAAAAACTCGCAACAAATACATGTTGACAATAAGTGACACATATTCGTAGTTTCCTTTAGCGATAGCCTACCCAGATGTATCTTCTTCAATGGTCATACAAGAACTTTGCTCAGTTTTTTCAGTCCTCAGGCAACCCGCGTATCTTGATTCAGACAGACGGGCTTCACTTTGTCTGAACGCGTACGGCGATTACTACAAGAGCCACCAGTAGCCGACAACACCATATCAGGTCCTGGGCATCCTCCAGCAAGGTCATTGATTGTGAGGTTGTGAGGATCGTGGAACCTCTTAATTTCTGTTGTTCTCAGGTCTACCCTGATCCGGAGTGGTAGTACCTGTTAGGGCCCCAGCTATGGGCAAATAGTTAACCCTTAAACTGGGGTCAAAATATATGAAAGTATAAAAATTCACTTTTATAGAAATATATACATAAAAATTGACTTTTATAGAAAAATATACATTTTTGAAGGACAAATATTACCGACAATACACTTTTGAATAGAAAATTATTATAAAAAACAGCAAAACATTTTTGAATACAAAACTAGAAAACATTTTCAGTTTTCTAAAATAAAAAAGAATAAAAAATACTTAAAAACTGACTAAATCTACCTTCTCGCTATAACCGAACATAAAAAAAAATACCTTAAAACCCCACCTTTTTGGCATTAAATAACCCACAGAGGTGTTGATATGCCGTTTAACAAAACTCAAACTCAAACATCATATTACTCTCTAGGTAATGAACACCACGAGGGGTATAATGAAATAACCTGGAAAACCGATGAAATATAAGCTACTGATAAAGAGCTAGTAGTACAAAATGGGGAACAATTACACCCAGAGTCCCTGCATACTATGAAAATGCTGCTATACACAACCACTAACGCAACACCCCATGAACGATTCTTCCCGTTTCCAAGAAGATCGACTGGACCGTCTCTACCTTCTTGGCTCTCGAAACCGGGGATTGTATTGCTAAAATGACACAGGGGACTGAATAAAAACGGTGGATCAAGTGGATGCCAAACCTCAGTATGCACGTGTCCGTTAACTGGTTGAACGGGAAGGCATAGCCTCAGTAAGAGACTTGGCTCCAGCAAAGAAAGAAACGAGACCCACAGACGTAAGCGAGGGCTGTCATCAGAACACATCAACGGATTTTGAAGAGACATGGTCTCCTGAAGATTATGAAGAACTCTTGAACTTTTAGCCCTCAAATGTAACGTGGTTGATACTGACTTGGCAGACCGGCTGCAGCCGCTCTCTCACCGGCGTGATGTGGCTTCCCTGTGCCTCTTCTACAAGTACTTTCATGGCTTCTGCTCCGATGAGCTTAGATCACTGGTGCCGCCTAAGCACGAATTTACACGAGATACTAGATTAGCAACTAGGTCCCACCCTTTTACAGTTGAACAAATAAGATGTAACCGTAATTTCTACTCCAACAGCTTCTTTTCTCGCACTTCCCGCCTGTGGAACACCCTTCCACAAGTCTGCTTTCCCGACATTTACAATCTCCAGGTGTTTAAATGTAGGGTCAATAGACACCTCCTATCACACTAACTCCCAACTATTCTCAGAACACTCTCATCTACCCAACCCTCATTCTCGGTATCCTTACCCGCCTATCCACCACCCTCTGACATTTCCTATATTTAATCATCCTTTCTCCACTCTACGTAGCCCCCTGCGCAGTAGTGGCAGTGACATGCCTTGCTCGGGGTGAAACGCTTATATAAAAAAAAAAGTAGCGACGAACGGATTCCTCAGAAGAAAGTATCCTCACCTACCAATACTTCATAGGGCGAGCAAACATCTTGTAGTCTACGAAAACGCATCAGGATTAAATTCAGTTCGAGCAAGAAGGTAGAAGAAACTATGTTTTTGGCATCTCACCATGGCCTCGCAGACAACAAAGAATGTCCTCTTGGTTCAAGGACTTCTTTTCTCTGTAGGAATAAGTTAGTGAAGTATGTGCTATGATATATTTCCTACATTAATAGATCTATCCTGAATCTGATTTCGTTGAACTCTCAGCCTTCAGGCGGAGAGGAATTTTGACGAGACTATGTCGAAGAATAGAATCTCGTCCGGGGAAAAGTAGACAAAAGCCCGACCTCACGTATCCGGAGTTTACGATTAATTTCTGCCCGAATGTATGCGCTTGGAATACCCCACGGTAAAATCAACCTTTTGCCATAAACCGGCTTTGTGGAGTAGGCTCGGGTAAATATTGAGTTCATTAAAGCTTACATTTAAGCCAATATAAAATTTCTTTAAAATTTCTACTACATTTCTTGCCTACAATGTCTGACATTTCAGATATATATTCCAAACTAACTTTTTACAGAAAGAATTTTGTATAAGCAAAAAAAAAAAGAAAAAGAAAAAAAGATACCGAAAAACAAAAAAAAAAAGAAAATAATAAAATAATGTATTTTATTTTCAATGAAATTACTTCAATAATTCTAATGTCGAAACTTAAAAAGAAGAAAAAATATACATTGTTGATACATGTCTGCGAACTCCATTTCCAAAATCTATCACGTGATGGTTTACAATTTCATGACTAGAGTCAGTGTTGTAGTCTTTACAATGATTAGCTGGGGAGATATTTATCTCACAATTATCAAATAGGTGGATCTCGTTAGTAGAGAAACGACCCCACTCAGTGTAGTGTGTTGTTGTAAACGTTTGGAGTCGTGTGATCAAGCAATAAATCACTTGCTGAAAAAAAAAAAAAATTAACATCTCACGCTGTTGTTTTTTTAAAATTTTTATTGACAAAAAAAAATCTCTTTAAATTATTTTTTTGCAACTTGAATGACCGTTGCTTTTAGACTTCCTACCACATTCACGACTTGTTACGGGTATTTACTAAGATTAGTTTAGTAAGACACAAGTCACAACAGTTGATTTCGTCATAAAATACGAGAATCAACGAGAGGAAACGAGACAGAAAGTGTCAGAAAGGAAAAAAGAGACTTGCCTACAGAGATTTTTTTTTAATCATGTCACCCCAAGCAAGGCATTCCACTGCCACTATAGCGCAGGGGGTTACATAGAGGGATTGTGTATAGGAAATGTCAGAAGGAGGGTGATAGACGACTTAGGATGTACATAGGGAGAGAGTTGGAGAGAGGGGGAGTGAGTTAATGTGTTAGGAGGTGTCTATTGACCTTACATTTAAACTCCTAGAGGTTGTAGCCGTCGGGGAAGCAAGCATGCGGAAGGGAATTCCACAGGTGGGAAGTGCGAGGAAAGAAACTGTTGGAGTAGAAATTGCTGTTACATTTCATCGGTTTCACTGTAAAAAGGTGGGACCTAGTTGCCAATCTAGTATGTCGTGCAAATTCACATCTAGGGTGCACCAGTAATTTAAGTTCGTCAGAGTAGAAGCCATGAAAGTATTTATAGAAGAGGCACAGGGAAGCAATATCACGCCGGTGAGAGAGATACTGCAAGCGGTCAGCCAAGTCGGTATCAATCACATTACAGATTATTCGCTGTATTTTGTCAAGAACCCCGAGGAGAATAGAAGGGGCACCCGACCAGATGTGGCAGCAGTACTCAATACACGGGCGGATGGTGGATTTATATAATTGCAGGATCGATTCAGACGGAAAGAATTTCCGGGCCCTGCACAGAGAGCCGACTTTCATAGCTGCGGATTTAGCAGTGAATTCGACGTAGTCATTCCACTTGAGGTCCGCTGAGAGTGTCAGGCCATGCAGGCGTAGTGATTTACTATCTGGGAGGCAAGCCTGTTCCATGCTAATGCTAATGCTATTTGAAGCGATTAATTAAAGAATTTCAATTTTTTATTGTTGTATTTACATTTGCTGTTTCTACTGAATATTTATGTAGAATTGTGAAATTAAATTGCATAAATCATTGTTTTTGATGCGGTAACGGCAGCCATTATGGTTTCATTTTGATTGACTTTCATCTGAGCTTTATTCTTTTTTTCTGACAATAACATTTTCTTCTCATTGAAACTTTAATAGCAAATAAAAGAAAAGAAAATGACTCGTTTTCAAGAGCAGCATTCGTTATTAATGTTCTTTTTGCTTCTTTTTTAAAATGATTTTTTGTTGCCTTCCGTTATTACTTGTAATTTATTTTTCCCTCAAATGTTAGGTGTCCATGAAAATCGAAATCGTTAACTTTCTCTTTTATGCACCGTATCCTTAACAAGATGGCTTGCCATAAGTACCCGGATGTTGTTATTGTTATTTGTTTTATCTTTATCATCTATCTTTATCCCTGCTCTACCAACAATTTACAAAAATTCATTAAATAGTTGTCCCACCGTTATTCCTGCTTCTTTTACCACTAGTATATCTCATGTGTATTAAATTCTCTAGACCTTCTTTTCTTATGCCTCTGTTACTCTCTGGTGAAGTATAAGTACATCGATCGTTTTAAAATTTAACAACGAACAACGAGTATATATAAAAAAATAATATTTTTATTCTTCGAGGATGTAGCCAGGGAGAATTACTCACGTACCAGGGAGCTGTTGAGAGTCGTTGACTTGCGGGAGTTGTCTTCTCCTCTCTGCGTTCTTTCGATGTTCTGTCGGTGTTCTGATCTCGGTCAGAAAAAGGTCCAAGCTTATATAACCTGAAATAATTAATTATATCATCTATGGCCAGGTACATCTGTCAATCATCTTCGTTGGCTAACGCCTTTTAAGCTTTGATGTCAACCACACTTTTGTCGGTCACTGTTTATAGTTTCTGCTTTTGATGTCGATCATACTTTAGTCGGTCACTGCTTTTGATGTCAATCATATTTCTGTCGGGTTACATAAATATATTATATTACATCTGCTATATGTAAAATTCATCTTTAGAATCTTATATTTTTTATTTGACTCTTCTTCATTTATGGGAATATTGTGCAGCATTCGCTGCCATAGAAGAGATTAAATTATTTACACTGTTCGGACTGTTGTCCTCATCTTTATTGCTTACGGCATGTTTACTACATTTCGGCCATTGTACACTCCGGCCTTCTTCAGGTGCTATGAATTTTGAACCAAACCCTTTACTTTGATCACTGGGGTACATCATTCCCATGACATGTAGTTATCCCTCTTTAACCCAACTCTCAAAGTTATTTGTTCACCACTGTTGTAGCCAGGTATTGAATCCACAACACTTTAGATCAAGTCACTGGAACTAACTAACGCCTATATCCAATGGGCCATGTATCCTACCAGTGATCGAAATATGGATGTCATGTGCATGTCATAGATGGCGCCAACCCGTTCTGAAATACCTAAACTGTTTTCTATATATCAATGTTTACAAATGACTTTGGGTGAGTGAAACCAGTGGGTCTTGGTGAAGACTACACAGCTTCGAACCTTATGGACTCTCGCTACAAAATCACAACTTGGCATGTCGACTTCCATCACTTTCGCTACGATGTGACGTGGCTTCTCTCTGTCTTTTCTAAAAATATTTTCATGGCTACTACTCTGTCGAGCTTTTTGCCCTGATGCATGGCCTACATGAATTTAAACCTGCTACTAGATTGACTTCTAGGTTTCACCCATTTTACCGTTGAAATAATTTAAATATAACAACTACGTCTACTCTAATAGTTTCTTTTCTGGCACTTCGGTTTATTTGCTTCCCTGATAACTACAATCTCCAAACATTTCAATGCAACATCAATTGCCATCTTCTATCTTTTTGAGTCTCGTTCATATTTTATTCTTTTCTTAGTGCTTCACTGTACCCAGTTTTTTTCTCTCTTTGTAACCCACCATGCACTAAGTTTAATTCTTCCTCGCTTGGGGTGAAATGATTAAAAAATACGATATCACATGATGGTTTTCAATTGCATTAAGATGTAAAAATGGGTTTCAATTGTAACTCGAATAGAAAATAATGATATAATAAAGATGTCATTATATTCTACTTCAAATAATAGGACAGGAAGAAAACGCATATCAATACTGCAAAAAGCAATAACAGCTACTGAACTAAAATAAAATTTATTTTCCTTAAAAATTGCTTTAAGAGAAATATTTTATCCTATTCGACTAGCAGTAATAGATGTTTACATGAACACTAGAATCTTATTTTTTTATGTGTTGGTTTAACCGTTATCGTTAACCATTATCTTTTAGCCGTTATTTCTTACAAGCAGTATAGCCCGGCGTTGCTCGGGTGTAATGAAAGATTTAAAACTAATCCATGGTCCTGGAGCTCAGACTCTTTGGACGTTGGCACGAAAAACTAAAAAATCAATAGTTGTTTCCAGTTAAAGCGAAACCGTAGACTGAAAAGAAAATGAATGGATGTAAGTCAAATTTTGATTTTCTGGTATCGATATCAAATAAGTTTTTTTCGTCGTCAACTGAATTTTGAAGGCTAAATAAGTCCTCTGAGTAAATGGTATCATGGCTGAGACTAAGAACTATAATTATACTTATTTAGAGTCAAACCCGGAGCAAAAACTAAAATAAAAGGGCTGAAAAAATACAGACATACAGGCAGATAAACAGACACACACACAAACATCATACCTTTTATACATATATATATATATATTATCGATTTTCTGCACTACTGTAAGAACTGCAACCTTGAAACTTTTAAATATCGTCTCTTAAATCTTTGTCTATGAGTGTATAAAATTTGATTAAAATCAGACCACTCATTCTATAACCCGATTTTTTCGATTACCGATTTTCGATATTTATTGGGGGTACCTCGACTCAAAACCTAGCTAAGAACACTCGCAGACGCTTATAGTACAACTGTGTAAATTTTCAAGATGATCGGTTCAGCCGTTTTGGACATATACACAGACACACACAAACACACACACACACACAGACAAAATTCCATTTATAAATAATTTTAGGTATCTTTTATACGTTATATTTAACCGTTACATTTTATCCACTAACTTTATCAGGCATCGTTTAACCGTTATCTTTTAACCGTTATCTTTAAACGTTATGTTTTATCCGTTATATCTTTTATCTTTAGCCGTTATCGTTTTATATTTAAGTGTTTTCTTTTAACTGTTATCTTTAACTGTTTAACTGCTATCTTTTCTACGTATTCTTATAAACTACACTTCTTATGTTACACTGAAACAATAACCTCATTAAGTAAAACCACTACCTTTACCGATTCTTGAGCCTTGTATTGTATGAAAATTAGAAAAAAGGTAAAGATTTTGAGGCAGAGGAGGGATAAAGATGTGCTTGATTTGAAGAACTAATGCTGTGTTCGCCTGTATCTACATTCAAGCAAACTGTCATTTAAATCTTTGCAGATAAACCTCGAGCTTTCATTTCGTGGCAGGTAAATATAGAAGTTTATCTTTGTGGGTTTTGAGAACGAAAGGGTTTTTATATCTGTCCTATTTACGAATAGTGGAAGACACATAGATTTTGAGCTTGAATATATCATTTTTGTGATGGAGGTATTTGCTTTTCAACTGGTAAGGAGAGTTGGCGGTGAAAGGAAACGTCATTTGTCACGTGTCCTATACTGCAGTCCTGAGTGAATCTACCCTCTGGGATTAGATTTACAGCTTCTTTTCAACTAGATTGGTTGCCACTCAATACTAGATAGTTTAGTCTGTCTTGCTATTATACCCTAGCTGTGTTGTGGTAGCAGAGCTGTATTCATACCTTACCATGGTATTGGTAAGAAAGCGAAATCAACGGTTCAATCTGGAATTTAAACTCTGAAGGCAATCCCACTATCTGGGTTGATGAAGAATCAGCAATATTGTTGGTCCTGACCTAGCGTCTCGGTTTCAGTCACTTTCTCACTGCCGTAATGTAGCTTCCCTGTACCTTTTCTATAAGTGCTTTTATGGTAACTTTTCGGATAAATTCTACGCTATGGTACCTAGAATTTATTTATTTAAGCGTAATACTAGATTGACAGGCAAAATCTCATAGATTCACAATTGAAATAGATTTTTCCGTAAGTTCTATTTTTCGTACTTCTCGTTTGTTGACCTCTCATTTCTCTTTTTTCCACTCAGTAACCCCTAGGGTTTTAGCGGCTTTGCTACCTTGCGTGACGGGATATAATTTTCAAATAGTAAAATAACCACAACGAATGCGTGTATCCAGAAAGCGTTAATAGTAAAACAAAATATTTAAAAAAAAAAACAGTGAGAAATTTCATTGATTTAAATCTTTAATGCAAAATCATTTAATTTTTTTAGGACTTTTTTCTTATTTAATGAGCTGGGCTTATCTCTTGAGATACCAAACTTTAGCTGATCCTTTTTTGCTTTGAGGTTTGGTGTGGAACGCATCTTCAATGAAGGGATATGTTTTTTAATTTCATATCGGTAGAAAACATTAAGCTCTGTTTTGAGATTTCAAAATATTCTCACCGGGAAAAATAAATTTAAACACACGCCCACACGCCCACACGCCCTCCCCATCTTTCTCTCTCTCTCTCTCTTACCCTCTCTCTCTCTATATATATATATATAGAGAGAGAGAGAGAGAGACCTGTTTTAAGTATTATGCTACCCCACTAGATACCTTGCTCAGACAAAATAATCCTCTCCAAAATTTAATTTATATCCATGTTTCATCCACAAAACAAAAATTGAATATTAGTAAAATAAAAAAAACATACAATACTAAAATGTTACTCTATCTCATGTACTCATAGATAGTTGTCAAATAAAAATTGTCTACCCATTTAAAAAAATCTAAGGCCCCACTATGCGAGTTACCCAGACAAAACTAAAAAGTGACCTGTCCAGAGTTAAGCCACTTTGCCCCACCCTCTCCAAACCCAAATGTGTATCTATATGGTTACAATATGCTGATGGACTAGTTTAGACACACTAAATTCCAATCCCATACAACAACCACGTACACCTCACATTCCCAAAAATAAATCGTTTCCACCATTTATTTTCAGTTACACATATCACCCGAAGAGGAACAGTTCGGCTCCGAAACATTTTTGTGGAGTGATACTATGTATTTATAAACTGTTGTAACAGCTATTATATATATATATATTTTAGAACATGTACAAAATTTGTTATATATATCCACTACAAATCGTACATTTGTTTCGACATTGAAACTACAATGTCTCTTCAGGTGGTGTGGACAGGAATGGAAAGCCTATTTTCTTATATTTGGTGAGTTGTGTGTGGGAAGTTGATGGGGGTTAGTGATAAGGGAATAAGTCTTGTGGCTTGTCCGTTTGAATTTTGACGAAAGTGGTGTCGGTAGTGGAATTAGTTGATTAATGATTAATATATATATATATATATAGAGAGAGAGAGAGAGAGACAGTTTGCAGGATACGAAGTTATAAAGTTAAATAACGACTCGAACTCTCTTTTGCTAAACGTTCACGTTGTGAAGCGTTTGTCGCTTTGCCTGGGTAGACAGGGCGTTGTCCACTTTACTGCATGGCTAGGTGTTTGCTTTTTGTCGTTGATTCTTTTTTTTTTTTTTCCTTTTTCGGAATTTTTCTCGTCTAATTTTTTTTCTCGTCTAATTTTTCTCGTCTAATTTTTTTTCTCGTCTAATTTTTCTCGTCTAATTTTTCTCGTCTAATTTTTTTTCCTTTTTCGGAATTTTTCTCGTCTAATTTTTCTCGTCTAATTTTTCTCGTCGTCTGGCAAATTGTCTGTTGGTCACATAGTTGGTTTTTCTTTAATATATAATATATACTAAATGAAAGTTAAAAAATAATGGACGAATGAATATGCAATAGAAAATAGATTTTGGATTTATACAAACCCGGATGAAAGTATATACAATACTATTTCACTAGTCATGACAAACTCCTCCATTTATTTTAAACGTCCTGTTATGCGTTTGAAAATTCCTGTTATGCGTTCAAAATAAAGCGTTAGGAAATCAGTTAATTTATAAAACCTGACGATACCGAAAGGTTGAAACCCTGGTAGCGTAATCTACTGGTCTTTCTGAATTGAATTTTATAGTTGAAAACCGCAACCGCAACTTCTATGCTAACAGTTTCTTCTCCGCACTTCCCGATTGTAGAACCTTTTCGTACTTCTTGCTTTCTAGTCAACTTTGATCTTCAAAAGTTTAAATGCACTATAAATCGTTATGCACCGTCTTCTTAATTCCTTTTTTGTTTTCTGTTCTTAATATTTTTTTAATTTTTCTCTTATTCTTTCGCATTAAATAACTCTTTGCATTTTAGTGAATTCAATGCCACTCTTTAGTCGATATATATATATATATATATATATATATATATATATAGCAGGGGGTTACATAGAAGGATTGGGTATAGGAAATGTCAGAAGGAGGGTGATAGACGACTTAGGATGTACATAGGGAGAGAGTTGGAGAGACTGGGTGTAAGTTAGTGTGTTAGGAGGTGTCTATTGACCTTACATTTAAACTCTTGGAGGTTGTAGCCGTCGGGGAAGCAAGCATGCGGTAGGGAATTCCACAGGCGGGAAGTGCGAGGAAAGAAGCTGTTGGAGTAGAAATTGCTGTTACATTTCATCGGTTTCACTGTAAAAGGGTGGGACCTAGTTGCCAATCTAGTATCTCGTGCAAATTCACATCTAGGGGGCACCAGTGATTTAAGTTCGTCAGAACAGAAGCCATGAAAGTATTTATAGAAGAAGCCCAGGGAAGCCACGTCACGCCGGTGAGAGAGATACTGCAAGCGGTCAGCCAAGTCGGTATCAATCACATTACAGATTCTTCGCTGTATTTTGTCAAGAACCCCAAGGAGAATAGAAGGGGCACCCGACCAGATGTGGCAGTAGTACTCAATACACGGGCGGATGGTGGATTTATATAATTGCAGGATAGATTCAGGCGGAAAGAATTTCCGGGCCCTGCACAGAGAGCCGTCTTTCATAGCTGCGGATTTAGCAATGGATTCGACGTAGTCATTCCACTTGAGGTCCGCTGAGAGTGTCAGGCCAAGCAGGCGTAGTGATTTACTCTCTGGGAGCCAAGCCTGTTCCATGTTAATGGGAGGGAGGTGCGATTGTCTATGGCGGTTAATTGACAGCAGCTTCGTTTTGGAAGAATTGAATTTTACGAACCGTTTCTTACCCCAATCCACCACGGACTGGAGGTCCTTCTCAAACTCGGCAGCGAGGGTCGCCTTGTCACCTCCACCAGATTTTTGATCGAGGCTTGAGTAAACTGTGGTTTCATCAGCGTACATGCCTACTTGTGATCTTATGGTATCGGGGAGATCATTGATATAGATTAGAAAGAACGTAGGACCTAGGATAGAGCCTTGGGGTACACCCGCGTTTGTAGGGTAGTTCTGGGAGGCATGTCCGTTTAATACCATCTTCAGTGTGCGGTTAGAGAGGAATGACTGATTAAGTCCAACAAAACTCCAGTTATGCCATAGCTTCGCAGTTTCCGTAGAATGCCGGCATGTCATACTCTGTCGAATGTTTTGGAGATATCCAAGGCGACGGTTCGGGCTTCACCATTCTTGTCGAGAGCCTGGTATATATACTCGGTGATGGTCGTTAGCATGTCAGCAGTGGACCTGGTGAAGCGGAAGCCATACTGTTTGGCCGAGAGGAGCCCGTGGGCTGTGAGATGCTGAACGACCTCGGCATTGATAATGGCTTCGAACACTTTGCCGAAGATCGGAAGAACGTTGAGCCTGGTCAGTACATAGATGGGTGACCGCTTGGGAATACCAGGTGCTGTAAGCGTTTAGTGACGGATGTGCGTTGTGGCGCAGTGGATATCGGCTCGGAAAGAGAAATCGGTGAGTCGAGTTCAAATTTCAGTTGAATACCCTGCATTCACTTAAGCACTTGTACTCTTGGGAAGGTATTAGTCCGTTCCTTCCCTCCAGTTATGGGTTAAATAGCAGGGTAGGACTTGGGGACCCTGCCCTTAAAAACAAATCCCAGTGAATCTTGATACTCGAAAAGAAAAAAGTATCACTAGACACAAAAACTTATATAAAAAACAACAATAAGTTGTTGAAAAAAATATTACCAACAATAAATAAATTAAAAATAAAAATTTAGTTGGTAATAAATGGCCCGCCGAGGTTGATATGCCATAAAACAAAACAAACAACCAACCAACATTTTAGACGATCTCATCAAGGAGGAAGGAGAGACTTGAGGCAGCAGAAATGTAGTTTTACAAAATGATGCTGAGGATACCATGAACTGAGAAGGTGAGCAAAATGAAGGGTTGGATAGGACGCAAACGTGAAGAAAACTCATACTTAACATCAGGAAGTGACAGATTAGGTTCCTGGGGGTACGTAATGAGGAAGAAGGGCTTGGAGAATTTAATACTCACAAGACGGATAAAGAGAAAGCGAGACAGGGAAAAGTAGCGCCAGGCTTGCTTGATAGGCCTGAGCAAATGGATAGTGGAACCGAGTTTGGGAGTGATATTGTGGCGGAAAGGAAATTAAGAATTCAAATTTTTGGCTTTTACAAAATTTCACAATGACGTGTGATATCCTGGTTTTCCGCACAGAGAAAAGGATTGAACTCGTGCTTGCAAAAAAAGTCGAAACCGGATTTCGCGAGTAGATGTTAAATTGGTTTTCTGACCAATGGGAGCAATTTGCAAGATCAAAAAGGACTTAACGATCCGGTGCAAAAAATTTAGATGACTATAAATGATTTTGATCAGCGTCAGTCAGTCAGAACTAAAATGTAACAGAGAAACTTCAGCCACGACCCGGACGTAAGGTCGCGCCGCACTTGTCCTCTTTCTCTTTCTTTCTCGTGTGCTGAATCTTTTTATTTCTTCTTTTCCATCCAAGGATATTCTTACCGAATAAACACTCATACATACATACAAACGTACGCATATACTCTTGCAACAAATTACTATCACGAACATTTGTACAAATCTTGATACACTTAACTTACTCATTGAACATTGATTTCTACCACAATTCATGTTATTCTTTTCATTAATATAACATTAATCGCACCCTATAACTACACTGGTTACTCCCGACGTTATCAAGAGGAAAAATATATTGAGAGGAACAAGAGACAAAACCAAGTGGTAGTCCATGATCGCCTACATCCTGAAGGAATACAAGAATAATTTAAGAATATGTATATAGTTTTCCGGTTTGGTTTTTGATTCTGTGCCAAAAGTTTTTTGTGATGTTGGGCGAAACTGCCTCTGGCAAAACCTACTCTATGTTTAATTACTGAGCTCTTATTCTAAATTTGTTATTTCTGATCCATGCACCGAGAAAATTGAAGTGTTTGTGTTAAGACCGAAGGGCCATAGAAAGATAACATGGACTCGGATATAAGGTTCAATAGTATATGCTTGGAAAACGTAGTACAAAAGTAAATGTGGACTGGAGAGTACCTACTCTTGCAGGCGCCCTGACTCACTCATTCACTCACTCTATGGCTACTACCCAGTGACAGTATTTAGTCACCTCCCTACTTGAGGCAAAATGTGACAAAAGGTCTTTTTAATGTGGGTCTTCCGGGCCATATAGCCCGGCCAAAAATATTTGTCTATCTTTGCCCAGTCGTGATTCTACCCTTCGGCGGAACCACGACTGGGTTAGTGCTCGCCACCCGAAGGCAGAGAGCTAACAGTGTCAATAGTAGCAGAGGCAAGTGCGCCTGAATCCATCTTGCACTTATACAAATCAACCATTCGACCGTGCATGGAATACTGTTGTCATATCTGGTCAGAGACCCCTGCTGTTCATCTCAGTGTTCTCGACAGGCTCCAAAGAAGAATCTGCAATGTGATTGGTCCCGGCCTGGCAGCTCGACTCCAGCCACTTTCTCATCGTCGAGATTTAGCATCCCTATGTCTCTTCTATAAATATTTTCATGTTTTCTGCTCCGAAGAACTTAAGTCAATGGTGCATCTTCCACAAGCATTTACTCGGGCAACCAGACTGGCATTACGGTCCCACCCGTTTCCAGCTAAATCAACCAAATGCAAGCGACAATTCTACCCTATCAGCTTCTTTTCTCGCGCTTCCCGCCTGTGGAACTCCTTTCCTTTAACTTGCTTTCCTGGCGGCTATAACCTCCAAGAATTTAAATGCAAAGTCAATTCCCGTCTCTTATCTACTTAACTCTAGCCTTTTCTATATCACTCCGTGCATCTTGTTCTTTTTCTTTCCCTCTACCTTCGTAACAGTCTTCACTCCTGTGTTCATACCCTTCTCTTGCCCTTTTTCTTTCTCTCCCTGTAGCTGGTTCGTCTTTGTCTTCACTCTTTTCCTGTCTAAAACTTCAATCCTCTTATGTAGCTCGCTGCACATGAGAGTACCGCCTTGCATAGGGGTGAAATGATTAAAACACAGAGTTGAATGGAAAGGATCTTTCAAGTTATAATAGAAACGATTTTTAGATATTTTTTACTGCGTTTCATCTTTTCAGTCAAGCCTAGCATATAAAAGAAAGAAAAATACCGAAATTAATAAAGCAGGGAAAAAGTCCAACGTTGTTGTTTTCGTGTCCATATATTACCCTTCTGAAAAATAAGAAGATGCAATATGAGGCATTAAATGCAACAAATAAAGTGTCAGAAACAAGCCAGGATATAATCGATATATGGCTTCGGTATGATTCCAGATAAACGTCGCTGGCTAGGTTTTACCTGATTCCAAATAGGTGATTTTAAAATGTAGAAGAAAATACTTAGTAATTCCAGAAGAACTACACCTGCTGCTGCCACGAAACTTCAGAGGGATTTAAAATTGACAGAATTGCCGCAAGGTGTGCTTTGTATAGAAAAGAAATTATTGAATGCATTCGAATTCGCAAGGTGTGAAAATCACCTCGATTTAAAAATCATTCACATAACTATATTTTCTGTGTAAGGCTGCGCTTAACCCAATGCAAATGGTAGTGCATTTTCTTTACAATTTTCGATGCATTTCCATAGAGAAACGTTAGTAATACAAATGCACAATATATACAGGGTTCGATGGATGAACTGTCGTCTAAATTACGCAAAAATGAAAATAAAACTGACATCTCATTTGAACAGATATATTCACCAAAATTATACAAAATATCTTGAAATACTAAATACTAAATAAATACTAAAGAATAAATTTATCCAATAAATGACGCAATTGGTTTCAAGCACGACCTACAGAGAATTTCGGACTCTCGTGCGACTCTTCTAGACAGTCTCCTTATTTAAGTTAGTGAATGCTGCTATGATCATTGCCCTCAGGTCATCTTTGCGGTAACAAGAAGTTTTGTTGGTCTCTCGCTCAATTGAAACCCACATCTAGGAGGTCTGGAAGGTAGGTGACCAATTGTAAAGGGTGATGTGGCGACAGGACTTGTCTGATAGGCATGACTAGGTTCTTCTGCTTGTGTGGCATGGTGCAGAGTCCTGTTGCATTACATTGGGTGCTTCTAGCAGCCACTCTCTTTACCAAGGGTAGCAATGAATTCTAGGCTTCCGTGTTGAAGCAGAGGCCGAAGCAGATGCCGAGGCTATGTGGAAAGATCAATGGAAGTATGACATAACCATTATTAGTGATCACTCCAAACACCTTCGTAATCACCACTGGACTTATCCAAATCGTTTCGAATCCTACGTTTTTTAGATTGACACGCAAACATTCGGAAATCTTCGTTTTAGATCTTCCGGTACGAATCCCAAGAAGTCTAACAAACTTTTTCCAAATTTCTGGCGAAATGAATAACGTCATGTTGATCTTTTTCCCACAGACAAATTTTGTACGAAAATGTGCGTCATTCGTCATTTTCGTACAAAACTTATCGTAAATAATCAGGTCGGTAAAAACAAATATATAAATATACTGTTTGATTAAAAACAGAATATCCTCTCAAATACGAGTATCGATTAAAAATATTCAAACAAATAATTTCAATATGTCGGTTGTTAATACCATTTCGTTAATCCTCGGTATTTTCCGTAACAATATAACTATATATATATATATATATATATAAGAAAAATTAAGGCAGATACGTCATGATGAACACATTACGGACACTCCGCTGTATCTTGTCGAGGAGCCCAAGGTGAATAGCAAGGGCACCCGACCAGATATGGCACCAGTATTCAATGCACGGGCGGATCGTATATTTATAAATGTGCAGCATAGATTCAGACGGAAAAAACCTCCACAGAGAACCGACTTTCGTAGCAGCGGATTTAGCAATGGATTCGATATAGTCATTCCAGTTGAGGTCCGCTGACATATAGCAAAAACATTCTTGCCTTTAACGACATATATATATATATATATATATATATATATATATATATATATAGCATAGTGATGATCCACGTAAACTGTCTTAATATGTATAGAAAAGAGTATTAAAAAGGTTTTGAGTTTAAAAATGTGTTTTTTTTACAGTATTTGTTTATTTCTCCTATTATATTTTATATTTCAGACCGCCCTCGGTCCTTCATCAGAAACAAATGATTTTAAAATTTGAATTAGTAACGTATTTTGCGAGAGCGTTAGTGAAGAGTTTGTTTACATCACGTGACGCGTTTGTTTATATCACGTGACGTGTTTGTGGAGAGAGTTTTTGTTTTCACATGAAGTGACGTTGAAAGCGACAATTTAAAAAAAACTATGTTTGTAAACGTAAACCTATCTTTAATAATGCTTGTAAATTTGTTTTAGATAAAAAAAATTTTTAAATCTATCTAAAGGAGTTTAAAACATATTTTTAGATCTATCTAAAAAAGTTTAGTTATTGAAGTATTTGTAAAGATTCAAAGCACCTAAGTCTCTATTTAACCCTAGCTTGTGTGTATTTAATTTTAAAATCCAGTATTTTTCTTTCTTTCTGCGTGCGTATGTAGAACTAAATTTGGAGTCTATTAGTAAACATTTGCAATTCTCTAAGGTGTGACCTGGTTGACTGAAATGTGCTCCTATTGGGGAATATTGATTATTTTGGCGTATATTAAGTTTGTTATTATTGAAGCGAAATCTAAAGCTATTACCGGATTCGTCAATATATTCACTATTGGGACATATTGAACAAAAGAGGAAGTATATAATGTTTTCGCTGTCACAAGTGAGGCGTGGTGGGTGCAATTGATTTTGGTGTTGGGTACAGAGAATATTGTGTCGTTTACCAAATGTTTACAAATTAGGCACCTGGGTTTCTGACATTTTAAATTCCCTGATAAGTTTGTGTTTTTTTAGATATTTGTTAGAAGTGAGGGTAGTTGATAGGTTGGGTGTTTGCTTCTTTGCATTTATGGGTGGTTTATCGAAAATATCTTTGGTTTTTTTGTTTGATTGGATGTTCTTGTAATCATTTTTTAAATTTTTGATAAGTGTATGTGAATGTTGATTGTGGCTAAAAACCATGGGAAATCGGTTGTTGTTTTTACTTTTACGTTGTGAGAAGTGTGTTACGATTTATGTGGATGGTTTATTTACTGCTTCTTTTATTATTTTTATTGGGTATTTACATTTTAGAAATTGCTTTGTTAGGTTGTTAAGAAAATCTGGATGGTCTGAGCATATGCGTTTGATTCTTAGAAATGAGCTGTATTCGATAGATTTTTTTTAATTTAAGGGGATGACAACTGTTAAAGTGTAGGAATTTATGTTGGTTTGTGGGTTTGTTGTATAGACTGGTGGAAAGTGTATGTTTGTTTAATTTTATCATGACGTCTAATAAAGGGACGGATGTGTTGAGTACTCCATGGTAAATTTAATTGTATTATGGAACTTGTTGCAGAAAGTAAAAAAGTTTTTTAATTTTTCTACACCATGAGTCCATACTAAGAAAATGTCATCAATGTATCTAAAATAATGTGATGGTTTGTATTGTGAATTGTCTAGTATCTTTGTTTCTAGAATGTGCATAAAGATATTGGCATAACTAGGTGCCATTTTCGTGCGTATTGCTGTGCCACTGATCATTTCTATTCCTTTGCTGATTATGCTGTCTACATCACCTCTTTCTTCTTCGCCCATTTTCTCTCACATTCCTCCCCCTCTATACATTTTCTTATTTTACCTCTTTATTAAGCTCAGACGCCGTGTCACCAAAAGTTGTATATTTTACTTACTACCAAAACCTGGCGTCTTTCTTTGAATATTTCTTTATATATCTTTAGCTCTTTCTCTCTCGTTTTCCTCTTTTTGTTTTTATTTCCTCTGTGTTCTTTTTATGATTCCCCATTCTGGTTTCTCATTTTCCTTTACTTCGTACACGAAAAAAAAAAAAAAATTCGTTAATTAAAAAGAAGTGAATTTCTATCTCTTTAAAAAAAAATGTTTACTACCTGATGAGACATTGTTTTTTCAACGTCGAAAAAATGTACACTTTTGTAGTAGATTGTAATTAGGATATGTTATAAAGTATAACTTATAATAAATATTAATTGCTTTGTTTCTATATTGAGCATGGTTTTTAAATTAATGTTTTGAACGTTGTAAATATTTTCTTCGTTCCTTATATATATATATATATATATAATCACATTTCAATCGGGTCACAAAACATTACATTGTATTTAGGCATATGGTTCTGTTAACATTTCGGTCTCTCACGCGGTGTGACGTCATAGAACCGCATTACAAATTTATGAACTGCGTTTGCTATCTGGTGACTGTTATCCTTGCATAGCAATGTTTTATGTCAACACAAGATAAAATCATCTTTGATGGTGGATGCCTTCATGTTAACGTCCCTGTAACCTTTCTGAAGATGGCTCATTTGATCCGAAAGCATAGAACCAGCGTAATAAGAAATTATCCAAATATATATATATATATATGTGTGTGTGTGTGTGTGTGTGTGTGTGTATGTGTGCGTGTACGTGTGTGTATGTGTGTGTGTATGTGTGCGTGTACGTGTGTGCATGTGTGTGTGTATGCGTATATATATATATATATATATATGTTGGACAATTTTTGTCTTTATTTTCACCTGAAACTATATAACAGACAATGACTGTTTATTATGTTTAATCAAGAGCCGTTCTAAACATCTTGTTTTGGCTTTAGTTTCAGGTAAAAATAAAGACAAAAATTGTCCAACATATATTGTCCAGTATATATTGGTGTATATCAATGCCATATATATATATATTTATATATATATATATATGTATATATATATATAAATATGTGCGTGTGTGTGTGTGTGTGTGTGTGTGTGTGTGTGTGTGGCATTGATATGCACGAACTGAGTGTATCCAAAAAGTATGGATGGTTCTGCACAAGCCTTCACCACTTTAATCAAATCACTTGTGTGGGTCTTCTGGCGGTTTAAATTGGTTTCATAACTGAAGAATTTAGACTGTCGCATCCTCATACGTCGAATTTTGATGGAAGAGTCCATTATTATCATTATATATATATATATATATATATATATATATATATATATATGAATGTTAGTGGATAAAAAAGAATTTAGACAAAAATAGAGAAATCATATAAAATAGAAAAGTTTTATTGACAACGCGTTTCAGTTTTGTTAGGAAGACGTCTTCAGGTCAGAATAAAAGATACTTGTGCAAATTAATTGAAATAAAACGAATAATGTTTTCCTATGATCTTTTACACTTTCCCTGATCACGTATACGTCGTCTCTTGGTGTTGTTTTCTCTTCTGATCGCATTTTCTTTTACATTTTGGACTGATGGATCCAGTTCGATTGTTCGCCCTGATGACACGACTGACAGTTGAAAGGCTGATCCCAACAATTTCCGTGATCTCTCTGGAGGGGTTGGCACTGTGTTCGTACAGCGTTACAATTTTCGTACCCTTCCTTGGGGTAATCTTCATTGCAGACAATGGCTGTATGATAACTAATCGACAATCGAGACAATAGTGTCTGAGGGAGAGAAAATCTGATGTCATCACGGTGGACTCAATAGTTTTCAAAGCCAAACAAATTTCATGATACACCCCGATAATAGATTCATATTACTGCACGCCATTCCAAATGACCTAATTTGAAGAAAAAATAGAAATCGATTACACCCTGTAATTCCAGTGGGTCTCAAACTGATCTTATGGTAAAAAAGAGAATTAAAACAGTTGTTTCAATTAATTTGCACAACAGTGTATATGTACGCATTTTATATTAAAATTGATAATGTTTGCTATGTTGCTTACTTTTGTTGGGAAAGGAAAAAACAGAACTATATGTTTTTATTGTATTAACTCCGGTCTTAATATCAAGTCTAATCGGTTCGATAAGGTCAAATTGGCAGGTGATCTAAAGAATTACCTAGAATCTGTTGTTAACTGGGGCAAGAAATGGCTCTTCAGTTTTAACCCATCCAAAACGAAACTGTTTTCTTTCAATCAACTGAGAGACATTGTTTGTCTTTTAACTCATGCTTCCTCCCAGGAGAGTGACTCATTAGGGCTTCTAACGTTTTCCACTGACATGAAGTAGAAAGAGGATATTGAATCAATTGCTAGGTCTGCTCCAAAAAAGGTTGGTTCACTGGGTCGTTCCAGACAAGTTTTTTACGTCATATCTAAACTTATTTATAAATGAAACTTTGACTGTGTCTGTGTCTGTGTGTGTGTGTGTGTCCGTCAGTTACCTATAGACTCCGAAACGGCTGAACCGATTTTCTTGAAAATTTACACAGTTGTACTATAAGATTCTGCGAGTGTGAACCTGGAAACAACATCAATTGAGAGGTGGTTTCACGCTCCTTAAGACCTCCCGAGTAGTGGCATTACCGTCGGATGTACTCTATCGCCATACCCAGTTCGAATCCATACATAGGTACAAGCGCATAAATATCTAAACCTATTTATAAATGGAACTTTGCCTGTGTGTGTGTATGTGTGTGTCTGTGTGTGTGTGTCTGTGTGTGTGTCCGATACCTATAGACTCCGAAATTTCTTGAAAATTTACACAGTTCTACAATAAGCGTCTGCGAGTGTTCTTAGCTAGGTTTTGTGTCGAGGTATCCCCAATAAATATCAAAAATCGATAATAGAAAAAATCGGGTTATAGAAGGAGTGGTCCGATTTTAATCAAATTTGATACACTCAAAGACAAAGACATAAGAAATGATATTCAGAAGTTTCAAGGTTGCAGTTCTTACAATAGTGCTGAAAATCGATAATATATATATATATATATATATATATATATATATATATATATATATATATAAAGCAAAATGTTTGTGCGTGTGTATCTATTTATCTACCTGTATGTATGTATTTTTGTCAGCCCTTTTATTTTAGGTTTTGCTCCGGGTTGGACTCTAAGTAGGTATAATTGTAGTTCTTAGTCTCAACCATGATACCATTTACTCAGAGGACTTATTTAACCTTCAAAATTCAGTTTACGACATAAAAACTTATTTGATATCGATACCAGGAAATCAAAATTTGACTTACATCCATTCATTTTCCTTTCAGTCTACGGTTTCAACTGGAAACAACTATTGCGTTTTAGTCTTTCGTGCCAACGTCCAAAGAGTCTGAGCTCCAGGACCATGGATTAGTTTTAAAGCTTTCATTACACCCGAGCAACGCCGGGCTATACTGCTAGTCTTACATCTTTATAAGTCTACTATTCGTCCATGTTTTGAATATTGCTTCCAAACCTGGTCCATTGACTTTCTTGATAAAATACAAAGGTGTATCTGCAATGTTATTATCCTGATCTGGCATCTCGACTTTAGTGCCTTTCCCACTACCGTAACGTAGCTTCCTTGTGTCTTTTCTATAATTCCTTTCATGGTATATGTTCTCATGATTTTTCCTCAATAGTAGGTAGATTATATGAATTTAAGCACAATACGACGCTGCCTGGGTCTAACCGTTGGTTTTATGTTAACAATTTATTCTTTTTAACAATTTTTTTTCTGTCGCACTTCTCGCTTGTTGGACTCTCTTTAAACTTCTTGCTTCCCTGTCAATTTGATCATCAAAAATATAAATCTAATATAAGTCGTTATCTTCTGCCTTCTTAATTCATGTTCTTTTATTGTTCTGTCTTCATAACAGTGTTTTTTCTCATTTTCCCTCATACTCCGTAACCCTTGAGTTTTAGTGGCTTTACTATCTTGTTTGGGGTGAAATGATTAAAAAATTATTGTAAAACGTATATAGATAAAAAGTAAAATATATTTATTTTAAAGAAATGTCTGCTTAGTTTTATAGAAAAAGTAATAAATAAAAAACCAGAAATGGTATTTTTGAATAACTTTTTTCGCTCTTATTACATTCGTTAAAATTTTAAACGTTTATACCTTTCAGTTAAGTGCAATAAGGGATACACGCTTGTGCGATCATATCTCGAAAGAGACATGACTACCTGAGTAGAAGATTATCCCGCACTAGGTTGCCATTACTTTCTGCAGTAGACTGGTTGCCAGCCAAGGCTTTAGAACCCAATCTCTCCTGTTATTTAACTCATAACTAGAGGGGAGAGACGGATTAATATCTTTCCCAAGGGTATGTGCGCGTGAGTGAATGCAAGGAATTCAACTGGAATTCGAACTCGGCTTCCCGATTTCTCGTTCCAAGCTGATGTCCACTGTACCAAGCAAATCTATGCCTTTAAGTAGCCTATAATCTAAAGTTCTACCGTTATAGTTTGAGTTTGAGTTTTGTTTAACGGCATATCAACACCTCTGTGGGTTATTTAATGCCAAAAGTTAGGGTTTTAAGGTATTTTTTAATGTTCGGTTATAGTGAGAAAGTTGCTTTTGATTAATTGTTATTTTATTTTAGAAAACTGAAGATATCTTCTAGTTTTGTATTAAAAAATCTATTGCTGGTAATATTTTTTTCTTGAAATATGTATTATCGGTAATATTTTTTTATTCAAAAATGTATATTTTTCTATAAAAGTCTCTCTCTCTCTCTCTCTCTCTGTATATATATATATATATATATATATATATATATATATAAGTGTTTTTTATAGTTTCATAGTGTTTTGATCCCAGTTTGGGTGGGTGGGGGTAAACTATTTGCCCATAGCTGGGACCATAACAGGTGCTACCACTCCGGGTCAGGGTGAACCCAGGAACAACAGCAATTAAGAGAGGGTTCCATGCTCCTCATAACCTCCCAATCAGAGGCCTTACTGCTGGATGCAGTTTATCAAGACCTCTACCGTTATAAATGCAATGATCTTCTCTTAACTTAACATTAGGTCGTCACAAATGAAATGCTGCACTCTATAGGAAATAAATAAAAAGTTTCTGAGATGTGAACTAATTTATTTTGTCAAAAGAGACACTATGTTGATTAATGACTGCTCCCCAACGTACCTCTAAATTCTTGATCCTATCTTTACAAAATATCTAATCCATTGACGTAATCAGTCTGTTAAATGCCATCCGTGATATACGCTGTGGGCGATCATGTCTCGAAAGAGATATGACTGACTTTTTATTTTAGCCATAACTGTAGAGAAGAGACGGATTAATACCTTTTACCAAGGGTATTTGTGCGCAAGTGAATGCAACGAATTCAACTGTAATTCGAACTCGGTTCCCCGATCTCTCGTTCTGAGTCGATATCCACTGCACCACAATGCACATCCCGCACCCCAACACACATCCTGCCCCACAACACACATCCTGCCCCACAACACACATCCTTGATAAACTGTTCAAATGCTTTGATTACATCTTTCTTATTGGAGAATGTTTTATTGCGTATGCAAAGCTCAAAAAGCTTAAATAAGTGATAATCCGCGGGGGAGAAATCAAGTGAATATAAGGGACGAGCAAGAATTTCAGTCAGACTAGGCAGCTTTTGGGCACTTCGGTTATTTACCTTACATTTAAACACTTGGAGATTGTAGCTGTCGGGAAAGCAAGCATGCGGAAGGGAATTCCACAGGCGGGAAGTTCGAGAAAAGAAGCTGTTGGAGTAGAAATTGCGGTTACATTTTATCGGTTTCACTGTAAAAGGGTTGGACCTAGTTGCTAATCTAGTATCTCTTGCAAATTCGTACCTAGTGGGTCCCAGTCATCTAAGTTCATCGGAGCAGAAGCCGTGAAAATATTTATAGAAAGTATTTATAGAATCATTATAACTGAGTAGTGGGTTCGATCCTCACTGGGTTCCCCCTACTTTCGGCTGTGTGTTACATCTAAACTACTCTTAGAAATCGATTTCCTCCAGGTTTGGGGGTTGGGCGCAGGGCTAAAAACCCTACCCCATAAAAAACAGCAAAAACGCTGCCCTACACACCATTGGATGTAAGGAAAAGTTTATATTATATGCAGCTTTTGGACAGTTAATTGGGAAGAGTGTAGTTGTATGTTGTCGTACAACAAAATTGGGCCAGACCTATTCATAAATACAGGACATTTCTTTCTCAACTTTTTGTACATACACTAGATTTCACCACAATACGAGGTAGACGTTATTGTTTTTTTTATTAAGTAAAAATGAATAATGAATAACGTCTTTGAAAGATATAGTAATTATTAGGTCAAGTTTCGATCCCGGGCAGAAGCAAGCCTAGACACGCTGATGAGCTATGATACAGTGAAACAGGCTTATACGTGGATGGCGACTATATATATGAAATGAATTGTTTGAACATTATTATTTCTTTTTATCGATACTCGTATTTAAGTTGATAGTCTGTTTTTTTTTTTAATTAAACAGTGTTATATATTTATATCTACCGGCCTGATTATTTACGATAAATTGTTATTACGAAAATGTGTGTAATTGTTATTGTTTTTTTTATTAGGCAAGAATGAATAATAAATAACGCCTTTGAAAGATCCCCATATAGTAACCGTTAGCTTTTAGGGTGCAATGAATGTTTTGGGTATTATTTTAGTGATTTAGTTTTTATTTGCATTTAATCACTGGTCTTCTCTCTATTTTACTTGCCCAAGAGAATGTATTTCTCATCGCATGTAATGATTCGATGCTAAACGTCTACTTTTACTTAGTTTGTATTCATACAGTAACATTACTCGACATAGTTTAATTGTAATTATTTTCGTTGAATTTATTAGTAACAAGAGATTGAAAGAATCATTATTTGGAAAGAAAAACCAGAAAAAAGTCAACATTTTTATCTACTAAGTCGGTTCCATCAACAACCAGCAAACATATACATAGAAGAGTACACAAAAAAACATATACATAGAAGAGTACACAAAAACACATAAAACGTACACACACGTGTAGAGAATATAGATTATAAAGAGATCGATTATAGATAAAATCGAAGTTGTTAGATTTAACAACTAGAAAAATCGAATCAGCAAATTGAATCCAGAAGCGATAGTGGCAGAAGCTTCAACTCTGGTTAACATGAACTACGCAAATTTATCATGTCTGCATTTTGAAAACGAGGATAAATAAAATAAGGGAAATAAATTAATCCAAACGAATGAATAAGTAAATGACATCTGGTCGGGTGCCCCTGATGTTCTCCCCGGGGTTCTTGACAAAATACAACGGAGAGTCTGTAATGTGATCGATACCGACTTGGCAGACCGGCTGCAGTCACTCTCTCACCAGCGTGACGTGGTTTTCCTGTGCCACTTCTATAAATACTTTCACGGTTTCTGCTCCATTGAACTTAGATGACTGGTGCCCACTAGGTACGAATTTGCAAGAGATACTAGATTAGCAACTAGGTCCGACCCTTTCACAGTGAAACCGATAAAATGTAACCGCAATTTCTACTACAACAGCTTCTTTTTTCGCACTTCCCGCCTGTGGAATTCCCTTCTACATGCTTGCTTCCCCGACAGCTACAATCTCTAGGTGTTTAAATGTAAGGTCAATAAACACCTCCTAACACACTAACTCGCTTCCATTCTCTCAAACATTCTTCCCATCTACCGAACCCTTATCCTCGGTATCCCTACCCGTCTATCATTCTCCTTCTGATATCTCCTATATTTAACCACTCTTTCTCATCACTTTCCCCTATGTAACCCCTTGCGCAATAGTGGCGGTGGAATGCCTTGCTTGGGGTGAAATGATTAAAAACAATGAATAAAGTAAATAATAAACAAATTACTTACAATCCTAAACGATCTCCCCGATGTAATAAGATCCCAAGTAGGCATTTACTCTCGCCTCGATCAAAAATCTGCCGAGCTTGAAAAGAACCTCCAATCCGTAGTGGACTGGGGTAAGAAATGGCTCGTGAATTTTAATGCTTCCAAAACGAAGCTGCTATTAACCATCACAGACAACCGCTTCTAACCCCCATTATCATGGATCAGGCTAGTCTACCTGAAAGTAAAACACTGTGCCTCTTCGGGTTAACTATCACAACAGACCTTAAGTGGAATGACTATGTAGTATCCATAGCTAAACCCGCTGCTAAGAAGGTCGGTTCTCTATCCAGGACCAGTATGTTTTTCCCGTCTGAAACAATCTTGCACATAGACAAACCTACCAACCATCCGTGCATTGAATATCTCCTGCCATATCTGGTCAGGTGCTCCTGCTATCCACTTAGGGGTCCTTGACAAAATCCAACGGAGAATCTGTAATATGATCGATCCCGACTTGGCAGCTCACCGTCGCAATGTAGCTTTCCTGTGTCTCTTCTACAAAAACTTTCACGGCTTCTGCTCAGATGAACTTAGCTCACTGGTACACTCTATATATGAATTTACACGAGCCACAAGATTAGCAACTTGGTCCTACCTTTTTACTGTGAAATCAATAAATTTTAAACGCAAATTCTACTCCATCAGCTTCTTGTCTCGCACTTTCCGCCTGTAGAAATTCACTTCCGTTTACTTGCTTTCCCGACAGCTACAATCTTCAAGAATTCAAATGTAAAGTCAATAGTCATCTCCTATTTCACTAACTTGCATCCTCTCTCTCTCTCTCTTTCTCTCTCTCTCTCCTTACTTCGTTTACTCCACTCTCATAAGTATTCTCATCCTTTTCTTACCCTCCTCCTGACACCCCCATGAAACCTGTCACTCTTTCTCATAACTCTTTTCTTATGTAACCCTCTGCACAACAATGGCAGTAAAATGCCTTGCTTGGGGTGACACGATTTAAAAACAAAACAAAAACCCTATAAACACAAGTAAACGTAATGATAACAACAAACAACATATTAACATTATTCAGTCCTAAAATACCCATATATTAGGTTGTCCCAAAAGTTTGTAAACACTTACAAAAAAATGAAATTTTGCTTGCCAAGTAATCTAAGGCTACCAGAAAACACTTGCAAAATATTGAAATTTTACTCGCAAGAACAACAAAACTTATTGATCAAAATACAGACCATCATTTTCCAAGATTTTCTGCCATAGATCTGCAAGCTTTCGGATCTGGTAAAAATACCATTCAGCCGGCTTCGAATCAAAGAATTCTTGACGCGCTTCCTCGAATTCATCAAATGAGCCCAATCGGCAGCCCTTCAGAAAGTGTTGCATTGAGCGGAAAAGGCCGTAATCTGAGGGAGCACAGTCAGGACTGTAGGCTGGATGTGGCAGAACCTCAACGCCGTCCAGCTCTTCAAACTTGTCTTTGGTCTTCCTGGCGGTGTGTGGCTTGGCATTGTCCTGCTGCATCAAAGCGCGCTTTCGGTTGATCAGAGCCGGGTACTTTTGCTTCAACTTTTCGTAGACTCACTCAAGTTGCTGACAGTAAAGTTCGGCACTGATGGCACGACCATTCGGAACCAACTCAAAATGTACGATTCCTTTAAAGTTCCACCAAACGCGCAACATGACTTTCTTGCCGAATCGATCTTGTTTTGGAACCGACGGTGTCTCTTGCCCTTTCTGAACCCATCACTTGTCTCGACTGTGCTGGACCAGATAGACCCATTTCTCGTCGGATGTCACAATGCGCTTCCAAAAACGCTCGTTCAATGGATTTCTGAGCAATTGACGGCAAATTCCAACTCGTCTATTGGCTTGTGCTTCGGTGAGTTCGTGTAGCTTGGCGCGGCTTTTTGTGAACAGAATCAAGTTGCTTCAAATTGTGAATTATCGATTTGCCAACTCGATTTGCTCATCAGCCAATTCTCAAGTGCTCGATGAAGACACAATGTCCAACCCGGTTTGAAAGTCTCCATCATCCAACTTTAACGGCCGTCCCGAACGAGGCTTATCTTCAAGACTCATGTCACCAGAATCGAAACGCTTGTACCACTTTGAGTTCGCCGCATATGCAAATGTTCCTTCACCTTCGGCAGCTCAAATCTCTTCTGCAGCTTTTCTGGTTGAAAGATCTCGCTTCCAGCAGTAACGAATCAAAACTCGCAGCTCAATGTTATCAGTTGCCATCTGGAATACAAAGATGAAGATCACTATAACAATATAAAAGCAAAATTGTATAAAAATTCAATTTTTCGCGAGTGTTTACTAACTTTTGGGAGAACCTAATATACTCAACATTAAAGATAGAATCTCTTTTCGTGGATATTTAAGTAGATATTTACCCTACTCATCCACTGGAGCGAGCTGTGACACAAAGTCATTTTTAAAGTGGGGAGCCCGAAAGCGTACGGACGAGCAAAGGAACAAAAATTCCCCAGTCGCCTCAACCGCCGGTTGAACAGGCCTCGGTGACGAGTACCTGGTCCAACCCTCTGGTGCAATGGGGTGGCGCGGCCTCGGGACACTGTTGCCCGGGACCGGGCATCTACTCAGTGTAATTTTTTTCAGATGCAACCATGCTCTCGCAGACAGAGCTACGACTGAGACGCATTCTGTCTTCGAGGACAGAGACGCAACTGAGAGATGATTTTTGGTCCCTACCCGACACAAAAATGTGCCAGGTAAGTATACTTCCTGGATGTTCGAGTAGATGCCGATAATGATGATTTTATCACTACATAAAAAAATACATTAAAAATCCACTCGTAAGAAAAACATGTCTCCTCAATAATAAACACGGATGTTCACAGAGATATAAAATAGGTGTTAAAAACATGATGAATTCGGCGAAAATGATTTAATCTTCGGACACATAGTTTTATAAAGAATTAAGCAACATAAAACAAACACATATCAACAATACTTTCTCAAACCATGTTGCTGATGAAAATATAAGATTGGCTTTTACAAAAATTAGAAAAAGAATATAAGCAACTAACTTGATTTAAGCAAAATAACGATTTGATTGTAACCAGATGCATCCGAATTATAACCAAAAAGAAAAGGTTATTAAAATTATGATTAACCTGTATATATATATATATATATATATATAGCGATTTTCTAACCGCTGCTTAGATGTGGCACAAAGCCAAAAGTATAGGGGACTCAGTGAGGATCGAACTCACTACTCAACTGTAATAATTCTAGCGAGACATACTTGGCATAT
This sequence comes from Ascarosepion bandense, assembly GCA_037127315.1. NCBI lineage: Eukaryota > Metazoa > Mollusca > Cephalopoda > Sepiida > Sepiidae > Ascarosepion > Ascarosepion bandense. Next base: position 3,398,981 of record JBBBDQ010000713.1, read on the forward strand.
ATTTCTAATACGAAATAACTTAGATTGAAAGATTTATTATAAAAGAAAGATCAAAACGCCTAATCTAATTCTTAGAAATATTTTATCACCTGAAAAATCTAGCCCACGTAGAAATAATGTTTATAAATTCTTTTCCATTTGAGGATTGTATCTACAACACTAACAATCAACAAAGAACCTCATATATATATATATATATATATGGCACCTGCTACTATTACGCTTTCTTGTGTGCATTCATATATATATATATATATATATGTATGTATGTAAAGATGTGTATGTGTGTATGTGTGTATACGTGTGTTGAAACACTGCATATAAAATATATTATGAAAAGTTTAAATCTAACACTATTTGTGAAGGGAATCAGCGTGTGGGTGGTATTTTATAGACACCTCCAAAATGCTATGTGTACTAACCTCATCCAGCACTACTTAGAATTTCTTCTTCTTCATCATCTATGTGCCATCTCCCTTCAGGAAGTTAACGAGCAAAGCTTTCCACAATGTCTTTGACATTGAAGAAAACACCCAGCGGCAACCTTCTGTTTTATGCTGAAATGCATCAGACCCAATGCGTTGTGCCATTTTTGGGTAATCTATTATATATTTCTCATGGTTGTTTTGATGGGAGGTAACAGTTCTATTTTAAATTATTGTTGTAGGTTTTGTGCGGAAATTATTGAACATCTGTATGCAGATTTTGGCTATTTATGGTGTGGTTTGTTAATTTCCTTTTGGATATTTCATTGCACCTGCTATTATTACGCTTTCTTGTGTGCATTCATATATATATATATATATATATATATATATATATATATGAATGCACACAAAAAAGCATAATAATAGCAATATATATATTAGTCATCCACACACAAGCCTGTTTCGCTGTATCACAGCTCATCGGTGTGGCTAGACATCTACTTGCTTGTAGCCGGGATCGAAGTTCGACATAAACTATAAACATGTATATATGTATATATATATATATATATATATATATATATGTTTTTAGTTTATGTATTCCTCCTGATGATACTTTGGATACCCAACGTTGAAACAAACATATGATTGTAGAGGACATATATTGAAAAGTTTATGTACATGTTCTAAAACATAATTTATAATAAATATTCACAGCTCTATACATCATATATCGAGCACTGCTTTAAATTAATGTTTTGGACGGTGAAAGAAATTCTTTCTTCGTTCTGTACTCACTCAGATATATATATATATATATATATATATATATATATATATAATCGTCATCCACGTAAAAGCCTGTATCACAGCTCATTAGCGTGTCTAGGCTTGCTTCTGCCCGGGATCGAAACTTGACCGATTTGGTCCGATTCGTTAACCCCTAAGCCATAGGTTCATGGAATCAGAGTAGGGAAGTTTTAGTGTGTTATACAAAAGCTGTGTATACACACGCCAGTCACCGAGAGATCTCAATTCATTGCTGAAGTGTTATGCATAAATCGCAGGAGTTGTGACGGTTTTTATTAAAATTTTCCTCTCTAAAGAGCTCAATCGTAATGATATATATATATATATATATATATATATATATAATCAATCGTTATCTTCTTTCTTTTTAATTCAGCTTTTTTTTATGGTTTTCTCTCCTTAATAGTAAATTTTCATCATATTCTCTAATACTCATTACCCCCCCCCCCCGTCTTGTGTCCTAGTGACTTATTTGTCTTTATTGGGTTGAAATTATTAAAAACATATATAAATACATTAGGAAATTGTTTGATAATGGGTTAAGTAAGCTGAATTCGAACCTGGGTTCAATTATGACTAGGAACTCCCAGAATTAAGTAATCAATAAATTATTCATCCACAAGGAGCTTGAGTTAATCTAGTTAATCTTTAACCACACACACACACACATATATATATATATATATATATATATATATATATATATATATATATATATATATATATATGAATGATTAAATAAAGAATAAGATGACTTTCTTTGTAGATTTGTGATGTTATTATTGCAATGTTTTATGTTAATGGTTTTCTATCGTATTTTTTTACCAGAGCTCATATTGCAATTGATCACCAGAATGATTTTCTCTGGCACTCCGTATTACTGGTTCCCATATTGTATTCATCTCCATGCTTGGTCTACTTGAGAGAATTGTAATATGAACTCTGGCAAAAAATGGTTACTGAACATTAGGTTTTTATAGAAATTCAGTTGTTATTCCCATTAAGGACACCTGGATATTGACGTTTGTTAATTCCATTGACTTGACCCCAAAAGTTGTGAGTTCAGTATCAGGCTACAGCAGTGGTAAACAAGTAACTTAGAGTGGCGAGTTAGAGGGAGATAACTTATGACTACCAAAAGGTGCGTTGCACAAGGAATGAGAATGTTGTTCCCCAGTAATCGTAATTAAGGGTTCCTAGCACCTGAAGAAGGTCTAATTGTACAACGGAGGAAACGTCGTATAAATGGCAACAAAGATGAGGACATTAGTACGAATAATGTAAATAGTGGAAATGCAATCTTATCTGAGAATTATAGTCAAATACTAAAGAATGTAGTATGTCTGAGACCTTTTCGTGTAAATAACGATGAAGCAGTTAGAAGCTTGCAATATTTCGCCATTTTAGAAAGTTCTAAGGTAGAAAATAATTACTCACGCACAAAGACGCGGAGATACTTTTGGATTCTATCAAGATTTGGAGGTGAACACTGGTTAGACTTCGAGCAATATAAAACATGAATTGGTATTTTTGCTAAGGAAAATGTTCGTTTGCGGGGATTTCTTAGATATTTATATTGTCAGCATCTTGTCAATAATGTGCGTTATATGTGGATATCGGCTCGGAACGAGAAACCGGGGAGACGAGTTCGAATTCCAGTTGAATCCATTGCATTCACTTGCGCGCAAATACCCTTGGGAAAGGTATTAATCCGTCTCTTCCTTCCAGTTATGGGTTAGATAGCAGGACAGATTGGGTTCTATAGCCTTGGTCGGCAACCAGTCTACCGCAGAAAGCAATGGCAACCTACTGTGGAATAATCTTCTGCCCAGTCAGTCATGTCTCTTTCGAGACATGATCGCCCAAGCGTGTATCACGTATGGCACTTAACTGACTGTCAATAAACTTTGGTAATAATTTAACATCTTGGAAATTAGGTAAGGTTCTGTAGTGAGATTGTCAGATTGATGCAAAAGATCACATCGCCATATTTGTTTTTGTAATTTGGTCAAGTTTAAAGATACGTGAGGTTTAAGAAAAAAAAAATGATTTCTTATAAATTGTATGGGAAAAATATTCTGCCTAAATATGTTTTAATCACTTCCCCCGAGGTACGGAGGTAATGCAGGGGGCTACTGGGAATGAAAAATACATTAGAACGAACTAGAAACCCACTTTTAAAAAGGAATAATGAGATAAACCTCAAATCTGTCGGAAAAAAATGGGGAGGAGTGTAAACCCGGCAAAAGGCCAACCCATCTACTCATACTGAGAAAAAATTAGTAAATACAGTATAAAGAATAAAGCAAAAAAATTATATAATTAGTAAATAATATTTCAGAGTTCAAGATATGTCAGAGGTATAGAGTTGAAGTAGATTTTAGAAGGAAGCGGAATTCCAATCCTAAAGAGGAAAGAAAAGAGAAACTGCTACTCTTGTTCAAAAAGATTGTGAATGATAGTGAACCGGTCGATAGACGAACCTTTGTTGTTTTGAGATTAAGCAGGAAGTAGTTATCCAAAAATGTATTTATTCCCTGTTGTGAATTCCGGGTGAGGAACCGCACAAAATAATGAACAACAAAACAGATTTTTGAGATAGAAAAATATGTTATATTAAACGTAAAGATACAAACTGGAACGCAGGTTATTAATCCAGGAATACGATTAATCGGAATATATATAAACAAGTCTTTGAAGTGAAGCCGTGCTGGAATTAGTATGTCCACGTCGAAACTAACGGGTGTTGTGTAATACTATTCTGGCCGAGTGAAGCTCTAAGCTACTGACTACTGACGCGGTATTCTCTGTGAAACTTCGGTATCTTACAGTAACATACGGATATCTTACGATCTCACGAACAATGTCTCTATGGCAGGAGTATATGTATACACAAGTCGAGTTCATTATCATAGAAAAAGGGGAGATCCCACAACACAACATTCCGAGAATCGAAAACGTAGATAAAAAAAAGACTAGATACGAGACAACATTCAACATTTCAACCTAAATTGAATATTCTGGGAAAACTATTTGTTTTCAAGAGTTTAATAGAATAATTTATGACACGTTTCTAGAAAGTGAACAAGCGGCTACTTCATCAGTCTGAAACTAGTTCATTTGAATGGTGGATTCACAAAGTAAAACGTATTTTCTGATTAAATAACCGAATCAATGATTATATTTAAAAATAATAACTCCACACCCTTATTCAAATATGTCACAGTAAACGATCATGAAGCGTGGTTGGAAATATTGACCGCATCTTTGGAATATTTTACCGTCTGATCACTGGATAAAGTACTTTGAAATGGTATCTTATAATGAAATACGTAAAATACCGGAATACTCAACGGAAACTCATAATTCTGAATGAGATCGAATGAATAATGATTGTTTTAGATTTCTCTGACGCAAAGAATGAAGAATTTTTGCGTTGATCTGATTCTTTACAAGAGTTTCGGTGCATTTTCCCAGCTGATAGCAATGAAGAAGTTTGTTAACATGAAATATCATTGTCGTTAAGAACTGCAGGCAAATTCAAATTAACAGGGTTTGAATAAATCGTTCAAGTGTTCTGTTTGTTCTCTGTGATTTAGAAAAACACGGCGTTTATTTTTTTTATTCTTTTTTTACTAATTTGAATGATTACTTTTTTTGCCTGTCTCATCAGCGTCTTCCTTTCATTCATTCATTCATTCATCTATTCATTCGTTCATTCTTTCTTTCCTTTTTATCTTTCAAGGTTCTCTGTATCTAAAACAGCTTTTTTACTGCTACTGTTCAGGAGAATGTGACACTGAAATCCGAAGTAGCATTCAATAGCCTCCAAAAAGTTAAGCAAAATATTAAAAAAGAAGCAAGAAAATTTAGTTAGGAACAAAAAAAAGTAAAATAAACTATAATGCAATATCATTCCTCCTTTATGGGGGAGTGACTGCTTGAAAATCTCACCACAGAAGAAGAGAATTGTGGCAACAGGGTTCTATAGAAAAATGCTCAGAATAAATATGAACGGAGCATGTAATTAACGAGCAAGTTTGAAAGAAAATTGAAACTAAAAGACGTTTATATCGGAATAAGAAAGACACAGTTGGGATTTCTGAGACTCATAATGAGGAAAAAGGGTTCGGAGAATCTAACATTCACAGGGGTTGTTAAAAGCAAAATAGACAGAGGAAAACAGAAATCTGCTTAGCTTTAAAGGAATGATAGAGCAGGGACAGTGAGAGATGGTAAAAACCCACATTGGTAAAAGTCCCAAAAATAGTGGGTGTGGAGAGCTATGTTCGACCAAGATATGAAGAGACACAGTGCATAGATGATGATAATGAGGATGATGATGACGATGGGGATGATCTGGGAAGATCAGTTATGGAGGTGTGGTTTATATTAATATATATTAACTTGCTCTAATTTTACCATCGTCTCGTGTCAACAACTACACTAGGGATATGTGTATTCGTGCCTTTTCTAAAATCAAACAAAATGAATATATCTCTCGATTTGCCAATTCTTATGGCAATAACCATTTCTTCAATCTGCATGTTCACCATGTGGACATGAATGATGTTTCATAATTCTTTCCTTTTTGGATAATTATTTCAGATTAAAACAGAACTTTATTTCAGACATAATCATAATTCTGTTTCATAACAAGAGCATTTTGACTTGGCGTAATGTTTATCAAGATCGTTTCACTTGATTAATTACGACAGAATATTCAGTTCAATCTTTACTGGGTGCCCATTACTATTGGTCTTGTGCCAAATCTAAGATACTCTTAAATACTCATCTAAGTTTTTCCACATAATAGTTGTTGAAGTTGCACCCATATTTCTTATGCCAAATACAACAACTCTTATGCGAAATGCTTTTGGGAAAAACATGAATTTATATCTTCTCTCTTGGCCCTGATAGAAAGTAATATGCAAATAAAGAAAGATAAATATTAGAACGTAAAACCTTCTTTATCATAAATATTTGAAATTGTGTCTTAAAAGGGATCATGTCAAAAATGGGATCATGTCAAAAATGGGATCATGTCAAAAAAGGGATCATGTCAAAAATGGGATCATGTCAAAAAAGGGATCATGTCAAAAATGGGATCATGTCAAAAAAGGGATCATGTCAAAAATGGGATCATGTCAAAAAAGGGATCATGTCAAAAATGTCACTAGACTTTCTTTCCAACCATTGTGGCACTTTGATGCTAGATCAACTTACGAGCTGTGAGTTCGATTCTCACTGAGCACTCTATACATTCGACCTTAATCTATGCAGATAAATTCATCTTTACGGTTATTCGACTTTATGTAATGATATGCAAGCTTGTCTCTGAAGTATAATTCCGACACATTAGTGAGTTCGATCCCTACTAGATGCCTCATACAGTCGGCTTTGTACCACAATACGCTACGCTTAGAAAATATGTTTTCTTTTCAACTTTATAAAATCCGTAGATTCTTTGTGAACAGTTTGTTTTCTCTATATATGTTGTGTTCTTTTTATTTTAACTTGATGTGTTGCTAATATTATATACTGATTCTTTCGGGCCATTTTCCTCTTCCTTGACTCTATGCCATATTTTAATTTGAAATTTTTAGACGTTGTGATGAAAACCGGTTCAAAATAAGCAAACTCTAATGGCAGCAAGTCGACGATGAAGCTGGTCTAATAGAAACATTATATAGTTTAGGGAAATTAATAATCAATAAATGAATCGATTAAAAACACCGAGAAGGCATCGGAATTCACTTTTAATATCCATGCAGGCCAATAATAAAAAAAGAAAATAAAACAAAATGACAATGAAGGACAATTAATTAATTTGTCACCAAATTTATGAGCAGAAATTTAATTGAACCCCACGCATGCGTAGTCGAAGTTTGCTAAAAAATTTGCATTGGAAAATTGAGTTTGATTTTGTATTTTATTTTAATTAGCTTTTTTTTGCAGGTGACTGGGTGTCTTTGTTATTACTCTGAATAAATTTTCAACTGAGTTCTACGATATGAGGGGGTCGTTGTTCCAAGTGTTCTAGAGCCTGTTTTGATAAGAGGGGTGTAATGGATACTGCCATCAATTAAGAAAACGGCGAACCGGGTTCAAATTACGGTCAGGTCCGTTATATTTACGTACAAGCAAATACCATTGTGAAATGTACGATTCTATTTCAGCTCTCTCGTCCTCGCTATAGGCTAAGTTGCAGTGCAACCTGGGAAAATGTTCTGTTAGTCAGGAATTGAAGGAGACATGATCGCCCAAAGGTATATTCCGTATGGTACTAAACTTACTGTGTGTTCCTTGACTGCAAAATTAAATAATTAATGTGTTCCTTCTTTCAACTCTCGTATCATGACTTTCCCTTACTTTTGACTCCTTACAGCGCGTTTATATATATATATATATATATATATATATATATATATATATATAATCAGGCTGGTAGAAATAAATAAATTTGACATCGTTTAGACTTTTGGTCATTCGTAGTCGAGCGGTCTAAGACGCGCCAGATCAATTGGTGGCTTCCCCTATATGGATAGGGGTCGCAGGTTCGAATCCTGCTGAATGACACTCATTATCTTAACAAAGATTTATCGTAAATAATCAAGCTGGTAGAAATAAATATATATAATGCTTGATTATAAACAGAATATCTACTTAAATACAAGCATCGATCAAAAATAATGTTCGAACAAATAATTTGAAATTGTCGGTTATTAATAACCATTTCGCTAATCTTCCTAAATTTCTGTAACATTGTCTACATTTCCGAGCAGAGATGGTTATTTATGTAGAATCAAAAATTGTGTTATATAAGCTTTTTTTGTTTTGCCCATGGGGCCGCAGGTTCGAATCTTATCGTAACAAGTATATACACACATCTTTTTTTTAAATGACTGACATGATACTGCGTTTTTTATATTTTTTTCTTTGTTGGACAAAAATTATGTCCGAATGTTTTATACGCATTTCTCTATACCTTTAGCCATTATCAAGTATGATTTTATTTTTACTTTTGCTTGCTTGCTTGCTATCTATCTATTTATCTATCTAAGTCTATTCATATCTATCTAAGTCTATTCATATCTATCTAAGTCTGTCTATCTATCTCAGTCTGTCTATCTATCTCAGTCTGTCTGTCTGTCTGTCTGTCTGTCTGTCTGTCTATCTATCTATCTATCTCAGTATGTTCATATCTATCTATCTATCTATCTATCTATCTATCTTAGTCTATTCCTAAGTCATTATACAAATCTATCTATCTATCTATCTATCTATCTATCTATCTATCTATCTATCTATCTATCTATCTAAGTCTCTTAATATCTATCTATCTCAGTATGTTCATATCTATCTATCTATCTATCTATCTATCTATCTATCTATCTTAGTCTATTCCTAAGTCATTATACAAATCTATCTATCTATCTATCTATCTATCTATCTATCTATCTATCTATCTTAGTCTATTCCTAAGTCATTATAAATCATCTATCTATCTATCTATCTATCTATCTATCTATCTATCTATCTATCTATCTATCAGCCTGTTCATATATGCAGTTTAAATCCTTTTTGTAACTTTTTGAATTTCTTCGTGTTCTGTGTTCTGTCAGGACGTAGGCGATCATGGACTTCCACTTGGTTCTGTCTCTTGTCGTTCTCATTATTTTTCTCTTGGTATCTCTAAGCCCCGCTGTGGTATCCATTTGCTCAGACTTAACAAGTACGTTTCGCTCTGCTTTCCCCTGTCCCTCTTTCCCTCTATCCGACCTGTGAGTATTATATTATTTAGTCCTCCTTCCTCATTACGTGTCCCAGGAACCTGATTCGTCTTCTCCTGATATTTATTATGAATTTTCTTTTCGTTTGCATCCTTTCCAACATCTCATCGTTGCACACGTGATTCGTCCATGGAATCCTCAGTATCCTTCTTTAAAAACGATTTTTCTGATGCCTCAAGCCTCTCCTTCATCCTTGATGAGATCGTCCAGTATTCACTTCCATACAGCATTCTTTTCTTTGTTTCTAATGAGATTTTCCTGTCTTTCAGTACTCGGGTTAGCTTCTGAAATGCGTCTTTGGCCATGCCAATGGGTCTTTGGATCTCCATGTCGCACTTTCCATCCTCTGTCAAAATACTTCCCAAGTATTTGAATTTTTAACTTGTTTTATTTTAGTTTCTCCGACTTGTAGTTGGCAGATTGGGCTCATCTTTTTGCTGATGACAATACATTCAGTTATCTCAAATCATAAGTTCCCATTTGGACTCCTAAACGTGGTCTAATGGTTAAGAAGCTTGTCTTGGAATGAACTGTTACATTTGAGTACCAAGTTTTATTCTCACTGGGTTCCCTACACTAACAGCCTTGTATTACATGTAAACTGCGCTGAGAAAATTGTCATATTTATCTGAGCCTACTTATCTGTACCAGTTATAGCTCGGACACCAGATTACTTGGCTTATTTTACCATAAGAATTAACTGAACCAATTCCATTATGATATTGATATTACTCCTTACCGATATTTAAGCCTACACTTTCGGATTCGATTCCGGTTTCGTTTGAAATATTTTCATCTGCAAATCATAATTTTGTGATATTATTGTTCTTAAACTCGGGAACTCGAGACGCTAAATTTAAATGGCCAAAGACAAACTGTCAAATTTAATTTCAAAAAGTGTCTATTGTCGAATTACATGATTGAACTGCTCTAGATTTGGTACTACTTTCTGAGGATGATTTCTTTGTGAATCGTTTTTAAATGGCCGTATACCTACTTATAAGGAAATAAAGTAATTAATTAATATTGCCCGCTGAATGGCATTTGCTTGTCTAAAGGGAGACTTAGTGCTATATCTTGTTTAAACATCGTTTTCCGCGTGATTACAGAATTTGGCCAACATCGTGCCTGGTCAGTCCCTCGATAGGCGACTGCTTGTGAATACCAGGTGCTGTAAGTTTGGATATGCAGGCGGTGTAATAGTTAATACGCGGAATCGTTAATCAGAGAGTCGAGTTCCAATTACCGTTATATTCACTTATGTGAAAATGCACCTCGGAAAAATGTGAGGTCACCTCTTCTTCACACTGTTATGAGTTAATTATTTTAAGTTTAAGTTTGAGTTTTGTTTCATGGCTTATCAACCTCTATGTGTTATTTAATACCAAAAAGGTAGGGTTTTAAGGTATTTTTTAATGTCCGGATTTAGTGAGAATGTTGATTTAGTCAGATTTGAATGAACATTTTTTTTATATTAAAAAACAGAAAATGTCTTCAAGTTTTGTATTCAAAAATGTTTTACTGAGAATAATTCCTTGAAAAATGTGTTATGGTAATAATTTTTGTATTGTTGGTAATATTTTTATTCAAAAATGTTTATCTTTTTATAAAAGTCTATTTTTATGTATATATTTATATACATAGTGTTTTGACTCCAGTGTGGAGGTTAACTATTTGCCCATAGCTGGGACCCTAATAGGCGCTACTACTCCAGGACAGGAAGGACCTGAGAACAACGGCAATTAAGAGGTGGTTCCATGCTCCTCACAACATTCTAATCAGAGGCCTTGCCGCCAGATGCAGTTTATCGTCATGCCCAGGACTTAGATAATTAGTAAAACATCTATGGTCATTGTAAATCGTCTATCATCTCATCCCACACGTAACGTCAGATTATGTTACGTCACTACATGACAAAAAAAAATTTAGTTTATAATTTAACGAATCCTGTCTATGAGTTGCGCATAGCATAGTGGTATAGAGTTAAAGTTTCAGTCAAGGATCAGTCAGTTAAGTACCATACGTGATACACGCTTGGGCGATCATGTCTCGAAAGAGACGTGACTGACTGGGCAGAAGATTATCCCGCAGTAGGTTGCCATTGCTTTCTGCAGTAGACTGGTTGCCGACCAAGGCTATAGAACCCAATCTGTCCTGCTATTTAACTGGAAGGAAGAGACGTAATAATACCTTTCCCAAGGATATTTGCGCGTAAGTGAATACAATGGATTCAACTAGAATTCGAACTCGGCTTCCCGGTTTCTCGTTCCGAGCCGATATCCACTATACCACAACGCACAGTCAAGGATATTGAGCGTAATTTCGCACAAATACCCTTTGGAAATTTCCTCCCACCCCTTTAATATCAGGACAAATTGGAACCCCTAACCTTGGATGCTATCTAGTCTAGGAGAAGGAAAACTCTGAAATTGATCAAAATCCACCCTGAAAAAACTTCTTTCTACGGAAACACGGCAACAACTCATAGCATGGGGAAGCTGTACCCCTATACTCTACCAGGGAGTCTACAGGACTTACATATATAGATATGAGTTATATAAACACCCGAATTAATCATATAATAATTCTGCTTGTTCCTTCCTTAGTTAGTTATTTAGTTCCTCCGTCCGTTGCGCCACTGAAGAAAGATAACATACTTACTCTCTACACGAGCTTTTCCTTCCTCTCTATCTTTTTATAATCTATAAACGCTACTCTCCTCAGTCTTTCTCTCACTTTTGCCAAATGAAATGGTAGTAAAGAGTGAGAGAGTAGGAGGAGAGAACCTATAGCATTACAGTAGCAGTAGCAGCTTAAGCTGGTTGTTGTAGCAGTAATTGTGTGTGCATATGTTTGTGTGTACTATACAATATAGTAAAAATAGGTAGGTTTGTTGTCGTATCCCGCGACCTAATAACGAAATTTCAGGCCTCTACACTCTTGGCCATTACTCAGTTGGTCTTTTCTGTTTACAATGGACACAGGAGCCATGATTTTTCAGTAATGAAAAGAAATACATTTTCTCTTTCAAAATCTCTCACAAAATAGCGTACAGTATTTTCGTTATGGTCTGTGCATACACCGCTTAATATAATATAAGATTGCAGTAAAGCAGCTTCTATGGATATTACTTTTATAGGTATGTTAATAAAATTACACTCTGTGTTATCGTTATTTTATTATCCAATACCTTTATGTTTGAAGACGTTACTATCATTTGTAGTATGACAAAGTAAAGATATCCTTCCGTGGAAATAGTATTACTAGTATCCACTAGTATTACTTATTATATGATGATGATCGAGCGAAGATGATCATTTTTCTTCACAAATTACTTGTAGGAAACTGATCAGTGTAGAGATGGCTAACCAGGCTAATGTTCGCTCTGAGTATTCTGTTGAGTGTAGACAGGGAATGTCTGGTTGGGAAGGGGATCGTCACATATCTTTCGCTTTTGCTGCAGTTTTTGGATGCGTTGCGCTTCGAAGTTTGCTAAGAGTGTTTTGACTAAGTCGTCCCAAGCAGGGCGGTCTTGTGCACCTTCTTCCTAGAAGGCGTGGGGGAGGAATTGCAGTGTTTTAGGGAGACCTTGAGAGTGTCGTTGAATCACTTCATCTCTCCTCCATGAGATCGCTTTCCTTCCTTGAGCTCTCCGTAGAAGAGACGCTTTGGAAGGAGGTTGTCGGCCATGTGGTGTACATTGCCAGCCTATCGAAGCTGGGAGTCCATAAGCGTGACATAGATGCTCTCTGTCTGGAATCGCTCGAGTACCTCCGGAACTTTGTTTTACAATTTGATGCGGAGCAACGTTTCCAGGCATCTCATATGGAAGTAACTAAGAAAACATATCAAAAGATAGCTATCTTGTTCTTCTTCTTGAAGTTTTTGTTGTTCTATGTGGCGTGTCATTTAATGATGTTGGCGATAATGGATCTCCATAATTTGATCTCCTTTACAGCTCTTAAAAAATTCATTCTTTTTGTTATCACCCCTAAAGCTTGTTCTGACATTTATTTACGCAAGCTAGGTAGATAGGTTATACGTTGTTTTCCTCTGTCTCTTTTACTTTCAATCTGTCCTGTGAGTATAAAATTTCACAAGCCTTCTTTCCTCGTTAAGTACCCCAGAAATTTCTTATATGAGTTCAGTAAATATACAAAAGTAGAAAGGGTTCTAAGACAAGGATGTGTCTTCTCACCGAACTTATTCAACTTATACAGCAAGGTAACTCTTTCAATCTGTCCTGTGAGTATAAAATTTCAGAAGCCTTCTTTCTCATATTAAGTATAGGTTTTCATTTTCGCTAAAACTTTGTCGTAGATCACATACAACTACATTTCTGTCGTTTCAAGTTCCTTCTTGGTCATTGCCATACAGAAAGACAGATATTACATAACAATTCAGTACTCGTTTCTTGTTTCTAACGAAATGTTTCTGTTTCTCAATACTTGGCTTATCATTCTGGAGTCATCGACAGATTCCAAATAAGAATCTGTAACGTGATAGGTCCCAACCTGGCAGCTCGACTTCAGTCACTTTCTCATTGGCGGGATGTGGCTTGCCTCTGTCTGTTCTACAAATATTTTCATGGCTTTTGCTCCGACGAGCTTAAGTCACTAGTGCCTCCGTCACCGACCGGCAAAAAGGTCCCACCCACTTATAGTTAAATCAGCCAAATGCAGCCGTCAATTCTACTCAAACAGCTTCTTTTCTCGCACTTCCCGCCTGTAGAACTCCCTTCCAAATACTTGCTTTTCTTACAGCTACAACCTCTAGAAATGTAAATGAAAGTTGAATACCTATTTTCATCCACTTAACTCCAGTTCTTTCTACATCACTCTGTATGTCTAGTTCTATTTTGTTCTTGTCCTTTCTCTCGAACTTCGCAACTGTCTTCACACCTGTGTTTTCATCCTTCTCTTGCCCTTTCTTTTACACCCACTGTAACTGGTCCGTTTTTCTCTTTACTCTCCTCTTGTCTAAACATTTACTTTTATGTAGCCCCTTGCGCATCAGAGATGGTAACGCCTTGCTTGGGGTGAAACGATTAAAAAAAGCTCTTTCGCTATTTCATGCGCTTTCGAATTTCAGAGTTGCGCTTTCGAGATATTTGAAATCTTGTTCTTCTTTGATTTTAGTATCTCCTATTTCTAATTTGCACCTTGAACTGCTTCTTTTATTGACAATCATGTGTCTCGTTTTCTTACATATTTTGTTTGGTCTCTTCTCTCTTTCCTTTGCAACATTCTGTAGGAGTTCTTTTAATTTTCTTTCTGTGTCAACTATCAAGACTATCTCGTTTACATATGCTGTTAAGATTGGGGATGACAATAATAAATCCTAGTAGGATATCCAATTCTCTCAGAGTTACCTTGTATAAGTTGAATAAGTCCGGTGAGAAGACACATCCTTGTCTTAGACCACTTTTTACACATTTTCGGCCCGTAAAATAGTAATTTAAAAATAATAATGAAATCCAAGCTGGTATATATGTGGAAAACTTTCTATCGTTATCTTTTTTTGTAAATGTAAAATGAAATTTAGAAAATTATTCTGTATATAAAACAGTTCCAAAAACTGTACAAAACATTTTTTTAATGGTTTCACTTCAAACAAGGCTGTAATGCGACTGGTGCACAGGTGGCTACTTAAGAGGAGAGCAGAAGGTTTTATTAATATAGAATGGGTAAGAGAAGGATGAGGATACTGGTGTAAGGAAAGTTACACGAGAAGAACAAAGGTCAAAGGGTGTCGATGAAAGGATAAGAAATGATGAAAGTCAAGTAGATAAGAGATGGCGATTGACCTTGCATTTAAAATTTTGGAGATTATAGCAAGTATACTGAAGGGAGTTCCACAAGCGGAAAGTGCGAGAAAAGAAGCTGTTATAATAGACAATTAAGTTACATTTAACTATTTTGACAGTAAAAGGGTGGAACCTTTTTGCCCGTCAAGTTGCTCGACTAAATTCAGGTAGCGGGGGCACAAGGTTGGAGCAGAAGTCGTGAAAATATTTGTAGAAGAGACAGAGGGAGGACACATCTAAAGTGACAGGAGACGAGCTGCCAGATCGAGATCGATTACATTGCAGATTTTCTTTTATCAGAGTAACTAGATTGTAGGAACACTATTGTAAAAAGAATAGTTTTGCACTCACCAAAGTAATTATTATATATAATGTAATGAATATGCAGTGAATAAACATACACCTTGGTTTCCCCTTACAGTAATGTGATTGGCTGGTGTCATCCATAAATACAAACTAAGGCGAGGGCGCAGAGAGGTCTACAGGTCTACGACTATAGGTCTACGACTATAGGTCTACGACTATTGACTACGCCTAAGTCTCAGCATACAGCATACGACGAGTATCGGTCCAGTACGGCTACTTGCTAGATTGTCCTACTCGGTTACATTTGCTAAAACTGCTTCGCTACTTCGAATAATATATAGATCCCTTTCTGGGACATATAGAATGTAGAAATCCAACTAAGTGCATTTAATATTTTCTGATAAAAAATGTCGCTGTCATTCCAAACATTTTTTAGCCAACATTGTGACTAAAGGAATGTATATTTCTTATGAGTTCATTATCTACGACCTTTTATCGCTGACTTTTTTGTGCTATTTTTAATCATTTCACCCCAAGCAAGATGCAGTCATGGGTATGACGATTAACTACAACCGGAAACAATGACCCTGATTTGAAGATTGAAGTGATGAGGAGCGTGGAACCACAATTGCTGTTGTTTCCTGGCACACCTTAACCCAGGGTAGAGTGAAGAGAAGGACGAACCAGTTAGAAAGAAGCAAGAGAAGGAATGGAATACAGATGTGATACAATTGCAGAAGTGGAGAGGAAGGAAAGGATATACAGGGCGGTGAAGAAAGAACTAGAGTCGAGTGGTTAAGAGATGAGTATTGACCTTGCATTTAAATTCCTGGAGGTTGTAGCCGTAAGGAAAGCAAGAATAAGGAAGCATCAGTTAGGATCTCAGCTACATGCAAGTAGTTAACCACTAAACTAGGATCAAAACACTTGTTCTTCTTCTTCTATGTGCGCTGTCCCTTCAGGACGTAGGCGATTATGGCTCTCCACGTCTCCCTATCCCTTGTGGCTCTTAGTATGTTTGTTCCTGTTGCTCCTGGCAACCCCCGTTCCATCATCCACCTGATCAGGCCCTGCAAATATGTTATCCGCTGCCTTCCTCTGTCTCTCTTTCCTTCTATCTGGCCAGTCAGTATCAGGTTCTCCAGGCTCTCCTTCCTCATTGCATGTCCCAGGAACTTCAGTTGTCTCTTCCTGATGCTCAGCATCAATTTCCTTTTTGTTGCCATTCTTTCTAACACCTCGTCGTTGCTTGCATGCTCAGTCCACGATATCCGTAGCATGCTTCTGTAGAACCACATTTTGGCCGCTTCCAGTTTTGTCCACATTTTCGATGATATTGTCCAGCATTCACAGCCGTATTGAAGAACTGACATCACGTAGCAGTCTAGAACTCTTTTCTTCGTTTCTATTGAGATTTTCCTGTGTGTTAGTATTTTGATCAAAACACTATCAAAGTATAAAAAATACATTTTTTGTTGAAGCAGTATCAGCAATGCTTGTTCATATTAGCAGCAATATATTTTTGTAAAAAAAAATAAAATCAGTATTACCAACTATAAGTCTTTGTAAGGTTTTGTATTACCAGTAACATATTTTTTTAAATCATATCACCCCGAGCAAGGCGGTACCGCCACTGATGTGCAGGGGTCTACATAAGAGTAAAAAGGTTAAGTAGAAGAGAGTGAAGAGAAGGACGAACCAGTTAGAAAGAAGCAAGAGAAGGAAGGGAATACAGATGTGATACAGTTGCAGAGGCGGAGAGGAAGGAAAGGATATACAGGGCGGTGAAGAAAGAACTAGAGTCGAGTGGTTAAGAGATGAATATTGACCTTGCATTTAAATTCCTGGAGGTTGTAGCCGTAAGGAAAGCAAGAATAAGGAAGCGAGTTCCACAGGCGAGAAGTGCGAGAAAAGAAGCTGTGGGTGTAGAATTGTCGTCTGCATTTGATTGATCTAACTGTGAATGGGTGGGACCCAGTTGTTAGTCTGGTTGCGCGAGTAAACACCTGTTGCAGAGGCACCAGTGACTGAAGTTCGTTGGAGCAGAAGCCATGGAAGTATTTATAGAACATACAAAGGGAAGCCACATCCCGTCGGTGGGAAAGTGACTGTAGTTGAGCCACCAAGTCGGTACCTATCACATTACTGATTCTCCTTTGGAGCCTGTCAAGAACACCGAGATGAACAGCGGGGGCACCTGACCATATATGGCAGCATTACTCCATGCACGGACGAATGGTTGATTTGTATATATGCAGGATTGTTTCAGGCGGGAAAAACATCCTGGCCCGACACAGTGACCCAACCTTCCAAGCAGCAGATTTAGCTATTGACTCAATGTCGTGGTTCCACTTGAGATCAGAAAAGAGGGTAAGGCCGAGGAGGCGCAGTGTATTGCTCTCGGGGAGACTCGCTTGGTCCATGCTTATGGGAGGCAGGAGAGGTTGCCTGTGATTATTGCCAGACAGCAGCTTGGTCTTAGACGCACTGAAATTTATAAGCCCCTTCTTACCCCAATTCACCTCAGAATGTAGATCCCTCTCAAGATCAGCAGCGAGATTATGTTTGTCCGCCGCGCCGGGTTTTTTTTTTTACTGATGCGGGAGTAAATTGTGGTGTCATCTGCCTACTTGGCTCTTGATCTCATCTGGGAGGACATTTATGAAAATAAGGAAGAGGGTCGGGTCTAGGATAGAGCCCTGAGGGACACCAGCGTTTGTACAGTAGGGTGTGGAGGCATGCCCATTCAGGACGAACTTTATTATGCAGTTATTTAAAAAAGATTGGATCAGATCATGCAATCGTCCGGTAATACCGTAACCCCGTAGCTTGCATAGAAGGCCAGCGTGCCAATCCCTGTCAAAAGGCTTGGAGATGTCCAGAGCAACAGCACGAGCTTCGCCGGACTCCTCAAGAGCCTGGAACATGTACTCCGTAATGGTCGTTAGCATGTCGGCTGTGGAATTGGCAAAGCAGAAGCCATACTGCCTGTCGGAGAAGAGTTTATGGGCAGTAAGATGCTGAACTATTTCAGCATTAATAATGACCTCGAACACCTTCCCGAAAATTGGTAGAAGGCTGATAGGGCGATAGTTGGATAGATCCGAGGGTTAATTATGAAGAAAATATTGCTAGCATTACATTTATAAGAAAATTATTACAAGTAATTTTCTTCTATGTGCATTTTCCTTTCAGGACGTACGCGATCATGGTCTTTCACGTCTCCCTATCCCTGGTGGCTCTTAGCACGCTTTCTCCTGGAACGTATCGTAGTCCCCGTTCTGTCATCCACCTGCTCAGGCCCTTCATATATGTTATTCTTGGTGGCGTATTTTGTTGAACGTCTTCTAATAGTCAGTAAAGTACAGATATAAGTCCTTCATTTGTATTGCCTTTTCAGAGAGCATTCTAATCATAAATATGGCATTCCTTGTCCCAGTGTCTTTGACGAACCCACACTGTATTAGGACGATCAGTTTTGTAATATGACTTATCAAGCTGATAGTTCGGTGTAGTTCGCACTCGTTTGCACCTGCCTTTTTTGGCAATGCTATGAAAATAGATTTACATTGGTTGTCTGACATTATACTACTACATTTATAAAAAATATTACCAGCAGTCAGTCAGTTAAGTGCCATACGTGATACACGCTTGGACGATCATGTCTCGAAAGAGACATGACTGACTGGGCAGAAGATTATCTCGCAGTAGGTACCAGCAGTACATTTTAATAAAAAAAGTAGATAGCCCCGGGTACATACTTTTGTAAAAGAAAAATTGCCAGCAATACATTTTCGTAAAAGAAATTACTAATGCTCCTAAGAAATTTAAACTTCAGTATTAAATGTCACATAAGGTGTCGATATGCCATTAAACAAACAAAACAAACAAACCCAGCAAGACGTTAATGCCACTGGTATGTGACGAAGGCGGAAATGACAAGGCCGAAATAAGAAGGCGGAAATGAGAAGGCGGAAATGAAAATGTATTAACGAGGAAAAGTACACAAAAAAACAGGATTCAGGAAGACAGAAGATGGTGATTGATGTTGCATTTAAATTTTCGAAGATTGTAGATAGCAGAGAATCAAGAAATTGGATTTTAATAAAACCCAAACATATTAAGTTAGATTTTGTGCATTTTCTATTTTCTCAATAATTCGTAAGAGAAATATTGAATACTATTTATTTATAAGATCACTAGCAGTATAGCCCGGCGTTGCTCGGGTGTAATGAAAGCTTTCAAACTAATCCATGGTCCTGGAGCTCAGACTCAGCCTAAAGAATATTTGTGTGAAGTTTGGTGAGAATCGGACAACAATTGTGGATTTGTATAAAGGACATACAGACAGATAAACAGACACACACACAAACATCTTACCTTATATATATATATATATATATATATATATATATATATATATATATATTATCGATTTTCTGCACTATTGTAAGAACTGCAACCTTGAAACTTCCGAATATCGTTTCTTATGTTTTTGTCTATGAGTGTATCAAATTTGATTAAAATCGGAGCACTCCTTCTATAACCCGATTTTTTTATTATAGATTTTCGATATTAATCGGGGGTACCTCGACACAAAACCTAACTAAGAACACTCGCAGACGCTTATAGTACAACTGTGTTTATTTTCAAGAAAATCGGCTCAGCCGTTTCGGAGCCTATAGGTAACGGACATACACATACACACAGAGACAAAGTCCCATTTATAAATAAGTTTAGATAAAAATATGCAAACCAGTTACAATGAAATATTACTTACCATGTTATAAAAATAACTATGAGAACAACTTTTTTATTCATAAATTTCTAAAAATATTTGAACTACAGAACAGAAAAAGTTAAAAAAAAATCATAATGAGTAACTGTAATTATAAAGGAAAAAAACATAAAGTCATGCATTTTTTTGGACATTTTTTTTATTTGCTCTTGCCACAAATTCACTAAAATAGACTGAAGACATCTGGATTTATACAAGCTGTTTTTTTATAATTACATTTACTCATAATTACATGTTTATTTAAATTTTCTTGTTTTACAATTCACAGATAATATGGTAAATAATAAATATTGCATTGTTTTGTCAATCATTTCACTCCAAGTAAAACGGTGATACCAGTAGGACACAAGAGATTACAGGGAATGAAAGAGAATGAGAAGACTTTAGTGAAAATAAAGTACAATAAAAGAACAGGATTCAGAAAGACAGAAGATGGCAATTGATGTTGCATTTAAATTTTTGAAGATTGTAGATGGCAGGGAATTGGAAGGGAGTTCCACAAATAAGAAGTGCAAGAAAAGAAACAATTAGAATAGAAAATATGACTGTACATACTTAGTTTAATAGTAAAACGATGAAACTTAGTTACCAATTCATGCAGTTAGGGCACCAAAGAGGAAAGATCATCAGAGCGATTGCCATAGAAATATTTGTAGAAAAGACGGAGGGAAGCCATATCACATCAGTGAGAAAGTAACTGAAGTTGAGATGCTAGATCAGGACCGATTACATAACAGATTGAAGTATGTCAAACACCTCGAGATAAATCGTAGGTGCATCATGCGAAATATGACAGCAGTATTCAATGCACGGATGAATGGTAGATTTATAAATATACAAGAGGTTTTTATAATGAGAAGAATTGCCTGGTACGATTTAGTAAACCAACTTTCCGAGTAGTAGACACAGCAATTGAAAAAATATAATAACTCGATTTTATGTCAGTGAAAAATATGAGCTTAAGAACGCGCTGAGTTCTGTTGAGGGTTAGCATTAGCCATGCTGATGGCAGGCAGAAAAGGGTTCTCTTTTGTGATTAAACGAAAACGTTTTTCTTTTGGAAGCGTTAAAATTTCCAAAGTTCCTTATCCCAGTTAACAACTGTTGAGGTCATTTTTGAGTTGCCAATGTTACCTACTGCTAAAAAAGTAAGAAATAGTTGTCTCATTTGCATAAATACCTATTCTGAGAGAACTAGAAGTCCTACAGTGCCGGTAGCAGACATGAAAAGGAAACTGCAAGACCTTCTACAGAAGGTATACTGCTTTATTGAAGGACAGATATCAAATAACAATCTAGTATTCACTTTGTTTCCAGCGAAAGTTTCCTGTTTCAATAAATACTCTACTCAGCTTCTGGAATGCATCCTTGGCCATGTCAATTCGCCAATACGCCTTCGTCCTCTGTGTGTTATGATACCCTCCTACGAGGAATGAACTCTTCCTCTTTCTACATACAGATTACTCTCATGACTTCTAAAGAGCAGTTGGCCCTCAGTAACTGCCTTTGTTACTGTCAGCTCTCTGCTTTCGGGCGGAGAGCACCAACCCAGTCGTGGCTCAGCCGAAAGGTAGAGTCACGACTGAGAAACGATAGACAGATATTTTTTGCCGGGATACATGGCCCGGAAGACCCACATAAAATGGCCTTGTGCCACATGTTGCCTTAAGTGGGAAGGCCAACTAAGCACTGCAATTGCCTCGTAGTAACAGCATATATCACTGTCAGCTCTCTGCCTTCGGGTGGAGAGCATTAACCCAGTCGTGGCTCCGCCGAAGGTTAGAGTCACGACTGGGGAACGATAGACATATGTTTGGCCGGGCTATATGGTCCAGAAGACTTACAATAAAATAGCCTTGTGCCACATTTTGCCATAGTAGAGGGTAACTGAATACTGCAGTTTCTCGCAGTAACTGCTTGCACACTGTTAGCTCTCTGCCTTCGGGTGTAGAGCATTAACCCAGTCGTGGCTCTGCCGAAGGTTAGAGTCACCACTGGAGAAAATTAGACAGAAATTTTCGCCAGGCTATATGGCCCGGAGAACTCACACTAAAAAAGCCTTGTGCCACATTTTACCCTAGTGGGTGGATGGTAACTGAATACTGTAGTTACGAGCATTAATTGCGTGGCATACTGTCGAGTTCCCTTACATTCAGGCGGAGAGTATTAACCCAGTCGTGGCTCCGCCGAAGGGTAGAGTCTCGTCTGGGGAACATTAGACAGGAATTTGGGGCCGGGCTATATGGCCCGGATAACCAACATTAAATAAGGCCTTGTGCCACATTTTGCCTTATTTAGGAAGGCAAATAAATATTGTAGTTACGATCAGTCAAGTACAGCAATTAACGACAGCTACTAGTCAGGCAACGTAATAATACCTTCGGACTACTTATTTCTATATTACTATTTATTAACCATTCCTTGAATATCTTGTTTCTTGTTATACTAATACACTGTTTGAACCTACCTTCTTGTTCCGTGTCTTACTTTCGGCAAAAACCGGTCACTACAACTTTGCAGCGAAGTTTCGCCACAACTCCACAACAAATTAGCGACGAAGATCCACAACAATTTGAAAACTTCCAAGGTATTTAAATTATTGTACCTGCTTGATTTTAGTATCCCCGGCCTGTTGTTGGCATTTTGGGCTCCGTTTTCTTGTAGCTTATATGTTGTCCTTTCTTTACACTTTCTTTAACTACTTCCTGTGGAAATTTTTGAAGTTTCCTTTTTGTGTCTGCTATCAGCATTGTATCATCTGCATATCTTATATTGTTCAGATTGCGGTTTCCAATGACGAATCCTGGCAGAACTTCTAGAGCTCTCAGAATTGCCTCGTCCTATAGACTGAATAAATATGGTGAAAATAAAAATTCTTGTCTAACACCTCTTTTTATTTTTCATTTTAAATAGTACATGGGGTATGCCTCTCAGGCGCCGGTCCGCATCTGCATTTTCATTAGCAGGTCGATTTTTTACACTTGTCTTTCTTTACTCGAAGATTTTGTTTTTGTTCGAATAACCTTCAATTAGTCGAAAAGATTTTAACACGGATGAAAAGATCCAGCTGCTTTGTTATTTACACTCAATTGAAGTAAGACTAGGAGCCGTCCTTTCCAAGAGGCGAGAAATTTCCGTAGACGTCTTTTAGCTGGAGTTTCAACTCGGCTCATTGATCCGGTTAGCAACGCCTATGAAATACTACTCGTTCTCTTCTTCTTCTTCGTTTGGTCCTTTTTTTTCTTCTCATCATCGTCTTCCTTCTTCTTTTCCTGCTCCTTCACCTTTGTCTTTTCTCTCTCCTCCTCATTCTGCTCCTTCTTCTTTTCCTGCTGATTGTTCTTATTTTCCTCCTCCTTCTTCTTCTCATTCTCTTCCTTGTTCTTCTCCTTCTCCTTCTCTCCGCATTTTCCTCCTCTTCCTTCTTCTTCTTCAACGAATGGAAAGAATGGAAATAAAAAGTGTTGTGCAAAACCAAAAACAGTCTTTTTTGGCCTAAAAAAGAAACTCAACTACAAATAAAAAAAAAATCAAATATGATGAATGATCTCTCCAAGAATGTTCTAACAATTACAACCATATGTCAAGAGCTTTGTCTATTTAATTTTTTGTTAATAGCTGGAAACAACAACATATCGTAACTTGCCTGAGGTCATTGTTCTTGACCCAGCATGTGACTATAAAACGAATGCAGATAAAAAAGAATTATTATTATTATTAATAATAATAATAATAATAATAATAATAATAACGTGATTGTTTAGAATCAGACATGAAACATCAATCTATTTACTGTTTTTTTTTACCCCCAATACAAAAGTGACAAATCGAGTATACTTAAAAAAAAAAAAAAAGATCGAATACTGACGTAAAATCAAGCTTTCTACTTTAATTCCTCATTTTCAGTTGCTTCTGTAATGTACAAAGTCAGTTAAGTGCCATAAGTGATACACGCTTGGGCGATCATGTCTCGTACGAGACATGACTGACTGGGCAGAGAATTATCCCGCAGTAGGTTGCCATTGCTTTCTGCGGTAGACTGGTTGCCGACCAAGGCTACAGAACCCAATCTGTCCTATTATTTAACCCATAACTGGAGGGAAGAGACGGATTAATACCTTTCCCAAGGGTATTTGCGCGTAATTGAATGCAAGGAATATCGACTGGAATTTGAACTCGGCTTCCCGATTTATCGTTTCGAGTTGATATCCACTGCACCACGACGCAAATCCGTGAAAGAAACATTAAATCGAACTTCTAATAACAGGCTGTCTCCTCTTCCCACAGAGTTAGCTAGTTGTGTTTAATTTTACTTCAAAATCAGGATACTGAAAGCTGATTTTCAGTGCAGGTCAATTGTTAGCCCCTTTATGAAACTAGTGAAACGGACTCTTTTTGCCACAGTTAAGCAAATACAAATAACAATTTAAAAAAATTCATAACTGAAAATAAAAATTATTGATATTAAAATTGTAATTTAACACTACGAGAATTGTTTTGTAACACGCTGATGCATGTTGAAATCCTCATTGCTTATAGCATTGTTGAACTGTTCGTGTTCCAGGGTTAAATAAATATTTGTTAATTTAATCAAGTTATGTTTGAAATAGTTTGAGTATTTTGTATGTTAAATAATAAACTTTAATATTTTGTAAAAGAATTAATAAAAAATTATTGTTCTACATTACGGCTCCCAGTAAAACCGACTGTACTTTGTACCCCTGTTTGCACTTCTACAAAATTTGGTTTCGATCGGTCAATATATGGCTATTTTACGGGGTGTGACAGACGGATGGACGGAGTAACCAGAAATCACAGAATTTTATATATCGATTAATATTAGAATTTTAAAACTTAATATTAAATTTAATATTAAAGTTTTAAAATATTAAATGTGACTTAAAATATTAGCCAGGTGAAAAAAAAAACAAACCCAAAAGCAACACACTTTTACGTTCCTTAATTAGATGTGCGTTGTGATGCAGATGTGCGTTGTGATGCAGTTGCGCATTGTGATGCAGACGTGCGTTGTGATGCAGTGAATATCGACTCGGAACGACAAATCGGGGTGCCGAGTTCGAATTCCAGTTGAATTCCTTGCATTCACTTACGCGCAAATACCCTTGGGAAAGGTATTAATCCGTTTCTCCCTTCCAGTTATGGGTTAAATAATAAAACAGATTGGGTTCTATAGCCTTGGCTGGCAACCAGTCTACTGCAGAAAGTAATGGCAATCTACGGCGGAATAATCTTCTGTCCAGTCAGTCATGTCTCGAAAGAGACATGATCGCCCAAAGCGTGAATCACGTATAGCATTGAATCGACAGGGGACTTTTTTATTGATTCGTTTTCTTCGACTTATCAACCCATTGCAAGTTACTTGTAGCCAAGATATATTTTAGATTGTAAGGCTTTTCAGTTTTTGAATGTAACAAGGGTACAAATTTTACTAATTAACCCATAGCTAGGGAGATAGGAAGTAGATTCATACCGTTCCCAAGGGTACCTGTGCCTAAGTGAATATAATGAACTCAGCGAGAATTGAAACTCGGCTCTTCGATTAAGAATTTCGAGGAAGTATTGAACCACTCGCACATACAATTTACAGCATCTGGTTATCCAAAACGGTCACCCATCTGACTCAACGTTGTTTAACTTCACTGATCGTACGGAACCGGCGTTTAAACATTATCTGGCGTTTTATTATTATTATTATTATTATTATTATTATTATTATTATTATTATTATGTCATTTTTCATCATATTTCGATTTCTGCTTTGGTCTCACTACCAACCAAGTCTGCGGGGAAACCTAAGGCAGGTAGTGGCGTGTTGTTATGGCTCCATTTCATGTTTTTCTATCTTCCCTATTATCCCTAGCATTACATAGATAAAGTTTTCCTTAGTGTGTGGGCTGTACTTAATAAGACAATTTTTTGTATATCTCTTAAGCTGGGGTTTCCAGGGATTCTTTCAATGTGTTGTTTTGTTCCATTTTTTATCATTCCAAGTGCACCTACTATCACTGGCACAACTCTTGTTTTCAATTTCCACATTTTTTCTATTTCAATTTCCAGGTCTTTATATGTTGACAGTTTTTCAAATTCCTTGATTGCTATGTTACAATCCGCTGGACAAGCCATATCAATTAATAGACAAGTTTTCTTCTTCTGGTTTTTAACAATAATGTCTGGCCTGTTTGCTTCAATTTTTCTGTCTGTGTAGATGGTGTAATCCCATAGAATGGCTACATCTTCTATTTCTGTAACCGGTGCTTGGTGATGTTCATACCAGTGTTTGCTTACAGCTTTTCCATAATGTTTGCACATTGTCCAATGTAAATATTGCCCAACTCTATCGTGGCGATTTTTATATTCATTTGGGGCAAGCACAGAACAGCCTGAGATTAGGTGGTCTATTGTTTCTTGGTGTTTATCACAAAACCTGCATTTTGGATCCATATTATTATGCATAATATTTGCCTGAACGTTTCTCGTGAAAAGACTTTGGTCTTGTGCTGCAAGTATAAATCCTTCAGTTTCAGACTTTAATCCAGATGCACGTAACCATCGATGAGTATTAACTTTGTCAACATTGGATTTATTGGCACGTACTGGATATTGGCCATGCAGAGGTTTGTCTTGCCAGCGCTGTTTCATCTTTTCAAGAGCTTTATCTTTGGCTTTCATTTTCATATTTTTTGCCGCAATAGTTGGTTCTTGGCTACTGTTTTGCTTTTCTACAGAATCTACTAACTGTAAATCTTGTTTGTATTTACTGCCTTCTTTTATTATTGAATATTTTTTCTTTCTTTCTTCATGTTGCCTTACTAATTGTATCATCCAATCCTTTGTTGTTTCTATGTATGTTAGTAAGCCAATAGTTGTTGTCTTGTATGACAATTCCAGCTGAATAAGACCTCTTCCACCTTCTTTACGGGGTATGTATAGACGGTCTACATCAGCCTTTGGATGATGCATCTTATGCTTAGAAAGAAGCTTTCTTGTTTTAGCATCCATTCGCCTGATGTCGTTTAGAGTCCAGTTTAAGATGTTAAAGCTATATTGGATAACTGGGATTGCAAGGCTATTAATGGCCATAACTCTATTCTGTGAATTTAATTCAGTTTTTAATATCATTCGTAGCCTTCTATAGTACTCTTTACGCACTATTTCTTTCATTTTTTTATGGTGAATGTTTTCGCTCTCATTTACACCTAGGTATTTATAAGCTTCTTCTGGTTTCAATTCTTTTATTGTTACAGCAGGGTCTAGGCTAATTGAGGATGTTTCTTGTATTGATCCACGTAAAAATTATTGTTATTATTATTATTGTTATTATTATTATTATTATTATTATTTTGCTTGGTGGGAGTTATGGCTTCTGCCAGCCATTTAAGATCATTTTTAAAGATAAAATAAGGGGTAAAAAATAATTTAAAGCCTTAGTTTTAAATTCCTTTTTTTTACCCCTATTTTATTGAAAACCTCGTTTATTGCATATTGAGAAAACACCTAAAGTCGTATTCTACAAGAAAAGCTTCCGATTGACTACCGGCGATAGTGGTTTAGGCTTGAGTGCTAATTACAGATATAAATATGAATAAGGATGTCTACCGCTCCAACCACACATGTAAGATTAACGCGCTAAGGTCTTTGTACTCAGCTTTCCTTTACATTTGCATTTACCCTTGTGCTACAAAAGCATGATAAGTGACAATGTAGTAATTTGTGTTGAAATACAGAATTTCTCATACTACTTTAGGTAGATTATTTTTTAAAATATAGCAGCAAAGTAATATTTGAATTATTTTCCTCCTGTGACGATAAACATTCACACTTACCAAAGCCAAAGCGTCCAAGGTGTTTTGCTTGTCGGGCTGCTGTGTTGTGATGAATGCGTGTGTAAACCCACGCCAGACAGCTCGTTTCGTCAGATGCGTCCTCTCCCCTCGCAAATTTGGTCAAAGAAAGGAATATTCTTCGACCTGCCCTTTTATGCTGAGTGAGAACGAGTCCGACGGCGATGATTGGTGCGTCGGCAATGGTTTTTGTCCATAAAACGGGTCCGAGACAATGGCTGCGAGTGTCTTTGGGACAGTGGTGACGTGCGCTGATAGAGAGATCAGTATTGAGTTTAGACTCTGTTTATTTTCGTCTGGAAGTCTCAAACCCATCTGTGGAGCGAGCGGTGTACCTGAAACCAAACAGAAACAACACCTCCCTACAGTCCCTTTCCCCAGGAACGAAACACAGCAAACCAATCGATATTTTCCAAGGCAAATGTTCTAACGATATATATTCCTAGTTCCGTCAGTTCGGACCATTACAGTTAAAAGCAGTTACGCCAGCTACACATGGTCGTATCAATCGCATTCTTTTCAGGTTTCATTAGTAAGAAAAAAGTTCCAGTCATTCAACTTATTCACACGAACCGCCATTTTGTGGAAACCAATCCCAAAGAGGATGCTTTCTTGGTCTCTAAAATCTTAAACTATTCATGTCTAAGGTTAACCGTTATCTTTCACATATATCCTCATAATCTGGATTTATTACCTCCTCCTCTTACGCTTATGCAACAACTTCATTCAAAAACCCCTCTACCTTGAATGGCTCTTGGATACTTGTGGAACAATTAGTAAAAAAGAAAATCTTAAACGGGTTTACGAATTGTGATACAGGGGTATAAAGAATGTGTTCGCTTTGGGGGAAAAAAACATAAAATCGATTTTCAACAACTGTTTGAACCAGAAAAGGGTCGTTTGTTGACACAGAGAAAATGAGATAGCCGGAAACTTGGCACGCGTCGCAATTTGTCAGTCGATTGTTGACTTTGTTGGAGCGATGTCATTAAAAAACAAAAACGATAGTCATTTGTGTGTGCTCGTCAAAATTCACCAAGGAGTCTACATTACCCAAAAACAGCGTCGATGTCCAGCTTCGGATGATCGGACATAGTAAATAAATGAGTTGGTTTAATCGTTCGATTTTGCTTATTACTCGGCAACAGCTCAGTAGGATTAGTTTATTTTTTTTTAAATATTTTTTCGATTAAGAAGTCTCAATTTGTAAATATTTGACATATCAACAATGGGTATGCTCGTAAATAGGATGCGTATGGAAAGCGGCAAGCAAAAACGTCGAAAAGCTCTATAAATGTCGGTTGTGAAATTCTCGATAAACATCTAAGAGATTAGGAAACAAATGATAAAGAGAGACTTTTTACCGACGTATATATATATATATATATATATATATATATATATGTAAAAAGGCTCTTTATCATTTGTTTCGCGTTGGGTGCTTTCTGCACACTGCTTTCGTATTGAGCTCTTTATTGTTAAGGTTTTCGTCTTGGGTTGTTTTTTTTTTTCTCACAAATGCTTGGCTTTTTGTTCAGGTATTTCGTTTGTTTCTTTTTTCTTCCCCTTCTTTTCCCTGCGGGTTAGTTCCCGGTGGGTTTCAAGACCTTCTTAGTTGTAGTTTAATTATTATTGATAATCTGGACAGAATTAGTTCTGTTGTTATTGGTATTACAACTATAATTAATATATATATATATATATATATATATATATATATATATATATTAATGTGGCCTCCCTCTGTCTCTTCTATAAATACTTTCATGGCTTCTGCTCGGATGAGCTTAAGTCATTGATGCCTCCTCAACAGGTGTTTACCCGTTCAACCAGACTGGCAACTGGGTCCCACCCATTCACAGTCAGGTTAGCCAAATGCAGATGACAATTCTACTCCTGCAGCTTCCTCTCTCGCACTTCCCGCCTGTGGAACTCACTCCCGTATTCTTGCTTTCCTGACGGCTACGACCACCAGAAATTTAAAAGCAAAGTTAATACTCACCTACTAACCACTGGACTCTAGCTCTCTCCCCTCCCCTGTATAACCTTCCCTTTCTCTCCGCCCATGTACCTGTCATTGCACCTGCTTTCTCAGCTTTCTATTGTTCCTTTCTAACTAGCTTGTACTCCTCACTCTTTTGTAATTAATCTCTTTACATTTATGTAACCCCCTGCACATCAGTGGCGTTTCTGCCTTGCTCGGGGTGAAATGATTAAAAAAAAAAAATATATATATATATATATTACTATTTTCTGTCAAAACGTGAAGAAAATTAACTGACGAAACAAAACGAAAGCTTTTCTTCGAACACCATAAAATTATCCAGACATTTGCGGACTAAAGTTTATTTAATCTTTGTACATAGAATAAGACATATTTACTTAATTCAGCTTAGTCTGTGACGGGCCCTCGATCAATATATGGCTATTTTAGAGGTTGTGACAAACGGACGGACGGACGGACGGATTAACGAAAAATCACAGAATTTTATATATCGATTAATATTCGAATTTTAAATCTTAATATTAAATTAAATATTAAAGTTTAAAAGTAGTCATTCACCCTTTTACAGTGAAACCGATAAAATGCAACCATAACTTCTACTCCAACAGTTTCTTTCCTCGCAATTCCCGACTGTGGAATTCCCTTCCACACGATTGCTTCCCCGACGGCTACAATCTCCAGGAGTTTAAATGTAAGGTCAATAGACACCTCCTAACACACTAACCTGCTCCCATTCTATCAAACACTCTTCCCATCTGCCCAACCCTCATCCTCGGTATCCTTACTCATCTGTCACCTTCCTCCTGACATTCCCTATGTCTAACCACTCCTTCTCTTTACCTTCCCCTATGTAGCCCCATGCGCAATAGTGGCAGTGGAATGCCTTGCTTGGGGTGAGATGATTAAAAAAAAAAAGAAAAAAAAAGTAGTATTAAACGTGACTTAAAATATTAGTCAGTTAAAAAAAACAACAGCAAAAAACAACAGTTTTACTTTCCTTGATAGATGCGCGTTATGCAAATGTGCGTTGTAGTGCAGTGGATATCGACTCGGAACGACAAATCGGCGTGCCGAGTTCAAATTCCAGTGAAATTCCTTGCATTTACTTGCCCACAGGTACCCTTGGGAAATATATTAATCTGTCACTTTCCTACAGTTATGGGTTAAATAACAGGACAGCTTGGGTTCTGTAGCCTTGGACAAACAGTTTGTGCAATTTTGTTACAATGCTTAATTTAGTCTGGCACAAGGTAACAAGTATTGAGCCCCTAATGACATGGAATAAGACATACTCAATATAGCTTAGTCTGGGACAAGGCCACAAAATCTGAGCTTTTAGGGAAATTAACCGTATACACGTACTAACAGTCTTCGCGATTCTATTAGTATACTTAATTTAATCTGGCCCAAGGCAACATACTTTTTTTAATCATTTCACCCCAAGGTGATTCTACTGCCACTATTGCGCAGGGGGTTACATAGGGGAAAGTGATGAGAAAGAGTGTTTAGTTATAGAAAATTTCAGAAGGAGGGTGATAGACTGGTAAGGATACCGAGGATGAGGGTTGGGTAAATGGGAAGAGTGTTTGAGAGAATGGATGCGAGTTAGCGTGATAAGAGGTGTCTATTGACCTTACATTTTAATTCCTTGAGATTGTAGCTGTCGGGGAAGCAAGTATATGGAAGGGAATTCTTCAGGCGGGAAATGCGAGAAAAGAAGCTGTTAGAGTAGAAATTGCGGTTTCTATTATCCAGTTAAAAATACCTACAGGTCCACTCAGACAGTCAAGATTGAATGTACACAGAAAGATTTAGATGCGCCTTCAAGTGGCCTTGGCTGTCTTATCTTTCAAATTGAATAATTCTCACGACATATGGCCGTAATGACCCCCCCACTTCTTCTTCTGTTCGATGTCACTGAGTCAGTTAAGTTCCATACGTGATACATGATTGGGCGATCATGACTGGGCAGTTAGGTTGTGATCATGTCTCGAAAGAAACGCGGTAGGTTGTCATTACGTTCTACGGTAGACTGGTTGTCAACAAGAATTATTATTTAAGCTATAGCTGGAGAGAGAAGAGATAGATTAATAGAAAAGGTATTTGCGTGTAAGTGAATGCAAAGAGTTCTACTAGAATTCGAGCTCGGCTCTCCGATTTCTCCTTCCGAGCTGATATCCACTGAACCACTACGCAAAC
Organism: Ascarosepion bandense; assembly: GCA_037127315.1. Classification (NCBI taxonomy): domain Eukaryota; kingdom Metazoa; phylum Mollusca; class Cephalopoda; order Sepiida; family Sepiidae; genus Ascarosepion; species Ascarosepion bandense. Next base: position 3,430,988 of record JBBBDQ010000713.1, read on the forward strand.
AGATATCCCAAAATGCTTAGGAACAGTGAAATGACAAGCAAATCTCTGGTATAGTACGCTATATTTACTCGAGATTCTAAATTCACCCAAACGATAGAAGAACGCGTTAATACCATCTATTAATTCAGTCAGTCAGTTAAGTGCCATACGTGATACACGCTTTGGGCGATCATGTCTTGAAAGAGACATGACTGACTGGGCAGAAGATTATCCCACAGTAGGTTGCCATTGCGGCAGACTGGTTACCAGCCAAGGCTATAGAACCAAATATGTCCTGTTATTTGATTCATAGCTAGAGGGGGAAGAAATGTATTATATTATTAAATAGTAATTAGTGGGGGATCAGTTTATTACTTCATAACAATAGAAAACTGATCCCCCACTTTATGCGCAGTAGAAGCCTTAATCATGTCTCCAATTATATTCAGTCAGACAGGCAAGTGTCATACGTGATACATGCTTTGGGCGATTATGTCTCGAAAGAGACATGACTTACTGGGCAGAAGATTATCCCACAGTAGGTTGTCATTGCTTTCTGTGGTAGTCTGGTTGCCAGCCAAGACTATTGAACCCAATCTGTTCTGTTATTTAATCCATGACTGGAGGGAAGAGACGGATTATTACCTTTCCTAAGGGTATTATGTGGGTAAGTGAATGCAAGTAATTCAACTGGAATTCGAACTCGGCACCCTGATTTGTCGTTCCGAGTCGATATCCATTGCAACACAAAAATTATTACTATGAATATGAATGTTATTATTTTGTCATTGTTTTCTGAAGCCCATTTTCCAAATTATAATTATTATATTATTTATATTCTTATTACTGCTTTATTATTATTATTATTATTATTATTATTATTATTATTATTATTGCTGTTGTTATTGTTAATATTTCCTATAACAAAATGAAAGTCATTCACACGCTTCGCCCTTGGGAAAGAATAATACGACACAAATGCATTGAATTTAATCATGATTCTTTTAGATGGCACGAACGTTACACGTTCCCGTCATAACTTCATCTCTAATTGCGCATGCTCATAGACGAAAATAAGGCATGCAATGACAACAATACAATGATCACAGGAAAAGCAGCCCTTCTAAAATATTCTGAGTTTTTTCTTTAGTTGGAGAGCTGTAAACAGCCCCCACCCCCCCAAAAAAAAACAATTTACAGTGCTTTCATGCCCAACCCTAACAGGTACCATATAGATCGATAAATTCTTTTGCTAAGCGTTGAGCCTTAGCTGTTGACAGGGTTATCATCAAAATCAATAGTTCTGAAGTATAAATGATAGTCTTTCCCAACAGATCAATGAATTTGATAATGATAGTCATAAGGCGAATCGATCATGCAATGAAAATATAATTGGCATTTTTATATTTCTTCAAAGATTTCAGGAATTTTATTGGTTTTCGTTTATCGATTCGTTTTGAATAGCAACTATTTTAGTTAAATATTGCTTGAAGATTAATTTTTTTCTAATGTTTTCTTTGTTCCTGGACATTATCGAAGCCATCAATACGACAGACATTTTCGATTTTTATAGTACAATGGAATCTGAAGACTTTAAGATAGGAAACATGAACAAAGTCTTAATCATTTTCTTCTCATCGGTCGAATTCTTAGAAAGTACAATAATTATTCCATTGAAATGCATAAAGATGATGCTCACACTTAACTAAGTTTTGTGGGCTTACGGCCATAATATGTTGAAATGTATGGGTTCACGTACCATTATCGAAGTTAAGCATCGTCAAGCCTGGTCAGTACCTAGATGTGTGACCGCTTCGAAATATCAGGTCGGGGTATTGAATATGCGGATGGTATAATGGACTAAGGCTCGGAATTGGAAATTCAAGTGTCGAGTTAGTTATATTCATTTACGCACTAACAGGCTTGGAAAAGGTATGAATTTACCATTTGTCCTTCCAGACTGGTCTCTGTTATGTTGTGCGTAACAGAATTATTGAGTAAATAAATACCAACAACGGAAATATAGTAAATTGATATATTACCAGGAGAAATAGTATTTACAAAAGAGGTTTGTTAGTAGCATACAGGAACAAGGGTTTAGTAGCATGTATCGTCGTAAGACGTAGAGTCTGATAATAGTACACTTCCGGTTCACTACCGGAAATACTCGACTGAGTTGTTAATCGGCTGACTCGGTCTCGAGATTGGTTACTCGTTACTGATCCCCGAGGTCTTCCCACTACTACTTTATGTAGTGATTGGAATAGTCCATTTTAAAAGAACACAGGTGGAGAGCGCCCGAACAGTCACAGAAAATCCTCATCATCTCCAAGAAATTTTTACAATTAAAAAAACAACAACATAGTTTTTGGCTTTAAATAATCAGAAAAAAGGATAATAAAACGTAAAACACAACGATCTGAATCTTATCTAAGTTTAGCATCAAAGAAAGATGAGTAATCAGGATGACTGTTAGTAGTGAATTACATTACATGTAAGTTTTTACAAAGGTTGACTGGAAAGGAAACGTGAGAGAAAATATATTGATAGCATAGAACTTACGGCAACAACGAAGTCAGCTTAACTGCAAATTGATGATATCCCGTCACGAATCTGGTAATATGATTACATTCTTAAAGTCTAGGTAAGAAAGCGAAGAAACATCATACAAACAATTACCAGTCAGTCAGTTAAGTGCCATACGTGATACACGCTTTGGACGATCATGTCTCGAAAGAGACATGACTGACTGGGCAGAAGATTATCCCACAGTAGGTAGCCATTGCTTTCTGCAGTAGACTGGTTACCAGCCAAGGCTATAGGGCCCAATCTGTTCTGTTATTTAACCCATAATTGGAGGGAAGAGGCGGATTAATATCTTTCCTAAAGTGATTTGCGCTTAAGTGAATGCAATGAATTCGGCTGGAATTCGAACATAGCTCTCCGATTTCTCATTCCGAGTTGATATCCATTGCACCACAACGCACATCCATAAAAGTATTTATAAAAAAAGGCACAGATTGCCAAATTTACGGCGGTTGGTAGTGATTCTTTTTTGGATCTTACCAAAGACCTCAAAGTAAATAGAAGGAGTACCGGACCATATGTGTCAGTAATATTATAAGCATGGATTTCTTGATATGTAAGATATATTCCGGTGAGAAAAATTGTCTCGGCTGACACTTTGAACTGATTTTCTTAGCATCTGATCTTGCAACTGATTCAATATAGTCTTTCCACTTCGTGCTAACTGAGAACACCAGGTGCAGTAAGTCACTTTAATGGAGGTTAGCATCAGCCACGCTGATGGGAGCAAAAATTCTCTCAGACACTTAATGAAGAGAAGTTTAGTCTTCGAGGCATTAAATGTGACAAGCCATTTTCACCAATTAACGACAATCTTGAAGTTGATAAAAGCTAAGATGGACAGAGAATTGTGGAGAGCCATGATTACCTAGGTCTCGAGGGAACACGGCACATAAATAGCTAAATACACTGCTAGGAAGGTTGGGTCACTGTGTCGGGCGAGGAAGTTTTTTTTTTCCGCCTGAATCCATTTTGTACATATACTAATCAACCATCCGACCGTGCATTGAATACTGTTGTCATATCTGGTCAGACGCCCCTGCTGTACATCTCGGTGTTCTTGACAGGCTCTAGAGTAATCTGTAATGTGATTGGTCCCGACCTGGCAGCTCGACTCCAGCCACTTTCACATCATCGGGATGTGGCTTCTCTCTGTCTGTTCTATAAGCTTCTGTTCTGACGAACTTAGGTCACTGTTGCCCCCTCTACAAGAATTTACTTGAGCAACCAGACTGGCAACAAGGTCTCACCCTTTTACAGTTAAATCAACCAAACGCAGCCGACGAGTCTATTCCATCAGCTTCTTTTTCTCGCGCATCACGCTTGTGGAACTCCCTTCCACATACTTGCTCTTTTGACGGATATAACCTCCAGGAATTTAAATGCAAAGTCACTTCATTTCTCTTATCCACTTGAGTCCAGCCCTTTCTACAACACCCCGTGTATCTTGTTCTTTTCCTTTCTCTCTACCTTCGCAACTGTCTTCATTCTTGTGTTCACATCCTTCTCTTGCCCTTTGTCTTTCACTCCCGGTAGCTGGTTCGTCTTTCCCTTCACTCGTTCTACAACACCCCGTGTATCTTGTTCTTTTCCTTTCTCTTTACCTTCGCAAATGTCTTCATTCCTGTGTTCAAATCCTTCTCTTGCCCTTTCTCTTTCACTCCCGGTAGCTGGCTCGTCTTTCCCTTCACTCGTTCTACAACACCCGGTGTATCTTGTTCTTTTCCTTTCTCTTTACCTACGCAACTGTCTTCATTCCTGTGTTCACATCCTTCTCTTGCTCTTTCTCTTTCACTCCCGGTAGCTGGTTCGTCTTTCCCTTCACTCGTTCTACAACACCCCGTGTATCTTGTTCTTTTCCTTTCTCTTTACCTTCGCAACTGTCTTCATTCCTGTGTTCACATCCTTCTCTTGCCCTTTCTCTTTCACTCTCGGTAGCTGGTTCGTCTTTCCCTTCACTCGTTCTACAACACCCCGTGTATCTTGTTCTTTTCCTTTCTCTTTACCTTCGCAACAGTCTTCACACCTGTGTTCACATCCTTCTCTTGCCCTTTCTCTTTCACTCCCGGTAGCTGGTTCGTCTTTCCCTTCACTCGTTCTACAACACCCGGTGTATCTTGTTCTTTTCCTTTCTCTCTACCTTCGCAACTGTCTTCATTCCTGTGTTCACATCCTTCTCTTGCCCTTTCTCTTTCACTCCCGGTAGCTGGTTCGTCGTTTCCCTTCACCCCTCGTTCTACAACACCCCTGTGTTATCTTGGTTCTTTTCCTTTCTTTCCCTTTACCTTCGCCCCAACTGTCTTCATTCCTGTGTTCACATCCTTCTCTTGCCCTTTCTCTTTCACTCCCGGTAGCTGGTTCGTCTTTCCCTTCACTCGTTCTACAACACCCCGTGTATCTTGTTCTTTTCCTTTCTCTCTACCTTCGGAACTGTCTTCATTCCTGTGTTCACATCCTTCTCTTGCTCTTTCCCTTTCTGTCACTCCCGGTAGCTGGTTCGTCTTTCCCTTCACTCGTTCTACAACACCCCGTGTATCTTGTTCTTTTCCTTTCTCTCTACCTTCGCAACTGTCTTCATTCCTGTGTTCACATCCTTCTCTTGCCCTTTCTCTTTCACTCCCGGTAGCTGGTTCGTCTTTCCCTTCACTCGTTCTACAACACCCCGTGTATCTTGTTCTTTTCCTTTCTCTTTACCTTCGCAACTGTCTTCATTCCTGTGTTCACATCCTTCTCTTGCCCTTTCTCTTTCACTCCCGGTAGCTGGTTCGTCTTTCCCTTCACTCGTTCTACAACACCCCGTGTATCTTGTTCTTTTCCTTTCTCTTTACCTTCTGAACTGTCTTCATTCCTGTGTTCACATCCTTCTCTTGCCCTTTCTCTTTCACTCCCGGTAGCTGGTTCGTCTTTCCCTTCACTCGTTCTACAACACCCCGTGTATCTTGTTCTTTTCCTTTCTCTTTACCTTCGCAACTGTCTTCATTCCTGTGTTCACATCCTTCTCTTGCACTTTCTCTTTCACTCCCGGTAGCTGGTTCGTCTTTCCCTTCACTCGTTCTACAACACCCCGTGTATCTTGTTCTTTTCCTTTCTCTTTACCTTCGCAACTGTCTTCATTCCTGTGTTCACATCCTTCTCTTGCCCTTTCTCTTTCAATCCCGGTAGCTGGTTCGTCTTTCCCTTCACTCGTTCTACAACACCCCGTGTATCTTGTTCTTTTCATTTCTCTCTACCTTCGCAACTGTCTTCATTCCTGTGTTCACATCCTTCTCTTGCCCTTTCTCTTTCACTCCCGGTAGCTGGTTCGTCTTTCACTTCACTCGTTCTACAACACCCCGTGTATCTTGTTCTTTTCCTTTCTCTTTACCTTCGCAACTGTCTTCATTCCTGTGTTCACATCCTTCTCTTGCCCTTTCTCTTTCACTCCCGGTAGCTGGTTCGTCTTTCCCTTCACTCGTTCTACAACACCCCGTGTATCTTGTTCTTTTCCTTTCTCTCTACCTTCGGAACTGTCTTCATTCCTGTGTTCACATCCTTCTCTTGCTCTTTCTCTTTCACTCCCGGTAGCTGGTTCGTCTTTCCCTTCACTCGTTCTACAACACCCCGTGTATCTTGTTCTTTTCCTTTCTCTTTACCTTCGCAACTGTCTTCATTCCTGTGTTCATATCCTTCTCTTGCCCTTTCTCTTTCACTCCCGGTAGCTGGTTCGTCTTTCCCTTCACTCGTTCTACAACACCCCGTGTATCTTGTTCTTTTCCTTTCTCTCTACCTTCGGAACTGTCTTCATTCCTGTGTTCACATCCTTCTCTTGCTCTTTCTCTTTCACTCCCGGTAGCTGGTTCGTCTTTCCCTTCACTCGTTCTACAACACCCGGTGTATCTTGTTCTTTTCCTTTCTCTCTACCTTCGCAACTGTCTTCATTCCTGTGTTCACATCCTTCTCTTGCCCTTTCTCTTTCACTCCCGGTAGCTGGTTCGTCTTTCCCTTCACTCGTTCTACAACACCCCGTGTATCTTGTTCTTTTCCTTTCTCTTTACCTTCGCAACTGTCTTCATTCCTGTGTTCACATCCTTCTCTTGCCCTTTCTCTTTCACTCCCGGTAGCTGGTTCGTCTTTCCCTTCACTCGTTCTACAACATCTCGTGTATCTTGTTCTTTTCCTTTCTCTTTACCTTCGCAACTGTCTTCATTCCTGTGTTCACATCCTTCTCTTGCCCTTTCTCTTTCACTCCCGGTAGCTGGTTCGTCTTTCCCTTCACTCGTTCTACAACACCCCGTGTATCTTGTTCTTTTCCTTTCTCTTTACCTTCGCAACTGTCTTCATTCCTGTGTTCACATCCTTCTCTTGCCCTTTCTCTTTCACTCCCGGTAGCTGGTTCGTCTTTCACTTCACTCGTTCTACAACACCCCGTGTATCTTGTTCTTTTCCTATCTCTTTACCTTCGCAACTGTCTTCATTCCTGTGTTCACATCCTTCTCTTGCCCTTTCTCTTTCACTCCCGGTAGCTGGTTCGTCTTTCACTTCACTCGTTCTACAACACCCCGTGTATTTTGTTCTTTTCCTTTCTCTTTACCTTCGCAACTGTCTTCATTCCTGTGTTCACATCGTTCTCTTGCCCTTTCTCTTTCACTCCCGGTAGCTGGTTCGTCTTTCCCTTCACTCGTTCTACAACACCACGTGTATCTTTTTCTTTTCCTTTCTCTTTTACCTTCGCAACTGTCTTCATTCCTGTGTTCACATCCTTCTCTTGCCCTTTCTCTTTCACTCCCGGTAGCTGGTTCGTCTTTCCCTTCCTCGTTCTACAACACCCCGTGTATCTTGTTCTTTTCCTTTCTCTCTACCTTCGGAACTGTCTTCATTCCTGTGTTCACATCCTTCTCTTGCTCTTTCTCTTTCCTCCCGGTAGCTGGTTCGTCTTTCCCTTCACTCTACGTTCTACAACACCCCGTGTATCTTGTTCTTTTCCTTTCTCTCTACCTTCCCAACTGTCTTCATTCCTGTGTTCACATCCTTCTCTTGCCCTTTCTCTTTCACTCCCGGTAGCTGGTTCGTCTTTCCCTTCACTCGTTCTACAACACCCCGTGTATCTTGTTCTTTTCCTTTCTCTTTACCTTCGCAACTGTCTTCATTCCTGTGTTCACATCCTTCTCTTGCCCTTTCTCTTTCACTCCCGGTAGCTGGTTCGTCTTTCCCTTCACTCTTTCTACAACACCACGTGTATCTTGTTCTTTTCCTTTCTCTTTACCTTCGCAACTGTCTTCATTCCTGTGTTCACATCCTTCTCTTGCCCTTTCTCTTTCACTCCCGGTAGCTGGTTCGTCTTTCCCTTCACTCGTTCTACAACACCCCGTGTATCTTGTTCTTTTCCTTTCTCTTTACCTTCGCAACTGTCTTCATTCCTGTGTTCACATCCTTCTCTTGCCCTTTCTCTTTCACTCCCGGTAGCTGGTTCGTCTTTCCCTTCACTCGTTCTACAACACCCCGTGTATCTTGTTCTTTTCCTTTCTCTTTACCTACGCAACTGTCTTCATTCCTGTGTTCACATCCTTCTCTTGCTCTTTCTCTTTCACTCCCGGTAGCTGGTTTGTCTTTCCCTTCATCGTTCTACAACACCCCGTGTATCTTGTTCTTTTCCTTTCTCTCTACCTTCGCAACTCTCTTCATTCCTGTGTTCACATCCTTCTCTTGCCCTTTCTCTTTCACTCCCGGTAGCTGGTTCGTCTTTCCCTTCACTCGTTCTACAACACCCCGTGTATCTTGTTCTTTTCCTTTCTCTCTACCTTCGGAACTGTCTTCATTCCTGTGTTCACATCCTTCTCTTGCTCTTTCTCTTTCACTCCCGGTAGCTGGTTCGTCTTTCCCTTCACTCGTTCTACAACACTCCGTGTATCTTGTTCTTTTCCTTTCTCTTTACCTTCGCAACTGTCTTCATTCCTGTGTTCACATCCTTCTCTTGCCCTTTCTCTTTCACTCTCGGTAGCTGGTTCGTCTTTCCCTTCACTCGTTCACCACAACACCCCGTGTATCTTGTTCTTTTCCTTTCTCTTTACCTTCGCAACTGTCTTCATTCCTGTGTTCACATCCTTCTCTTGCCCTTTCTCTTTCACTCCCGGTAGCTGGTTCGTCTTTCACTTCACTCGTTCTACAACACCTCGTGTATCTTGTTCTTTTCCTTTCTCTTTACCTTCGCAACTGTCTTCATTCCTGTGTTCACATCCTTCTCTTGCCCTTTCTCTTTCACTCCCGGTAGCTGGTTCGTCTTTCACTTCACTCGTTCTACAACACCCCGTGTATCTTGTTCTTTTCCTTTCTCTTTACCTTCGCAACTGTCTTCATTCCTGTGTTCACATCCTTCTCTTGCCCTTTCTCTTTCACTCCCGGTAGCTGGTTCGTCTTTCCCTTCACTCGTTCTACAACACCCCGTGTATCTTGTTCTTTTCCTTTCTCTTTACCTTCGCAACTGTCTTCATTTCCTGTGTTCACATCCTTCTCTTGCCCTTTCTCTTTCACTCCCGGTAGCTGGTTCGTCTTTCCCTTCACTCGTTCTACAACACCCCGTGTATCTTGTTCTTTTCCTTTCTCTCTACCTTCGGAACTGTCTTCATTCCTGTGTTCACATCCTTCTCTTGCTCTTTCTCTTTCACTCCCGGTAGCTGGTTCGTCTTTCCCTTCACTCGTTCTACAACACCCCGTGTATCTTGTTCTTTTCCTTTCTCTCTACCTTCGCAACTGTCTTCATTCCTGTGTTCACATCCTTCTCTTGCCCTTTCTCTTTCACTCCCGGTAGCTGGTTCGTCTTTCCCTTCACTCGTTCTACAACACCCCGTGTATCTTGTTCTTTTCCTTTCTCTTTACGCGCATGTCTTCATTCCTGTGTTCACATCCTTCTCTTGCCCTTTCTCTTTCACTCCCGGTAGCTGGTTCGTCTTTCCCTTCCTCGTTCTACAACACCCCGTGTATCTTGTTCTTTTCCTTTCTCTTTACCTTCTGAACTGTCTTCATTCCTGTGTTCACATCCTTCTCTTGCTCTTTCTCTTTCACTCCCGGTAGCTGGTTCGTCTTTCCCTTCACTCGTTCTACAACACCCCGTGTATCTTGTTCTTTTCCTTTCTTTACCTTCGCAACTGTCTTCATTCCTGTGTTCACATCCTTCTCTTGCCCTTTCTCTTTCACTCCCGGTAGCTGGTTCGTCTTTCCCTTCACTCGTTCTACAACACCCCGTGTATCTTGTTCTTTTCCTTTCTCTTTACCTACGCAACTGTCTTCATTCCTGTGTTCACATCCTTCTCTTGCTCTTTCTCTTTCTCGGTAGCTGGTTTGTCTTTCCCTTCACTCGTTCTACAACACCCCGTGTATCTTGTTCTTTTCCTTTCTCTCTACCTTCGCAACTCTCTTCATTCCTGTGTTCACATCCTTCTCTTGCCCTTTCTCTTTCACTCCCGGTAGCTGGTTCGTCTTTCCCTTCACTCGTTCTACAACACCCCGTGTATCTTGTTCTTTTCCTTTCTCTCTACCTTCGGAACTGTCTTCATTCCTGTGTTCACATCCTTCTCTTGCTCTTTCTCTTTCCTCCCGGTAGCTGGTTCGTCTTTCCCTTCACTCGTTCTACAACACTCCGTGTATCTTGTTCTTTTCCTTTCTCTTTACCTTCGCAACAGTCTTCACACCTGTGTTCACATCCTTCTCTTGCCCTTTCTCTTTCACTCTCGGTAGCTGGTTCGTCTTTCCCTTCACTCGTTCTACAACACCCCGTGTATCTTGTTCTTTCTCTTTACCTTCGCAACTGTCTTCATTCCTGTGTTCACATCCTTCTCTTGCCCTTTCTCTTTCACTCCCGGTAGCTGGTTCGTCTTTCACTTCACTCGTTCTACAACACCTCGTGTATCTTGTTCTTTTCCTTTCTCTTTACCTTCGCAACTGTCTTCATTCCTGTGTTCACATCCTTCTCTTGCCCTTTCTCTTTCACTCCCGGTAGCTGGTTCGTCTTTCACTTCACTCGTTCTACAACACCCCGTGTATCTTGTTCTTTTCCTTTCTCTTTACCTTCGCAACTGTCTTCATTCCTGTGTTCACATCCTTCTCTTGCCCTTTCTCTTTCACTCCCGGTAGCTGGTTCGTCTTTCCCTTCACTCGTTCTACAACACCCCGTGTATCTTGTTCTTTTCCTTTCTCTTTACCTTCGCAACTGTCTTCTTCCTGTGTTCACATCCTTCTCTTGCCCTTTCTCTTTCACTCCCGGTAGCTGGTTCGTCTTTCCCTTCACTCGTTCTACAACACCCCGTGTATCTTGTTCTTTTCCTTTCTCTACCTTCGGAACTGTCTTCATTCCTGTGTTCACATCCTTCTCTTGCTCTTTCTCTTTCACTCCCGGTAGCTGGTTCGTCTTTCCCTTCACTCGTTCTACAACACCCCGTGTATCTTGTTCTTTTCCTTTCTCTACCTTCGCAACTGTCTTCATTCCTGTGTTCACATCCTTCTCTTGCCCTTTCTCTTTCACTCCCCGGTAGCTGGTTCGTCTTTCCCTTCACTCGTTCTACAACACCCCGTGTATCTTGTTCTTTTCCTTTCTCTTTACCTTCGCAACTGTCTTCATTCCTGTGTTCACATCCTTCTCTTGCCCTTTCTCTTTCACTCCCGGTAGCTGGTTCGTCTTTCCCTTCACTCGTTCTACAACACCCCGTGTATCTTGTTCTTTTCCTTTCTCTTTACCTTCTGAACTGTCTTCATTCCTGTGTTCACATCCTTCTCTTGCTCTTTCTCTTTCACTCCCGGTAGCTGGTTCGTCTTTCCCTTCACTCGTTCTACAACACCCCGTGTATCTTGTTCTTTTCCTTTCTCTTTTTTACCTTCGCAACTGTCTTCATTCCTGTGTTCACATCCTTCTCTTGCCCTTTCTCTTTCACTCCCGGTAGCTGGTTCGTCTTTCCCTTCACTCGTTCTACAACTTGACACCCCGTGTATCTTGTTCTTTTCCTTTCTCTCTACCTTCGCAACTGTCTTCATTCCTGTGTTCACATCCTTCTCTTGCCCTTTTCTCTTTCACTCCCGGTAGCTGGTTCGTCTTTCCCTTCACTCGTTCTACAACACCCCGTGTATCTTGTTCTTTTCCTTTCTCTTTACCTTCGCAACTGTCTTCATTCCTGTGTTCACATCCTTCTCTTGCCCTTTCTCTTTCACTCCCGGTAGCTGGTTCGTCTTTCCCTTCACTCGTTCTACAACACCCCGTGTATCTTGTTCTTTTCTTTCTCTTTACCTTCTGAACTGTCTTCATTCCTGTGTTCACATCCTTCTCTTGCTCTTTCTCTTTCACTCCCGGTAGCTGGTTCGTCTTTCCCTTCACTCGTTCTACAACACCCCGTGTATCTTGTTCTTTTCCTTTCTCTTTACCTTCGCAACTGTCTTCATTCCTGTGTTCACATCCTTCTCTTGCCCTTTCTCTTTCACTCCCGGTAGCTGGTTCGTCTTTCCCTTCACTCGTTCTACAACACCCCGTGTATCTTGTTCTTTTCCTTTCTCTTTACCTTCTGAACTGTCTTCATTCCTGTGTTCACATCCTTCTCCGCCTTTCTCTTTCACTCCCGGTAGCTGGTTCGTCTTTCCCTTCACTCGTTCTACAACACCCCGTGTATCTTGTTCTTTTCATTTCTCTCTACCTTCGCAACTGTCTTCATTCCTGTGTTCACATCCTTCTCTTGCCCTTTCTCTTTCACTCCCGGTAGCTGGTTCGTCTTTCCCTTCACTCGTTCTACAACACCCCGTGTATCTTGTTCTTTTCCTTTCTCTTTACCTTCGCAACTGTCTTCATTCCTGTGTTCACATTCTTCTCTTGCCCTTTCTCTTTCACTCCCGGTAGCTGGCTCGTCTTTCCCTTCACTCGTTCTACAACACCCCGTGGATCTTGTTTTTTTCCTTTCCCTTTACCTTCGCAACTGTCTTCATTCCTGTGTTCACATCCTTCTCTTGCCCTTTCTCTTTCACTCCCGGTTGCTGGTTCGTCTTTCCCTTCACTCGTTCTACAACACCCCGTGTATCTTGTTTTTTTCCTTTCCCTTTACCTTCGCAACTGTCTTCATTCCTGTGTTCACATCCTTCTCTTGCCCTTTCTCTTTCACTCCCGGTAGCTGGCTCGTCTTTCCCTTCACTCGTTCTACAACACCCCGTGTATCTTGTTTTTTTCCTTTCCCTTTACCTTCGCAACTGTCTTCATTCCTGTGTTCACATCCTTCTCTTGCCCTTTCTCTTTCACTCCCGGTAGCTGGCTCGTCTTTCACTTCACTCGTTCTACAACACCCCGTGTATCTTGTTCTTTTCCTTTCTCTTTACCTTCGCAACTGTCTTCATTCCTGTGTTCACATCCTTTTCTTGCTCTTTCCCTTTTACCTCATGTAGCTGGCTCGTCCTTATCTTTACTCTGATCCTGCCTGTATATAATCCCCCCCTGTACATGAGTGGCGTTAATGCCTTGTTTCGGGTAAAATTATTAACAAAGAGAAAATAATATAATGTTAAATTATTATAAAATTCAAAAACACTTTGAATTATTTGCTATTTTTTATGAAATGGCACAAATAAATATAACTATGTAAAATAAAGAACCAATACTCTTTCCTTATAAAAGAAACAATATTCGCCTTTACTAATACGTTGAGTCATAATTAATTTCCCTTCTGGGGAACCCATTGTAATGACGTGTTTTTCATTCTCACTGGTCGTAACTTAAATATATCGTAACGTAATGATAATGGCTTGGATACGACAAAGCTTAACCTAAAATAAGTAGCCGGATGAGGACAAATTTGTACACAAAATCTGAGCTTCATGCGAGAAATTTATTGTGCGTTTGGTGGGACAGTCAAACAGTTATTTATTTAAAGTTCTTAAAATACAGTGAAACTCCAAATGTATATTTGTAACATCTGTCTACATTTCTGTGATGAGGCATTGTAACTATTTACATTATTTACATCGTTTTGACTGCTATCTTTATCTTTATTGCCATATTCACGACTTTCAGTCGTTGTACACTCCGGCCTACTTCAGATGCTGTTTGTTAGAATTTCGAACCGAACACTTTATTAATTTCAACAAATGCCATCTGAAAAAGATCTGAGCATACAACGGCCGCAACATTGTGAATATGGCTATAAAGATGAGGACAACAGTCCGAAAGATGTAAATAGTGGAAATAGCATATTTTATATGATTACTTATACATGTGGCAGCATTCATCCTGGGTGGGTTGAGTCGGCTTCTTCCCTAAATTTCATGGGCTCCACGAACACTTGCATAGGGTGTGAAAATTGTCCTGCAGTAGGTTACCAATCCTTACTGCCAAACAAGGCTATAGAATTCAGTCAAAGCTGGGCGAGAATTTATGAATTCATACTTTTCCCAAAGCTATTAGTACGTAAGTGAATGTAATGAAATTCGACTTGAATTCGAACGCTGATCACCTATTCTTCAATCCGAGCCGCTAATCATTATTCCATAGACCTGATTTTTTCGTAGGTGCAACTTGTCTATAATAGGTTTGGTTGAAAATCAGTTTGCGTTATTCAATACAAAAACTGTTGTTTTCTCCCATAAAGACACACAACGCATTTAGCAATAAGAGGAAGAAGATACGCTCGGTCTTGTGCCACATTTTTGGGAGATAATAATGGTTTCGCCTCGAGGTGGTGTAATGGTTAGCAAACTTGTCTCGCTAGAATCATTACAATTCAGGAATGAATGTTCAATCCTCATTGAGTCTCCCAAACTTTCGGCCTTGTGCCACATCTAAGCTATGTTTCGAAAATCAAGAATAATTGCTTAGTGATACAAGTCTTACTAATTAACCCATAGTTGGGAAGAACAGGCGTATTCATAACTTTCTCAAGGGTATTTGTGCGTATGGGAATATAGGCTACCGAACTTGAATTTAAGCGTGCTACTAGATTGGCAACTAGGTCTCGCCATTTTAGAGTTGAACTACGTAGATGCAGAGGTCAATTCTAGTCTAACAGTTTCTTTTCGCTCGCTTCCCGCCTGTGGACTTCCCTTCCGAATTTTTGCTTCCTTTCCAACTTCGATCTGCAAAAATTTAAATGCAACATCATTCCTTATTTTTAGGCATCTACGCAGATGACACCACAAGATACTCCCGCACAAGTAAGAAATCTGGCATGGCGGACAGACACAATCTCGCTGCTGACCTAAAACGGGATCTGCACTTTGTGGTGAATTGGGGCAAGAAGTGGCTTGTCAACTTCAATGCGTCCAAGACCAAGCTGTTGTCTGTCAACCATCACAGGCAACCTCTCCTGCCTCACATAAGCATGGACCAAGCGATTCTCCCAGAGTGCAATACACTGTGCCTCCTCGGCCGTACCCTCTCTTCTGATCTCAAGTGGAACCGCTACATGGAATCCATAGCTAAATCCACTGATAAGAAGGTTGGGTTACTGTGTCGATCCAGGATGTTCTTTCCGCCTGAATCCATCCTGCATATATACAAGTCTACTATTCGACTCTGCATGGAGTACTGCTGCCATTTATGGTCAGGCGCCCCTGCCGCTCACCTCAGTGTTCTTGACAGGCTCCAAAGAGAGTTAGTAACGTGATAGGTGCTGACTTGGCGGCTCGACTACAGCCACTTCCCCACCGACGAAATGTGGCCTCCCTTTGTCTGTTCTATGAGTATTTTCATGGCTTCTGCTCAGAGGAACTTAAGTCACTGGTGCCTCCTCAACAGGTGTTTACTCGTGCAACCAGAATGGCAACTGGGTCTCACCCATTCACAGTTAGGTTAACCAAATGCAGACGACAATTCTACTCCTGCAGCTTCTTCTCTCGCACTTCCCGCCTGTGGAACTCGCTCCCATATTCTTGCTTTCCTGACGGCTACAACCTCCAGAAATTTAAATGCAATGTCAATACTCATCTACTAACCACTTGACTCTAGCTCTTCCCCCACCCGGTATATCCTTCCCTTTCTCTCCCCCCTTGCAACTGTCATTACACCTGCATTTTCATCTTTCTATTGCTTCTTTCTAACTGGTTTGTAATCCTCTTCTCCCTCCTGTAATTAATTTTCTTTCAGTTATGTAGCACCCACCCGCGCATCAGTGGCATTTACGCCTTACCCGGGGTGAGATGAATAAAAAAATTTCTTTCTGAAACCTGTTCCTTCATTGTCCTTTTCTTTGCTAATTTTTTTTTTAATTTTGCTTTCACTTAATGTACTCTTAGGTTCTAGCGTTTGTATCACTGTTTTTAGGGTGAAAAGTTTAGTTTATTCTTTAGGGTTAAAAATTATTTATTTAGGGTGAAAATTCTTTTTGGGTGAAAAGGTTTTAAACATGATGCAATAGGTAACGCTTTCTTTAGGGTGAAAATTTAAGTCTATTCTTTAGGGTGATAAGTGAAAATTTATTTGTTTAGGGTGAAAATTAGGGTGAAGTTTAGGGTGGAAATTTATTTATTTATTTATATAGAGTGAAAATTTATTCTTTAGGGTGAACATTTTTAGGGTGAAAAGATATTAAACATGATGCACTAGCTATCACTTTCTTTAGGGTGAAGTAATGAAAGAAAAGGAGGATATGGGACATGGATTAAACATGATGTACTATGAAGCTAAAATTACGACGATAAGAAGGATGTATAAGAATTTATCATTTTAAAATGCGCGGTCTGTTTGGAAATGATATAACCATTAACTAGAAAATAATCTACTTGCAGGAATGGCAATTTCCTCCTTTCTAAATGGCTTCGATTAGAGCATCACACACTTATAACAACTTATAACGTATAGCTTATAGAAAACGGTGTTTTCAAGGATACATGCCAACATTTTTGGTATAGAACTTTACCATACTTTGAAATCAGCTCGCCTGTTTCTCATTTGCGCACTTTGTCGTGATGTAATGGTTAGCAAGCTTGTATTGCCAGATCATCTACGAGTGAGTTTGGTCCTCACTGGGTGCCTAACACTTTCTGATTAGTGCCACATCTACGCGTAGTGAAAGAGTTAGCAAGCTTGACTCGCAGGATCATTTACAACTGAGGAGGGAGTTCATTGCTCATTGGTGGCGACACTTTCAACTTGGTGGAACATCTAATCGTAGCTTAGAAAATCGTCTTGTGGTGCTTGGAACGGGAAATCGAGGAACAAAGTTCGAATTCCAATTGAATTCCTTGCATTCACTTACGCGCAAATACCCTTGGGAAAGATATTAACCCGTGTCTTCCCTCCAGTTATGGATTAAATTACAGGACAGAGTTGGTTCTATAGCCTTGGTTGGCAACTAGTCTACCGCAGAAAGCAATGGCAACCTACTGCGGGATAATACTGCCCAGTCAGTCAGGTCTCGAAAGAGACATGATCACCCAATCGTGTATCACGTATGACACTTAACTGACTGACTCCGACGTAATGTAATAGTTTGCACGCTTGACTCATTAGATCAACTATAACTGGAGAGGGAGATTTTTTCTCATTTGTGTGGCCCAAATTTTCGGCTTAGTGCCACATCTAAGCGTAGTGTAATAGCAAGCTTGACTCTCTAGATTGTTTACGAGTGAAGAGGGAGTTCGTTTTTCACTGGGTGCCCAACACATTTCACTTTGTGCAACATCTAATCGAGGGCTTAGAGAATCGTTTAATACTCCGACGTGGTGTAATAATTAGCAAGCTTGACTCGCTAGATCAATTAAAACTGTGGAGGGAATTCGTTCCTATCTTTTCACCATGTGCCACATTTAAGCTACGCTTGGAAAACAGGGACACCTCAGTGTCGTGAAATAGTTAGCAAGTCTGTCTTCCTGGAACCATTAGTAGTGAGTTCGATCCTCACTTGAGGCCAAATAGTTTCGCCCTTGTAAAACGGCACTTAAAAAATCACCATATACATCAGCCATGAATTTAATATTTTTAAATTAATTGCAAACAAAAAAAAAACATCAGGTGTTCGTGATAAAAATGTCGCCTGATTTAATGCCACAAATCAAACACTTTTCTCGTGCGTGTTAAGATATTACCTTTTCAATAATGTTCCACATGCTGATTTGGAAAAACAGGGTATCAAGGACATGAATTATTAAACAAACAGATTTTACACTGTCGTCAAAAAAATGATGGCCGAATTTAAACTTTTATTTCCATTGCATTAGGTATATTTTCTGTGTGATTAGTCAGTCTTAACGTAAGATATGCAGATAGCTTGGTGTTGATAGTAGACACAGAAACTAAGTTGCAAGAACATCTCAAGAGAGGGTGAAAGAACGTGAAAAGAATCAATTAAATATTAATTGAAAGAAGACTGAATATATGGTTGTTAGCCGTCTATGTTTTGAATATTCCTGCCATATATATTCCGGTGGATCTGCCTTGAGCTCCATGATAAAATCCAAAGAAAAATCTCGCGACTCGGCTTCAGCCGCTTTTTCATCACCCTAAGGTTGCCTTCCAGTGTCTTTTCCTGTTAATTAACATGAAAGTGTCTTTCAGGTGCAGTGGAGAGAAATCAGAGAGCTGGGTTCAAATTATAGTTGAATTCGTTGCATTCACATACGTGTAAATAAACTTAGGAAAAGTATTGATCCGTCGCTTCTACCTCTAGTTATAGGTTAAATAGCAAAACAGATTGAGTTCTATAGCCTTGCTTAGCATTCAGTCTACTGCAGAACGTAATGGCAACCTACTGCGGGAAAATCTTCTGCCCATTCAGTCATGTCCCTTTCAAGACATGATCGTCCAAGCGTGTAACACTTAACTGACTGACTGACTAGACTGGGATCTCATCAATTTACAGTTGTTATAACTGCAAATTCCATGCTAACAATTTCTTCACTCTCAATTTTCGCTTCCGTTTTCATGTTTTCCCGCCGATTTCAGTCTGCAAAAATTTAAATACAATGCCAATCGCTATCTACTGTCCTCATGGTTACACTTTTCTCTTTCCCTCTGATAATTAATTTTTTTCATAATTCTTCTACACCTTATAAACCCTTGAGCCTTATTTACTTTATTTGCATAGGGTGATACCGATAAAAATTGCCCAACATAAAAATTAGATTGGAGATACCGAAATTAAGCAGGTGCTATAATTTAAATATTAACAGAAAAGGGAAAATCCGAAACGGAAATCCGAAGGTGAAATGTACCTTCTGGGAGTTAAACAAAATATTAATAAACAGAAAAATCATCGTTAGAAACAAATAAAAGGAGTACTGAAATATTATGTAGTATCAGATTATCCAGCGTTCGCTGGATAATCCCCCTCACGGATTAAGCGAATACTTAAAATCAGTAGGAGGATTCGGATAGCTAAAGTTGTGTTCTAAAAGCTAAGCAGTGTATGAATAAACAGAAAAAGCAAGAGAAATGTGGTAATACAGAAGGATGCTGAGAATATCACGGACTGAACATGTAAGCAATAACTAAGTTTTAGAGACAATGTCAACAAAAGGGACACAAATTTGTTTTAATTAAGATTATCTGTTTTAATTCATATATTTAATGTTCAAATCCTTTGGCGTTCTTGAACAGGTCACGGTGATCGTATACGTTAAGCGGATTTTCTTAATCACTTTTCTTGATCGTCGCCGGATGTGCGTTGTGGTGTAGTGGATATCGGCTCGGAACGACAAATCGGGGAGTCGAGTTCGAATTCTAGTTGAATTCCTCGCATTCACTTAAGCACAAATACCCTTGGGAAAGGTATTAATCCGTCTCTTCCCTCGAGTTATGGGTCAAATAATAGAACAGATTGGGTTATATAGCCATGGCTGGCAACTAGTCTACCGAGGAGAGCAACTGCGAGATAATATTCTGACTCTTTCGAGAGATTATCGCCCAAAGCGTGTATCACGTATGGCACTTAACTGATATTTGAATACTGTTGCCATATCTAGTCGGGTGTTCGTGCTATTCATCTTGAGGTTCTCGGTAAAATCCATAGAAGGATCTGCAATGTAATCAGTCTTGACTTGGCATCTCGATTTCAGTCACGTTCTCATTGACGTGACGCGGCTTCAACGTGTGGTCACCGATCTCATCGACACTTAACGAACTACCTTCCTGATTGCCACGTAGACGGTAGCTGCGCATCCGATCCCGCCGGCGTGTGGTCGGCTATTGCTTGCCTTCTCTTTGGCTAGGCGTCTGACTCGAGTCTGATCACGCCAGTGATCTGTCTTTTGTACCAATATTTTCATGGAAAATTCACTGATGAGCTTTTTTTCCCTGATGCCCCGTTTACATGAATTTAAGCTCGTTACTAGATTGGCATAGAGCTCCCACTCTTTTACTGTTGAAATAGTTAAATACAACCGATACTTCTACTCTAACCGTTTCTTATCTCGCATTTTTTGTCTGTGGAACTACTTTCAATTTACCTGCTTTCATGATACCTACAATCTCTCCAATACCCACTGTAACCTGCTTTTTATTTCAGTGTTACACCCTGCACGTTAGTCGTGATCTCACCTTATTTTGGGTGAAATTATTAAATAAAAAAACAGACAGTTGGAATTTCTAGGCCACATAATGAGGAAAAAGGACATGGAAAAGCTGATACTCATAGGACAGATTAAAGGTAAGAGAGAGGAAAACAAGGAACAATCTGTTTGGCGAGGTTAAGTGAATGGATGACAGAACAGAATTTCAGAGCGATGGTAAAAAAACAAATTTTATTAAGAGCTACAAGGGACAGGAAATTGCGGAGAGCCATGATTACTAACAACCTGAAGGTACACTGTATATTCTCGTGTCTAACTTTGTAATCCTGAGATTTGGTCTTTTTCTACGTGAGCCCTGTATCAGTTACTACTTTAATATCTATCTATCTATCTATCTATCTATCTATCTATCTATCTATCTATCTATCTATCTATCTAAGTCTGCTCATTATCTATCTATCTATCTATCTATCTATCTATCTATCTATCTGTCTATCTATCTATCTATCTATCTATCTATCTAAGTCTGCTCATTATCTATCTATCTATCTATCTATCTATCTATCTATCTATCTATCTATCTACATGCACACATCTATAATATTTTTTATTGATATAAACGTGACATTTTGTGGTTATACGTATCTGAATAGATATATCTGTATTTTTACCGTAAAACTGACATCATCTATCTTGGGTATTAGAAAGTCTTTTTATTAAAGAAAATATGCAGCTTGACAGAAATCAAATCTGCATTCCGTTTATCCTGGGAAAACGACGTACAAGCGTTTGTCTGCTTAACCACTAAACAACGTAAGAACTTACATATCTATCAAAGTTTCGTGAGGACAGCGTTTTCTGATTTTAGTTAATTTGATGATGCTGATTCCGAAAATTACCTTAGATGTTCATAGTTAACAACTGTTTTTGCTGTACTGAAATGGCTCATTTTTGAAAAAAAAAAGAACAATTTACGATCTTGGCTGATTGCTACATTTAGTAAATAAAGGCAGTAGAAACCCATCAATTTCCAGCAATTTTTCGAGCAATTTATGTCAGCAACATGAAATGAACTTATTTTTATAAGAAAAAAATGTTTTTGATTCAAAAATGTTAAAATAAATGTACCGATTTTTTTCAATTTATTGCCAAAATTCAAATAAACTTCATTTTTTTTCCATAGCCATTTAGATAAGTTTCTGGATAATAGCTGCAATGTCAGGGATGAGCAAGGAGAACAATTCCATGAATATATCAAAACAATAAAAAAAAAAGACTTAAATAACATTGAGCATGACATACAATCAAAAAAGAGAACATTTTCACAGTTGTCATGTTCACGAAAGTTTTATTTCTACAGTTATTTTATTAAATGATTTGGTGAAAATTGCTGTAATGAATATATAATGAACATGGACACGCCTTATTCCCTCCTCACTGTAATGGGATTGGCTGGTATCGGCCATATATACCGTCGAAGGCAACGATGTCGATGGAGTGAGTGAGTGAGTGAGTGAGTGAGTGAGTGAGTGAGTGAGTGAGTGAGTGAGTGAGTGAGTGAGTGAGTGAGTGAGTGAGTGAGTGAGATCTATCACCAGAGGTCTATTGACGAGGCCTCTGTCTTAGGACACTGTATATGACGAATACGACGATTACGACTACAGACTAGATTATTCTACCGGATTACCTTTGCCTTAACAACCTCATATTGATATATATCCCATTACACGACATATCAGGTGGCAACTGGTCTAGAGGAAGGAAATTGAATTCACACCAGCCTGCTGCCTTGTATCAGGCTGGTCTGAATTCAGTTTCCTTCTTATAAAACCTCTTTAAGCAAAGGCTAGAAGTCGGTAACGTCAAAAACAAATCTACCTTGTTTAATCCATCTTGAAGAAAGGAACTGGTCTCCCTACTTGACCTTAACCACTTAACAACCTCGTATTGATATATATCTCATTCCGGGACATATAAAAAATAATGGTTGTTCTTAGTATATTCAATGTTGTTATTTTTAAAGACTTAGAGCTTGATTGTTATTAAAAGAATGATATTTCTCAATACGTAGAGCAATATTTGTTGGTTTAAATACGAATTAACAGGTTTATACGTAGTTACTTTGAGAAATATTGTTATCGGTCTATATATATACAGAAAACGAATGAGAAATTTTTTTTTCCAAAAATGACGCCTTTCTGTACCGGAAAAAACTGTAGCTAACCAAGAAAACGTAAAGTCATTTTCAGATTCAGTGCCCTCAAATTAGCTAAAAATGATCTTTTGTGTTTTGAGACTATTTCATTAGTTTTTGTTGACCAATGTTATTGTACCAAATACATTCGCCCAATTCTTAGCTTTTTTAGGTGTTTTTTAAGTATGTTTTTTCTGTATTTACTTTCTAAGCGCAAAAGAATAGTATTTACAATTGGAAAATGCCAAATTCAGATAATTACAAAAAATTAAATATCTGGGAAGTGTTCTAACAAAGGACGGACAGTACGACACTGAAACCCGGAGTAGCATTGGGATAGCCAAAGCTACCTTCCAAAAGGTAAGCAGATTATCAAGTGACAGGAAAACATCATTAGGGACAAAGAAAATGTCCTGAACTGTTCCGTCATATCGGTTCTTCTATATGCCATTGAATGCCGGATAATACTGAATCCTGAAGAAGAGACTTGAAGCTATAGAAATGTGGTTCTACGGAAGAATGCTGAGAATACCACAGGCTGAATATGTAAGCAAAGACGAAGGCTTACAGACAATGGGAACAGAAAAGGAAACCATTAGGAAAGGATCGTTGGTAAAATTTCGTTTTAATTCCCGTCGCTTTTCCCCTTCAAACATATCCAAAATAGTATTATCTCTGTGCAAATGTATATGCCGAACTCAAATCAAGTGTTAGTTAGTGAAGAAACTTTCCCTTTTTGCTTTGAATGTCCATTAAGAAAACGAACTATATCTCGCACCTTTTCTCTCCCGTACTCTCAGGAAGTCATGTAATTGACTGCAGAATGGCGGACCGCGAAAGATAATGAAATCTGGCCCGTTTACATCCGCCTAGGGAAGTAATGCGCTTTTTTCCAAAAAACACGCAACTTTCTGCTGAAATTGTGTACCGAAAACAACCAGTGCATTACTTCCCTAACCGGAAGTAAACAGGCGGATGTAAACGGCCCCCAATTTCGTTCCCTTGCGCAGTCCGTCATTCATTTAATTACATGACTTCATGAGAGTTACAGGAGAAAAAGTACGAGATATAGTCCGTTTTTTTTTATGGACATTTCGATAAAAAAAGTTAGTTTCTTCCCTAATTGACACTTGATTTCAGTTCAGCATATACATTTGCACGGAAATAATGCTATTTTGGATAAGTTTGAAGGGGAACAGCGACGGGAATTAAAACGAAATTTTACCGGATCGTTGACATTTCTAGGGCACTTAATAAGGAAAGAGTGTTTGGAAAGTGTTGTGAGGAATTATCTACACCCTAATATGAACTCTACCGGACTACATAAATACCAAGAGTTATCTATTCTCAAGAGTAGTAGTAAGTAGCAGCAGCTACGATACTCATTTGTTAGTACTCCGTTCCTAAGTACTATTATACTCTATTTCCTCTGTACACTGTTCTCTTTTGTAATATAATATTGTTTCCAACCGTATACCGAGTCCAAGTCTTTCTTGTGACCTTTTTCCCAGGGCCACATCAGAAAGTTTAAACTCACGGGACAGATTAAAGGTAAGAAGGCTAGAAAAGCAACGCACGACCTATCTGGCGACCTTGAGGGAATATATGGAGGAACAGGGTTTGGGATAGATAGCAAAAATACTAAAGTTATTAAGAGCTACAAAAGACAGGAACTTGTGGAGAGTCTTAATCGCCAACGACCTGAAAGGACATGGCGCGTAGAAAAAGAAGAAGAAGAAAAGGAAATTCCAAGTCGTGCTAGATAAGGGTAGTACGTATGCCCTTTTTGACAGTGTATATAAAAGAATATCTACAGGCTACAAATAAATTAGCTTTAGACTTAGAATAATACAATAATTCAGCACACACAATATATATATATATTCATTCAGAAGTTAGCTGCTCACATAGCCTTGGCTCCAACTTTTCAATATTTTCAGGCGTTTTATATCAACGTTGATATAGATTTCATACAAAATGCTGAAGATACAAAACGTTTTAAACTAAGGTTGCGTAATCAACTGACTTCCGAATGAAAATATTTAAAAGCTCTACATTATATATACATTGAGCACTTTTTAATACAACTGTATACTGGTCTAATTTAATTCTGACCAATAATCGCCTTTGAGATTTGAAGAACTCATTTGACCGACGGTCGAGAGCGAGGGAAAATTTACTCACTCCAAAATCATTTTACTCAACTGACTCCATTTTTTTAATAGCCGCCTTACGTAAACTTAGCGTGAATCGCTGACGGAAAACAAAAGATGAAATTTTAATTAAAATTTCGAACGTGTTAGAAAAGATTTTTTAAAAATAACAAAATTTGATCTTTCCTCTTAATAATAACATTAACATTTTGATTATAAAACTTTGTTTATATTAAGTTTAAGCCCTCCTAACATCATGTTAAGCTGTTTTTATTTTATTTTATTTACTTATTTTTTGTCAAATGAGTGGAGGTACTAAAATTCGTAGTTTGACTTCAACCTGTATCTCATAGATGATAAAAAAAATAACAAATTTGATTTTCTATTAAAAAATAACTTACTTTTATAATTTATTTTTCGGTGCGTGGTTGAAAGAAGTATGCGTATTTTTTTTTCTTTATTTAAAATGTTCGTTTTTACTTTTCGTAAGAGGGGATAAAAATATAGATGTTGAGTCGAGGATAATGAGTTTCTAAAAATCTGTGTGCGTATTTAATCTGGTCGACAAAGACATTTTGGCTCCATTCTGGAAGCGTTAATTAAACGAATGTTTACACTGACCGGGACGATAAAGCGAGACCAAAGAGTTCAATGATGTCATTGTAAGTACTTCTAAGTAACTTGTGAATCTTCAATGGCATAATTTGGGGTTGTAAAAGAAATCAGATTTCCTTTCTCTATATTTGAAGGGAGACGTTTCATTTCGGGATTTTAATCGACCGCGGGTGAGTAAAGCAATAAAGTTTAATCGCCCAATTAAGTTTTTAATCGACTGAGTCAATCGGGCGAGTGAAATCTCAAATTCTGTATACACACACACACACACACACACACACACACACACACACATATATATATATATATATTTGTGTGTGTATGTGTGTATGTGTGTGTGTAATGTTGGTTGTTAATTGTTAGCGTTGGAGATACAAATACAAAATGGATAAAAAAACTTCTTGAATGACATTATTTTTCAAAAGTTTATTCAGTTATAATCTGAGGAAAAGAACAGTATGATTAAATAAAGAAGACAAGAGAAAAATTATATTTTTCTTGCCTACGCATTTCGTCTTGAGACGGACTTTTCAAGGGAAAGATTTGAAACTTTCAAATCTTTCCCTTGATAAAAGCCGTCACAGGACGAAAAGAGTAGGCGAGAAAAATATAGTTTTCCTCTTAGCTTTATTTTAACATTTTTTATGTAGACTAGATTTTTAAGGTGATAAATACTTTCTAAGAATTAGATTAGACGTTTTCACTTTTTTTTATCGTAAATTTTAAATCTAGTATATATATATATATATATATATATATATATATAGCTATGAATTGCGACATGGAAATTTCTATGTTTTGAGATATATTCCTTTCACCTGGCAATGTTTAATGGTGGTTTTACAGAGGATTTACATTTAAGCACAAAAACCTTTAGTTTGCTGTGTATGTATGTGGGAAGATATAAAATTTACATGTGTATTTCATTAACTAATCAGAGCGAAGATTCATTTTGGCCCCAAAGAATACATACTAATTTCTTTTTCTTGTTTTTTCTTCGTTTTCCCTTATCATTCTTTTCTCTTTTCTTCTTTTCGCTCCTTAACGGTCAAGATGTCAGCCTGCCTTTAACCTAATCTTATCGTTTTCCTTTTTTTCGGTTTGTTTTATTATCTTTGTGTGATATGTGACATGAGTCCTCTTTACCAGGAATTATATATATATATATATATATATATATATAGTCATCCGCAGACAGATCTGTTTCGCTATATCACAGCTCATCAGTACGGTTAGATTCCGATTGCTTTTAACCCAGGATTGAAACCCGACCGAATTGGCGTCAGTCGGAGATTCGGTAGAAGAAGGCAGACTTTTTAGCGTATATATTATCATTATACACGCCCAATAGCCAGAGTGCTCTAATTCATTGCGAAATGAGCGATATATTCTTCTACTGGACGCTCGTGGCCTAGAGGTAACATCGCCGACTGACGCCCATTCGGTCGGGTTTCAATCTTGGGTGAGGAAGCGACCGGAGTCTAATCCGTACAGATGGGCTGTAATACAGCGAAACAGATCTGTCTGCAGATGACTATAGTGAATATATATATATATATATATATATATCGGCTAATAATAATAAATTTAATAGCCTTTTTATCTTGTTTAAAATTAGGATGCATCTGGTTACAATATAACAATGTAATGAAATCATTTTTGTTTAAATCAAGTTGGTTGCTTACTATATTATTTTTTCCTAAAGTTCTTTAAAGCCAATCTTATATCTTCATCAACATTATGGCTTGAGAAATTATCGCTGATAAGTGTTTGATTTATATTGCTTTATCCTCTATGAAACAATGTCTCCTAAGGGGAAATCATTTTCGCATGTTTAATCATATTCTAAATTCTTTATTAAAAACAATGTGTCCGGAAAGGAAATCATTTTCGCACGATGAATCATGTGGTTTTAACACATAATTTATATCTATGGGAATATTCGCGTTTATTATTAAAAAAAACGTGGATTTTTACGATTGGATTTTTAAAAATATATTTAAGCGATAAAGTCCACTTTATTAGCAACTATTCGAACATTCAGGAAAGAGGCTCTATTTTTAATGCTGTATTCGTAAATGAATTGTAGAACTGAGTTATTTTTAAATGTTTCTTACATGGTATCTAATTCATCTGTGATCCGTTTATACGAAAATGTCATCAATATATTGGGCGTTTGATAAAATGATTGAAGACGTTAAAATCGAAATATATAGATATATATATATATATATGTATGAAGAGAACGAAAAGTAAGTTTTCCTTTTGTTCGAAAAGTAACCTTTTGTCTCTGTTCCTATATATATATATATATATATAAAGAGAACGAAAAGTAAGTTTTCCTTTTGTTCGAAAAGTAAGTTTTCCTTTTGTCTCTGTTCCTATATATATATATGTATATATATATATATATATATATATATATATATATATATATATATATATATATGAATACAGACATGAGGAAAGCTTTCCTTTCGTCCTCTAATGGACTTTATGAGAGCAAATGTTTGGATTTTCTTTTGCAGAAAATATTTATAAACGCAAGTAAACATGTTGTTTTAAAAAATTAATTGAAGAATTGCTCATAAATATTATCAGGTTAGCTACATGTCTATGTAAATTACGGAAGATGCTAAGTGACATTAATTAACGTCTCATAAACGAATGTGAGTGAATGTTCTTGTTGATTTTTTTATAATTATTATGCATATTATTTTGTCATCGTACAGATAAATTTTAGTTATATCTTAAATTTACATATATATAAATAAATACACACACACACAAATATATATATATATATAAACTTATTTATAAATGGAACTTTGTCTGTGTGCGTGCGTGTGTGTCTGTGTGTGTGTCCGTTACCTATAGACTCCGAAACGGCTGAACCGATTTTCTTGAAAATTTGCACAGGTGTACTATAAGCGTCTGCTAGTGTTCTTAGCTAGGTTTTGTGTCGCGGTACGCCCGATAAATCGAAAATCGATAATCGAAAAAAATCGAGTTAGAGAAGGAATGGTCCGATTTTAATCAAATTTGATACACTCATAGACAAAAATATAAGAAACGATATTCAGAAGTTTCAAGGTTGCAGAAAATCGATAATGCCTTTTATATATATCGATATATCGAAAATCGATAATGCCTTTTATATATATATATATATATATATATATATATATATATCTTGCCTATATATATATATATATATATATATATATATATATATATATATATATATATATATATATAAAAGGCAAGATGTTTGTGTGAGTGTCTGTTTATCTGCCTGTATGTCTGTATTTTTTTCAGCCCTTTTATTTTAGTTTTTGATTGGGGTTTGGCTCTAAATAGGTATAATTGTAGTTCTTAGTCTCAGCTATGATACCATTTAATAAGAGGACTTATTTAGCCTTCAAAATTCAGATTACGACGAAAAACACTTGTTTGAATTTGACTTACATCCATTCATTTTTCTTTCTGTCTACGGTTTCGCTTTAACTGGAAACAACTATCGCTTTTTAGTCTTTCGTGCCGACGTCCAAAGAGTCTGAGCTCCAGGACCATGTCCTAGTTTTAACGCTTTCATTATACCCGAGCAACGCCGTGCTATACTGCTAGTATATATATATATATATATATATATATATATATATATATATACACTAGCGTGTGTTTACATTTTGTATATAAGACGCTAAGATCCGCATTCCTTCAGAGAGCGCCCCAACAATCGGATGTATAATGGACATAAATTCATCTGCAGATAGTTCTGTTTTGCTGTATCACAGCTCATCAGTATCGTTAGACGCCCGATATATATTATTACATTAGAACATGTAAAAATTACTACAAAATTGTACATTTTGTTTCGACATTGAAAGAACAACGTCTCATCAAGTAGTCGACAATGACAGTAATATACGCTTTTATTTGAAAATTTAATTTCATGAAAACAACTTTTCACTTTCACTTTCAATAAAAAAGAAAGAAAGAAGGAAGAAGAGAGAAGAAAATAAAATGAGAAATCAAGAAAAAAAAGAAAGAAGAA
The DNA here is from genome assembly GCA_037127315.1 of Ascarosepion bandense. NCBI lineage: Eukaryota > Metazoa > Mollusca > Cephalopoda > Sepiida > Sepiidae > Ascarosepion > Ascarosepion bandense. The sequence goes on from JBBBDQ010000713.1 coordinate 3,460,011, forward strand.
AAGGAAAGATACAGAAGAAATAGAAAGAGAAAGAGAAAAACAAGCGAGAAGATGATGTGAATGGAGACCCAAAGAAAATACATAAAGAGGAGAATTCAAAATTAGAATGGAAATGGGTTGCAGACATATACAGCGATATTAATACATTGTTACAATGTGGCGATTTTTTTGGCATTTAAAAAAATTAAATCGCTTACACAAACAGAAATATTATTCATAGAACGTACAATTAAATATATTTAACAAAGCAATAAAAAGATGTAAATACATTCCATCTAATACTATAAATTATAATAAAATTAAAAAATGAATGAAGAGCTATTATTGATATTATTGCACTCGTTAATGACTGTTCGTATGTTTAGCTGATTCTATCTATTATTTTTCGTTGTTATTGAGAAAAGTAAGACCTCTTAGAGAGAGTCGCAGAAGAAAGTAACAAGAAAGGACTAGAAATAAACTGCACGAAAACCGAATGCATGGTCATCAGTAAAAAGGGCAGCCCAATATGCTAAATACAGGTCGGGGATACTAGAATCAAGCAGGTACAAACATTTAAATACGTAGGAAGCGTTATAACAGAAGACGGAAAATGCGATACAGAGATCCGAAGGTGAATTGGCATGGCGAAGGAAGCATTCCAGAAGTTGAGTAAGATATTAAGAAACAGGATAATATTATTTTTTTTTTCAGCCCTTTTATTTTAGATATTAAGAAACAGGACAATTTCGTTAGAAATTAGGAAGAGAGTACTGGAATGCTACGTGATGTCCGTCCTTCAATACGGCAATGAATGCTGGACAATATCATCAAAGATGAAGGAAAAACTTGAAGTAACTGAAATGTGGTTCTACAGAAAGATACTGTGAATATCATGGATCGAGCATGGGAGCAATGATGAAGTCTTGGAAATGATGGAAACAAAAGGAAACTAATACTGAGTATCCTGATACTCAGTATTAGAGACAGCTGAAGTTCCTGCGACATGCAATGAGGAAGGAGAGCTTGGAGAATCTGATACTAACAGGCCAGACAGAGGGAAAAAGAGACAGGGGAAACCAACGGATAACATATTTGAAGGACCTAATCAGGTGGATGACAGAACCAGTGTAACAGGAGAAGGCGTGCTCAGAGCCACCAGGGATAGGGAAACGTGGAAAGCCATAATCGCCTACGTCCTGAAGGGACAGGGCACATAGAAGAAGAAGAATAAATAGAATAAGCTAATACATGGTTAAACATACGAGCAGTAAATATCGAGTGGAATAAAATAACTAAAGCTGTAATACCAAAAGCAATAAATAGACCACAAATTGTAATAAAAATATAAGATAAAATAACATAAGAAGAAGGATTATATAGTTAGAGAAATTTAACAAGATAGTAAGGTTAATATTATCAAATGTTTACAATTGCTGTAGTTTCATACCTTAGATTTAGTAATATTAGCGGGATTGTAAGGTTAATACTTAAGGTTGGGGTATTATGTTCAGTCGCGTTTGACTATTTTTCAACTGTCTCTCGGTGGCCAAGATATCTCAAAACTCGCTGGATGGATTCAGAGGGAACTTTGATTAGCCTCATGACTGGTACCAACTGATTAGATTTTGGGTTCGATCCGATACGGGATAAACATTCTGTTATTTTTATTTTTCTGTTTTTATTAATAAAATTTGATTTGAGCCTTTCCAATACCAAATACTTAATTAACTTCCTTGGATCATTTTAAATAATGAATTATCCTGCCTCTTTTATTTTAAGTGGGCATTTAATTTTGACAGCGGCCGATTTCATTTTTTGTATTTTTACTCTTGAGAGAGGTCAAGTTCATTTATACATTCTCATTTTAATAATCATCTATTGCTAATCACTGAGATAATGTCGGTATTGTCTTCGCGAAGGTTTGTGGTCTTTGACTTCTTCTACGCGACATGCCCTTTCAGGACGTAGGCGATCATGGCTTTTCACGTCACCCTATCCCTGATGGCTCTTAGCACGATTTTTCCTGTTACACCCCACAACCCTCGTTCTGTCATCCACCTGATCATCCCCTTTAAATATGTTATCCGCTGCTTTCCCCTGTCTCTTTTTCCTCTCTATCTGACCTGTTAGTATCAGGTTCTTCAATCCCTCCTTCCTCATTGCATGTACCAGGAACTTTAGTTGTCTCGTCCTGATGCTCAGTATTAATTTCCTTTTCGTTTCTATCCTTTCCAAAACCTCATCATTGCTCACATGATATATCCATGATATCTGCATCATCCTTCTGTAGAACCACATTTCAGTTGCTTCAAATTTTTCCTTCATCTTTGATGATATTGTCCAGCATTCACTGCTATATTGGAGAACTGACATCACATAGCAATCTAGTACTCTTTTCTTTGCTTCTAGCGAAATTTTCGTGATTCTTAAGACTACTCAACTTCTGAAACGCGTCCTCCGCTATGCCAATTGGCCTTCGGATCTCTATGTCACACTTTCTTCTGTTAGAACACTTCCCAGATATTTCAATTTTTTTACCTGCTTGATTTTAGTATCCCCCACTTGTATTTGGCATTTTGGGCTGCTCTTTTTGCTGATAACCATGCATTCGGTTTTCTTGCAGTTTATTTGAAGCCATTTCTTGTCACTCTATTCAGCTACCTTCTGCAGGATGTCTTGTAGTTTCCTTTCCGTGTCTGCTATCAGCATTGTATTATCTGCGTGCCTTATGTTGTTCAAATTGTGTTCTCCGATGACAAAATTCTTGGCATAACATCTAGGGTTCTCAGAATAGTCTCGCTGTACAAGTTGAATAGATCCGGTGAAAAGACACATCCTTGTCTTACTTACGCCCCTATTTCCATTGCATTTTGGCAAGAGAATATTGGGTTAGCTCTAAAATTTATTCACCCATCAAATAGAAAATTTACTGAATAAACCGAACACCAACCCAATAATTTACATTGCATTATTATTAGAAAATCATTTTCTATGTATTTGTATGTTGAAAAAGTTTGAAAATGATTCGTTCTGTTTATTTTAATTCAGTAGTAGTAGTAATAGTAGTCTGTGTTACTCTAGTCGTAAATAATACGGTAAGTATTTTGACGCATTTGCTCAATACATCTTACCAAAGATAACAACGGGTTACATGAGCTATTAGTTACAGAAAAGTGATCATTTCATAATAAAAAAAAATCGATTTGACAAATTACAAGTCAGTCTAGCAAGCCGGACGTTATCAAAGTCAAGACACCAAGTTATTTATGACCTCATAAAGTTGTTATTTTTAATTAATCTTGATCATGAAGAGCCATATATATTCCCTATCTATCTTTACATTTTCTACAATAAGTAATGGCCGGCGCTCGTATACCTGTCTGCTAGTGAAGCGCTAGGTTTAACGTTAAGACTAGATGAAGACCAGTCTTCCCCATCCCCGTATTCGGCCTTGTGCCACATTTTTTGTATTAAATACAAAAATAAATAATGTCTGCTAGTGAAGCTAGCCAGTCTTTATTTGTATTTGTTTAAAACCCACAGTGTCAATCTATGGCTTATACTGCAACTATTCTTAGCAGACCTTAGTTACAATTTCTGGGAGAGAGCGCATTATTTGGCGTGATAATCAGTTTGGTCAAAGCCAGTAAACTCAAACCCTTATCAACTCTAGTTCAGTCCTCGACCGCTCTCAAATAGCTCCGTCTGTTCAATTTTACTTTCTAGCCTTGGATCAAACCGTGGTATCGTTTTCAGGTATTTTCAAAGATGCCGAAAACTTGAATCTCTTTTACAGGTCGATGATGACAATAAGAAATCACCTTCCTGACAAGTCGATCATGATGAGATTCAAACCTGGTTTGGAAAGCAAACATTCTAGCCTCTCGGCCATGTGACCATGCAATAGTATCAGTAATAATAATAAAATGCCTTGAATATCCACCGGACGTCCTTAATAAACGTCTAATATTTACTGATTGATGGTTTTATGCGCATATCTCAGCGAAATAATAACAAATTCAGCTCGATAGTTAAGATTTGTTTTTCGTGGCCCGGCTTTAAACCTAGAACATTAACCATGCCTATATAGTACCTAGCACAAATTTTTCCTATTTTTAATTACCATTTTTAGTACCTGATTTTCTTATTTAAATAATACGTTTGGCAGTTCCTTTTACTTTTAACTCGAAGTACAAAGTCTGAAGTGCCTGCATGTAAAATATTTCAAATAAAGATTTATATTAAAATATTTATTTTGATATTTTCAAAATCGGGTATGATTACCCAAGGTTAGTAGTGAGTAACTTTAATTGATTGTTTTTTGCTGCCCGGCTTTAACCCTAGAACACTAACCATGCTTATATAGTACCCAGCGCAAATTTTCCTATTTTTAATTACAATTTTCAGTAACTGATTTTCTTACCTAAATAATGTTTTGCAATTCCTACGGCAAAACTCAAAGTACGAAGTTTGAAATGCTTGCAAGTAAAATATTTCAAATAAAGATTTGTATTTAATATTTTTTGATATTATAAAAAAAAAATCAAAATCGGGTATGATTGCCCATAGTAAGTAGTGGTGTAACTTTAATTGATGGTTAGTGTTGTAGGATTAAAATCTGTGACTTGCCAATTCAATACTTAACACACAATTTTGGTTTATATTCAGCCTGTTTTAATCGGTCATTAGCATCAGTCTTGCAGCTATTTTTGAGTGATTTTAACCAGTTGGGCATGAACCCTAGGAAACTGCGCATCTCTTTTAAAATTCGGAATGGAGAAAAATAATGTCAGTTTGGGACAAGGGTTAGTTTACTTTTTTTTTTAAGGATGCGCGCACCAAGTCGATTTGGGATTCACATCTCGATACTTGAAAACACGAAGATGAACGAATGCAACAGGCAACGGAAGAATGTTTAAAAACACAATAGCTAAAATATAGAAAGTAGCTTGAATGTTTATATAATACAAGTAACATTAATATAACCTCATCTCAGAAATTCTCAAGTCGCCATAAGTCAGTAAATTCTGAATCCTCAACTGGAATGATTTTTTTTTTGGTAAGGCCAGCAATAATAACATCGCTATTCATAGCAAATATTCAGTTCAATTCTTAAAGTTCCACTAGTTCCAATCTTAACAGACTGGACACGGTTTGCTATTGCTACGGAATCAGATCGCCTTCACTTCACCCGTGTTTCGAATGCAAAGTTACAGTTCCAATCTGATAACGTTTCCCAATAACTGTCACATTCGGAAACAGACTCTCTTGTGTGATTCCTTGAACAATGTCACTCTTTATCTACTGTCATTGTAATTATCGTTATTTTAATGTTCTCTCCCCTTGATATTTATTTATTTAATCTTATTTCCCCTTGATATTTATGTGATACCTGTCCACTGATTTATTCATAATAATTTTCATTTTTTTAATCGACCTTTCCCCAGATCTTTCCACTTTGCCATGGGGAGGGAATCATGCATTACACTTCGGCGCTAACCGAAATAACGTGTTGGTAGGAGCTTACTACACATGTTATTCCCAAACAATCATCTATGTACTGACCAAAATAAACGTTGCTTAACTTCAGTAATGGGTCGAGAACCGGTGTTCCAACGTGATATGGCCGTAAGCTATTGACCGTTTTAGCTGTTCCTATTTCGGATGCTACACTTTCAGAATTTTTGAGCGCTTATCAGATTTGGTGAATTTCAGAAGAAAAGCAGATATTGTTAGCAGATAAAGAGTGCTCAAGAAATATGTCCTTGTTCCAGTGTTAACTCTTTCACAATATATATCTCCTTAACAATAGAACTTGTATATGGAAAAATCAATGCTATTCACAAAAAATATTATTTTTACAGCCCAAAATATGTTTCGGCTTTGAATAAGCCAACATCTAATCTAAACATATTTATAAATGGAACTTTGTCTGTGTGTGTGTGTGTGTGTATGTATGTGTGTATGTGCCTCTGTGTGTGTGTGTGTCCGTTACCTATAGACTCCGAAACGGCTGAACCGATTTTCTTGAAAATTTACGCAGTTGTACTATAAGCATCTGCGAGTGTTCTTAGCTAGGTTTTGTGTGGAGGTACCCCCGATAAATATCGAAAATCGAAAAAATCGGGTTATAAATACACTCATAGACAAAGACATAAGAAACGATATTCAGAAGTTTCAAGGTTGCAGTTCTTACAATAGTGCAGAAAATCGATAATATATATATAAAAGGCAAGATGTTTGTGTGTGTGTCTGTTTATCTGCCTGTATGTCTGCATTTTTTTTTCAGCCCTTTTATTTTAGTTTTTGCTTCGGGTTGGCTCTAAGTAGGTATAATTGTAGTTTTTAGTCTCAGCCATGATACCATTTACTAAGAGGACTTATTTAGCCTTCGAAATTCAGTTTACGACGAAAAAAACTTATTTGATATCGATAGCAGGAAATCAAAATTTGACTTACATCCATTCATTTTTCTTTCAGTCTACGGTTTTGCTTTAACTGGAAACAACTATTGCTTTTTAGTCTTTCGTGCCAACGTCCAAAGAGTCTGAGCTCTAGGACCATGGATTAGTTTTAAAGCTTTCATTACACCCGAGCAACGCCGGACTATACTGCTAATGAGTTTATAAAGTGTCAAAATGTATCCAATCTAATCGAACCGCAATAAATATATCTAAGATGATTCAGCGGATCTCTCTTCTGACATTATTCAAACATCTTTATGAGGAAATAGCTGACACTAATATAATGTTAAAACACGTGTTTCCGTATGATCAGTGAAGTCAATTAACTTCGATGCTGGTAAGTACCTTGATGAATGAAATCGCTAGGGAATATAAGATTCTGCAAGGACCAGTCCTGGCGGTTTAATGGATAACGGTACGGAATTGTTAATCGGAAGCCAAATTTTCAATTCCTGTTGGCTTCCTTATTTTCACTTACGCATAAATACACTTGGGAAAGGTATGAATCCACCCCTTCTCCCTCCAGCTATGTGTTAATTAATAAGACGTATTAGGAAACCCTTATTTTTTTTTATAATCGTGTCACCCCAAGCAAGGCATTTTACTGCCACTGTTGAGCAGTGGGTTACATAGGAGGTAAGTCATGAGAAACAGTGATAGGTTACAGGGGGTGTCAGGAAGAGGGTAGGAGAAGGATGAGAATACTGATGAGAGTGGAGTGGACGAAAAAAGAAGCATGAGAAAGAGAGAGAGAGAGAGAGAGAGAGAGAGAGAGGAAGCAAGTTAGTGAGATAATAGATGACTATTGACTTTACATTTGAATTCTTGAAGATTGTTACTGTCAGGAAAGCAAGTAAACGGGAGAGAATTCCACAGGCGGGAAGTGTGAGAGAAGAAGCTGATGGAGTAGAATTTGCGTTTACAATTTAGTGATTTCACTTATTATTAAAAAAAAGACTAAAACTATTAACTGACTTTAAATAACCTGCGAAGGGTTGATAATTTGTATAATCAATCAATCAGTTGGCTTGTAATTCTCAATACATCGAAAACCGAGCATCAGCATTGTTAAGACTGTTCGGACTGTTGCTCTCATCATTATGTTTAAGACGTTTCGACCTTTGCACGCTGCGGCCTTCTTCAGGTGCTAGGAATTTGGAACCGATCCTTTTATTTCTATCACTGAGGTATATGATTGTCATTTAATGTGCGATGCCATTTCGGATGCCATGTAGTTATCGCCCTTTAACTTAACTCTCTAAGTTATTCGTTCACCACTGCTATAGCCTGTATTCACAACTGTTTGGATCAAGTCAACTTAATTAACCAACGTCTGTATCCACGATGCCATGTTTTCTCAAAGACACATAGCCCAGCAGACTTGACTCAAATATTTGTGAGTTTAATACCTGACTACAGCAGTGTTGAACAAATACTTAGTTGAGTTAAGGGGAGATAACTAAAAAAACGAAGCATTTTTGTTCAGTAAAAAAACGGTAGCTAACCAAGAAAAAGTAAGGTCATTTCCAGATTAAGCGCCATCAAATTAGATCTTTGGTGTCTGGACAACATTTCAATTTTTTTGTTGACCAGTCAATCTGTTAACTGCCATACGTGAAACACGCTTGGGCGATCATGTCTTGAAAGATGAAGATTATCCCGCAGTAGGTTGCCATTGTTTTTTGCGGTAGACTGGTTGCCGACCAAGATTATAGAATCCAATCTGTCTTGTTATTTAACCCATAACTTGAAGGAATAGACGGATTAATACCTTTCCCAAGGGTATTTGTGCGGAAGTGAATGCAATGAATTCAACTGGAATTTGAACTCGGCTCTCCGATTTCTCGTTCCGAGCCGATATCCAATGTTGACCAGTATTGTTCTCTACTTTGTAGCTTCTTCCCCACTGATGAAATGTTTCAAGCCTATCGCTATTCATAGCAAATATTCAGTTCAATTCTAAAAGTTCCACTAGTTCCAATCTTAACAGACTGGACACGGTTTGCTATTGCTACGGAATCAGATCGCCTTCACTTCACCCGTGTTTCGAATGTAAAGTTACAGTTCCAATCTGATAACGTTTCCCAATAACTGTCACATTCGGAAACAGACTCTCTTGTGTGATTCCTTGAACAATGTCACTCTTTATCTACTGTCATTGTAATTATCGTTATTTTAATGTTCTATCCCCTTGATATTTATTCTCCAACAATCAGTAGCCTCCCTGCATCTTAGTGGTTTTATTGCCTTGCTTTAGGTGAAATGATAAAAAGTTAGAATCTTGAACACTTCAAGTCAAACGTCAATCGCTATCTTTAGTCTTTATCCTCATATTCTTTGCTTCCTACCACCTCTTTTACGTCACATTCAGCACTGTTATTTTAACAGTAAAACACTACTTTGAATGGCTCTTGAACCTTGAAATGAGTGGATTTTAGCATATAATGATCTTTATTTTGAGTGTGAGGATATGATTTTTTAAATTCACTAGCAGTATAGCCCGGCGTTGCTCGGGTGTAATGAAAGCTTTAAAACTAATCCATGGTCCTGGAGCTCAGACTCTTTGGACGTTGGCACGAAAGACTAAAAAGCAATAGTTGTTTCCAGTTAAAGCGAAACCGTAGACTGAAAGAAAAATGAATGGATGTAAGTCAAATTTTGATTTCCTGCTATCGATATCAGATAAGTTTTTCGTCGTAAACTGAATTTTGAAGGCTAAATAAGTCCTCTGAGTAAATGGTATCATGGCTGAGACTAAGAACTACAATTATAATTACTTAGAGCCAAACCCGAAGCAAAAACTAAAATAAAAGGGCTGAAAAAAATACAGACATACAGGCAGATAAACAGACACACACACATACATCTTGGCTTATATATATATATATATATATATATATATATATATATATAGGAAAGAATATTAATAAAAAGTTTTGAATTTAAAAATGTACTTTTTTTGGACAGTATTTGTTTATTTTTATTATACTGTCCAAAAAAGTACATTTTTCAATTCAAAACTTTTTATTAATATTCTTTCCTATACATATTAAGACAGTATACGTGGATCATCACTATGTCATATATATATATATATATATATATATATGTGTGTGTGTGTGTGTGTGTGTGTGTGTGTGTGTATCAAATTTGATTAAAATCAGACCATTCCCTCTATAACCCGATCTTTTCGATTATCGATTTTCGATATTTATCGGGGGTACCTCGACACAATTCCTAGCTAAGAACACTCGCAGACGCTTATAGTACAACTGCGTAAATTTTCAAGAAAATTGGTTTAGCCGTTTCGGAGTCTATAGGTAACGGACACACACACACACACACACACACACACACACACACACACACACACACACAGACAAAGTTCCATTTATAAATAAGTTTCGATATATTTCCTGTTCAGTCGATTTTATTGTTTTCGGTTTGTAGGTCACGTTGATCATTGATGTCACGCTGGATGTGCGTATTCCCGTGAGAGCGCACAGGAAAATAAAAGAACATGCCCCTTGCTTGAAGAAAAAAAAATTTTCTATATTTATTCTAATTTACTTACGCTCTTTAGTCGACTGTCATTTCTGCGACGGTTTTTAGACACGTGAAGCTGCAGAGGCTGCTGTGTTTCGAATCAGATTAGAATCGAGACTTGAAAGTGGGCGGAGGTGTCTTTGTCGTGTGTTCGTGGAAGACGAGTATATTTGGCGCGTAGGATAGTTCAACCGATTCTACTTTATTCTATGATTTTTGATTTAAAGAGGCTATTAAAATGGCGACAAACCTAGCATAAAATATAAAATCAAATGAAGAACGGCTGTGCAAGGGAAAGAAAAAAATCAGGCATTTATTAGGAAACTAGTAAAAGTCTGTTGTCAAATGTTGATGGTTTTTTATTTCCGGATGTGATGACAAATTTCGAGACAGAATTTCGTAAAACGAACGGAGGCGTTTTTTCTTTTTTTTTTCTTTTAGTTTTATTACCGTCTTTTCATGAGTTACTCTCTGTTTATGTCAATTTATTTTTTATTTATTCGCGAATATATTTTTTGTTTTTGCGGTACTATATTTTGTTCAATGTTAAAGAAATCTTAGAAGTGTCCTTAGATTTCAGTCAAGTTCTTATTGCTAGTATTGAAGTAATAAAAAGCATTTGATTACTCTGCAATGTTGATGACTGTGCATCAATATAAGATAATTATTTTCGTGTTAATTTTATGATTCTACCCTTCCATAATGGCCCAGTGCATGTTGGAACGTTCAGAAGAATTTTCCCGCTGTCGGTTACCATTTCTTTCTTAGAACCTAATCTGTCCTGCTATTCAACTCATAAGGGCAAAGAGACTAGATAGATTTATTCTTTTATGAAGAGTATTTGCGCATAAGTGAATGCAACTAATTCAAATTGAACTCAACTTTTATTTCTCATTCCGAACAGATATCCATTGCTCTGCAACGCACATCTATTGCTACCATATCTGCTCTGAAGCTACCCAATCTTCACATTTTAGTCTTGACAGAATTAAAATGTATTTACGCGACCTTGTGGGTGATGAATTATTTTCTGCTCTTTAACTCCTTTCACACTTCGGCGATATCGCAAGCCTGTCGCTGTCTATCTGACGAGGTAATTCTTTAGTTCATATAATTTACATTGTTTCAATTCCCACTCCATTTCATTGGTAGGAAGGAATAGTTTATTTCCTAAGAGCCGCTACTTTGTGGGAAAGTGAAATCTTCCCCAGTCAAAACAATCTTAGTTAGCGACTGATCTGCAAACACCCGTCAATCCCTCCTCCTAAACCCGACCAGCAACTCTTCGAAAACTACTACTCGATTCTACCACGAAAACTGCCTTCTATGACTATAATGGAAGCACCAATATCCAAACTAATGGCGTCAATATTGGAAGCCTAATAGGTCCTCTAACTTTTGCATGCCTCATATTGAAAACAGTGTTTGAAACGTTTGATAATCTCAACAAGGTACTATTGCAATATCTAGTCGGGTGCCCCTGCTATTCTCCTTTGGCTTCTCGACATCGATACCGACTTAGCAGACCGCCTGCAGTCTCTCTCTCACCGGCGCGACGTGGCTTCCCTGTGTCTCTTCTATAAATACTTTCACGGCTTCTGCTCCGATAAACTTAGATCACTGGTGCCCCATAGGTTCGAATTTGCACGAGATACTAGATTAGCAAATAGATCTCACCCTTTTACAGTGAAACCGATAAAATGCAACCGCAACTTCTACTCCAACAGTTTCTTTTCTTGCACTTCCCGACTGTGGAATTCCCTTCCACATGACTGCTTCCCCGACGGCTACAATCTCCAGGAGTTTAAATGTAAAGTCAATAGACACCTCCTAACAAACTAACTCGCTTCCATTCCTTCAAACACTCTTCCCACCCACACATCTATCTATCACCCCACTTATGACATTTCCAGGGACAAAATTATGAATCTTAAATCAAATTTGAAAAACTTACGGTTAATTTACACTTGCTAAGCCTCTGATCTCTCCAACATATCTTCATAATTTACATTTCTTACTTTGTCCTCCGCCAATAAAATAAACTAATTCAGTAAATTTAGTTAGTTTTTCCTGGTTTGCAATAAATTACCCTACTCTGTTTCTTTCTTTCGACAGTTTAGCGTAAGTCAAAAACTTTCAACAACATGTGTCTCCTGTTCACCAAAGTGATATTTACTCTTGTCCACTACTTGAGAGGGATGCGACACACGGTCTTTTTTTTAATGTGGGGCACCATTAGCGCGTACGCCCAGGTAATGGGCAAAACATTACCTATCCACTGCAGTGGATAAGTTCAAAACCGGTCTAAACTGGTTTTAAACCGGTCTTATTTCGGAACGGAAGTAGTGACATTTCTATTTGTGTCGCCTTTTTAAACATTTTATATAGATTGAGTAACAGTTAGATTTGCATATGTTAAAAGAGATTCTCGCAAAAGTCTATCTGATTCCGAGATCTGTTTTAAATATACGACTCGTGAAGACGTATTTTGTTTTTGTGAATATTTTACATGCAAGACACGTCCGAATACGTTTTTCGTCCCGGAAGTAAGCCATTTTCTGTTGTGTTACAGTAACTATCTCTACATGGAGTGGCTTTTGGGCTTTGTATTATGTGACAAATATCATACAAATCTCGAATTACTCTTATGTCGTTCTTGTTCCGAATGTAAAAGGAATTTCCATGTGCATCTTTTTCCAAAGAACTGTCACTTTGTTAAAAAAAATGTCAGACATTCGAGCTTTCCTGAAAACTACAATCTTAGCCACTTCAAGTTAAGTAATATTATACACTACATTCATAATTACCATTTTATCAGTAAGTATCTACTTGAGTGGCTCTTGAGCCTCGCATAGAGTGACTATCAATCTAATAAAATGCGCAAAATTTTTACGGAAAGTTAGTAATTTTATGTTATCTGCAAACCATGGCTGAAAATAAAATGTCCATTTGCCACTGTGTATTATTCATATTTATTTTGCCCTGTTTTTAAGAATGCGGGTGAGCGCCAAATTCCGGCTCAATATCTCTCCGTTCAACCTCTTGTTAACAGCTATACCAACTTGTTCAGTCTATACCGACAACAAGGCTATGGAGCATCTCAATAGAAACAACATCCTGAGCGACAAACAACATAAATTGCACACTTGTAGGTCCATTACTAATGTGTAAAAGTATTTGATAATAAATTCCCTACGAGGGCGGCTTTACGTAACTAAAAGACTGTTGACAAGGTGTGACTGTAGAAAAAGAGAAATAAGAAACTAGCTAACCGGGGAAGCAAAGAAAGACAAAGACACACACACACACACACACACACACACACACACACACACACACACACACAAAGACATACACACAAAGACACAAGGACACACACACACAAAGATACAAAGACAAAGACACACACACAACGACACACACAGATACACACACAACGACACACACACACACGATGACATACTCATAAAGACACGCACAAAGATACAAAGACATACCAAAAGATACAAAGACACAATGACACACACACGCAAAGACACAAAGACACACACACATATATACGCAAAGACACACACACACAATGACACACACACAGACACACATACAAAGAAACACAAAAGCACACACAAAGACACAAAGATACAAAGACACAAAGTCACACACACACACAAAGAAACTAAGACACACACACAAAGACACACATAAAGATACAAAGACACAAAGACTCACAAAAAAACACAAAGACACACACACACACACACACAAAGATACAACGACACAAAGACACACACACACACAAAGACAAAGACACACGCACACACAGAGATAAGTCAAAGTAATGAGAGAATGGGATGAAAAGGAGAGAGTAGCTGAAGAGTAATACGAGAAAGAAAAACTAGGAAGAGATCAACACACACACACACACACACACACACACACACACACACACATATATATATATATATGTATAAGTATTGTTGGAATAATATTCCTCGTCCAAAGAAACACTATTTTTTAAAAAGTGCTCACTCGTTTTCAGACTTTCAAACTATTCATTTAAGAACTATCACATCACTTGACAAGACACAAAAGTGTCGAAACAAAATGGCTACTTTGTAGTGATATTGTAACATATCCATGTTATAATTTATGAATATATATATATATATATATATATATATATATATATATATATATATATATACAGTACTGTGCAAAAGTACTAGGACAAGAACTATTTTATCTTTTATGAGGCATATTGACAGAAAATAAACAATTTAATTAAAGTAATTTTATTTGATTTTCTCAACAAATGCTTTAAAAAGAAAAAAAAACACTTGTTACAAAATAAATTTAATATTTAGTATAATAACCTTTTGCTTTGATCACAGCCTTCATTCTGTCAGGCATTGACATCACAAGCTTCTTCAATATATCTAATGATATCTCCTGCCAAGCAGCTTGTATTTGTTCCCAAAGTGTGTCTTGCGAAGTAACATTGGATTAATCAATTTTTTAATCCAAAATACACCATAGATGTTCAATAGGACTGAGATCAGGGCTTTGTTGGGGGCCAATTCAAATTCCTAAGCCTTCCTTCCTTTTTAGTTAAATAATTCTTACAAAGGTTTGGATTTTCACCCTGTATTAGAATTTCAGTGAGTTTTTCAGAAAAATCACCCCTGTCCTAATACTTTTTCACACTACAAGTCGTGGCAACTAGGCGATAGCAAAAAGTAATGACAACCTATCTCCTATCGCCCAGTCAGTCATGTCTATTTCGAGACATGATCGCCTAACCGTGTATCACGTATGGTACATAACTGATATATAAAGAGAAGAGTGTGTGTGTGTGTGTGTGTGTGTGTGTGTGTGTGTGTGAGAGAGAGAGAGAGAGAGAGAGAGTGTGTGACATCAGGAGGTGGGTGACTCCAAAGCTAGATCAATATTGGAAAATATGAATGTCAGTCAGTGCAAATGGAAAAAAAAATGTTGTTTAAAGAAAACAGAAAAAGAAATAAAGAATATTTAATAATAATATTAATAATAATAATAATAATAATAATAATAATAATAATAATAAATAATAATAATAATAATAGGAGAGATAGAAAAAAATGATGATATGGATGAGAGAAGAGATAGAAAAAACATGAAATGGAGCCATAGCACCACGCCACATCCTGCCTTAGGCCTTTCCGCAGACTTGGTTGGTAGTGCGACCATAGCAGAAATCGAAATATGATGAAAAATGACATAATAATAATAATGATAATAACAATAATAATAAATTGACTATGTAACGCTAGGTTTGATAGGAGAGATATAAAAAACATGAAATGGAACCATAACCACACACCACACCTGCTTTAGGTCTTCCCGCAGACTTGGTAGGTAGTGCGACCATAGCAGAAATAGAAGAATGATGAAAAATGACAACATAATAATAATAATAATAATAATAATAATAATAATAATAATAATAATATCAGCAATAGCAGAAACAAAAAAATTGAATATCAAAATAAAAACAAGACATGAAGATCCACCTCGGAAAAGAAAAATAGAAAAAGAAATCGAACAACTTAGAAGTGAACTATCAGTACTGGATGAACTGAGTAGAGGAATAAATGTAAGAACTAGGAAAAGCAGAAGAGCCGAAAGAAAATATAACATTAGAAATGAAAATGAAGTCTTATCAAATAAAGAAAAAATAAAGCAAAAAATCCAACTGAAGGCTCAAAGAATAAGGCGCTATGAGAAAAGAGCAAGATTTTACAGACAAAACAAGATTTTTCAAACTGATACAAAGACATTTTACAGGGAAATAGGTAAAAAAAGAATTGAAGTGACAGTCCCCCCCCCCCCCAGAATGGAAGAAGTCACACAGTTCTGGGAAAAGATATGGGCTTGCCCTAAAGAACATAGCAAGGAAGTACATTGGATTGCGCAAGAGATAGAACGAATGAAAAATAAACCAGAACAGACATGGTCTGTAATTACAGAAGATGATGTTAAATTTGCACTAAAAAAAGCACACAATTGGAAATTCCCAGGTATAGATAAAATTCCTAACTTTTGGCTATATTATTTAAATACAGCACATAAAAAAACTAGCCAAAGAACTTCAAGAAATGGTTGACGATCCCACTAAAATTCCTGCATGGATGACCAAAGGAATTACATTTCTTCTACCCAAGAATGGTGACACAAACAACCCGAAAAACTACAGACCAATTACATGTCTTCCGACAACATATAAACTATTAACATCTATTTTAACAAAACAGACATATTTATTCTTAGAAAGAAATGACATGATACCGCTTGAACAAAAAGGGTGCAAACGTGGCTGTTATGGATGTAAAGACCAATTGCTAATTAACAAAATGATCCTGGAAAACTGCTACAGTACAACGAAAAATCTTAGTACTGCCTGGATAGATTATCGAAAGGCATTCGATAGTGTGCCACATTCCTGGATTTTAAAGACTTTAAATATATACAAGATATCATCATCAATTTCATTAAACAGTGCATGACTATATGGAAAACAACCCTTTACCTCAATCATATAAATGGAACCTATAAGTCTGATGAAATAAACATCAAAAGAGGTATATTTCAAGGTGATTCTTTATCTCCCTTACTATTCTGCATATCATTAATAGCACTAACCAGTCAACTTAATAAGACAGAATGTGGTTATAAAATAGGCCAAAAGAAAATAAGCCATCTATTTTACATGGATGACTTAAAGTTATATGCTAAGAATGATAATGAGCTGGAAGGTCTTCTGCAAACTGTAAAATGCTTCAACGAAGACATTGGAATGAAATTCAATTTGAATAAATGTGCTAAAGCTACAGTTTTACGTGGATCAATACAAGAAACATCCTCAATTAGCTTAGACTCTGCTGTAACAATAAAAGAATTGAAACCAGAAGAAGCTTATAAATACCTAGATGTAAATGAGAGCGAAAACATTCACTATAAAAAAATGAAAGAAATAGTGCGTAAAGAGTACTATAGAAGGCTACGAATGATATTGAAAACTGAATTAAATTCACAGAACAGAGTTATGGCCATTAATAGCCTTGCAATCCCAGTTGTCCAATATAGCTTTAACATCTTAAACTGGACTCTAAATGACATCAGGCGAATGGATGCTAAAACAAGAAAGCTTCTTTCTAAGCATAAGATGCATCATCCAAAGGCTGATGTAGACCGTCTATACATACCCCGTAAAGAAGGTGGAAGAGGTCTTATTCAGCTGGAATTGTCATACAAGACAACAACTATTGGCTTACTAACATACATAGAAACAACAAATGATTAGATGATACAATTAGTAAGGCAACATGAAGAAAGAAAGAAAAAATATTCAATAATAAAAGAAGGCAGTAAATGCAAACAAGATTTACAGTTAGTAGATTCTGTAGAAAAGCAAAACAGAAACCAAGAACCAACTATTGCGGCAAAAAATATGAAAATGAAAGTCAAAGATAAAGCTCTTGAACAGATGAAACAGCGCTGGCTAGACAAACCTCTGCATGGCCAATATCCAGAACGTGCCAATAAATCCAATGTTGACAAAGTTAATACTCATCGATGGTTACGTGCATCTGGATTAATGTCTGAAACTGAAGGCTTTATTCTTGCAGCACAAGACCAAAGTCTTTTCACTAGAAACTTTCAGGCAAATATTATGCATAATAATATGGATCCAAAATGCAGGTTTTGTGATAAACACCAAGAAACAATAGACCACCTAATCTCAGGCTGTTCTGTGCTTGCCCCAAATGAATATAAAAATCGCCACGATAGAGTTGGGCAATATTTACATTGGGCAATGTGCAAACATTATGGAAAAGCTGTAAACAAACACTGGTATGAACATCATCCAGCACCGGTTACAGAAATAGAAGATGTAACCATTCTATGGGATTACACCATCTACACAGACAGAAAAATTGAAGCAAACAGGCCAGACATTATTGTTAAAAACCAGAAGGAGAAAACTTGTCTATTAATTGATATGGCTTGTCCAGCGGATTGTAACATAGCAATCAAGGAATTTGAAAAACTGTCAAAATATAAAGACCTGGAAATTGAAATGGAAAAAATGTGGAAATTGAAAACAAGAGTTGTGCCAGTGATAGTAGGTGCACTTGGAATGATAAAAAATGGAACAAAACAACACATTGAAAGAATCCCTGGAAACCCCAGCTTAAGACATATACAAGAAATTGTCTTATTAAGTACAGCCCACACACTAAGGAAAACTTTATCTATGTAATGCTGGGGATGATAGGGAAGATAGAAAAACATGAAATGGAGCCATAACAACACGTCACTACCTGCCTTAGGTCTCCCCGCAAACTTGGTTGGTAGTGAGACCAAAGCAGAAATCGAAATATGATGAAAAATGACACAATAATAATAATAATAATAATAATAATAATAATAATAATACAGAAATAGAAGATGTTCTCATTCTATGGGATTACACCATCTACACAGACAGAAAAATTGAAGCAAATAGGCCGGACATTATTGTTAAAAACCAGAAGGAGAAAACTTGTCTATTAATTGATATGGCTTGTCCAGCGGATTGTAACATAGCAATCAAGGAATTTGAAAAACTGTCAAA
The DNA here is from genome assembly GCA_037127315.1 of Ascarosepion bandense. Lineage (NCBI taxonomy): Eukaryota > Metazoa > Mollusca > Cephalopoda > Sepiida > Sepiidae > Ascarosepion > Ascarosepion bandense. Next base: position 3,478,656 of record JBBBDQ010000713.1, read on the forward strand.
ATATAAAGACCTGGAAATTGAAATAGAAAAAATGTGAAATTTGGAAACAAGAGTCGTGCCAGTGATAGTAGGTGCACTTGGAATGATAAAAAATGGAAGAAAACAACACATTGAAAGAATCCCTGGAAACCTCAGCTTAAGAGATATACAAAAAATATCTTGTTAAGTACAGATCACACACTAAGGAGAACTTTGTTTATGTAACGCTAGGGATGATAGGGAGATAGAAAAAACATGAAATGGAACCATAACGACACACCACGACCTGCATTAGGTCTTCCCGCAGACTTGGTTGGTAGTGCGACCATATCAGAAATCGAAATATGATGAAAAATGACAACATAATAAAAATAAATAACCAGATGATTGATGTATGTTCCAATGTTTGGCAAAAGTTAAAGAAAAGCACGACCTAAGAAAAGAAAAAAGAAAATCCCCGAAGTTTCCCTTTACACCTTGTGTCGGGGGAAATATAAAAATGACAGGTGAATTCCATAAGATTGATACTAAACTGTTTGATGAAGTAGTCTTACTGACTAATCGAAATGTAGAAGATATGCGAAAATACAAAAAAAGTACTGAATTGTTATGTAATACCAGTCTTTTTACATATCAGCAAGTACTGTAGAATCTTTTCACACATAAAGAAGAGACTTGATACAACAGAAATGTTGTTCTACAGAAGGATGCTGAGAATATTATGAACACGATTATGTGAGCAACAACATAATTTTTAGAAAATAGATACGAAATGAAAATTTATATTTAGCATCAGGAAGAGAGAGTTAAAATTTCTTGGACACACAATGGGTAAAGGGTTCGGAAAATTTGAAACTAACATGACAGATTGAAGGCAACAGAGACAAATAAAAACAATGCACCTAAGAAGTTTGAGTAAAAGGATGGCAGGACATGGTTTAGGAGAGATAACAAAAAGACTAATTTTTTTAAAAACCATGAATAAGCGGGAAATTGTGGAGAGCCATGATTCCTAACATTTTGAAGGGACTCAGCACACAGAACATATTTCATTTTGTAAACTATACGTGATTTTAAAATTTATTGTCAGACAAGGTATCTGCGTTTTGATTTGCCTCTGTCAGTAAATATAATATTTTTGGTTTCAGTGTGACAGCAAACATTTTATATTCTAACCGTCTTTAACTTTGCTTTTACACATAATCTAATGTTTGTATTAACAAGTATAAAAAAACAATATTACAAATTAATGCAGATATATGGATGCATTTAAACCCAATACCAGCGGTTTGTGATAGCAAAAGAACATTCCAAAGTTAAGCAAACTATTAAGAAACAGGAAAATTATGCTAGAAAACGCTAATGAACTGTTACGCAATATCAGTCCTTCTATATGGTAGCGAATACTGGGACAGTTGAAATAAAAATAAAGAAGGAACTTGAAACAACAGAAATATGGTTCTACAGAAGGATAATGCGAAAACCAAGGGCCGAAGATGAGCAATGATGAAGGTTTAGATAATATGGAAACAAAAAGGACATTTGTATTTAACATTGGAAAGGGATTATTGAAATTTTTGAGACACATGAGAAAAAGGGCTTGAAAAATTGGATACTGACATGACAAATTAAAATAAAAACGGACAGAGGAAAACAAAGCATAACCTACGCAACAAACTTGAGAAATGGGATGGCAGAACAATGTTAAGGAGAAATGAAAGAGACAAAACTTATTAAAGGCTACATAGAATTGGAAATAGTGGATAGCCATGATCGCCCATGACACATAGAAGAATACATCATGTGACGGGAACATTTTTACCGCCATGACGTTATTCATGTTTTAAATGCATTTCATTTCTGGCTTTGTTGTGTTTATAACACTTACAACCGGTTTGTCTTTTTTCTTCAAAACACAAAAGGTTGTAAATTTTTCATATTTTTATTCTTGTACTAACAGTATCGCCCAGCGTTGCCCGGGTGTAATGAAAGCTTTAAAATTAATCCATGGTCCTGGAGCTCGGATTCTTTGGACGTTGGCACGAAAGACTAAAAAGTAATAGTTGTTTCCAGTTATAGCAAAACCGTAGACTGAAAGAAAAATGAATGAATGTAAGTCAAATTTTGATTTCCTGGTATCGATATCAAATAAGTTTTTTCGTCGTAAACTGAATTTTGAAGGCTAAATAAGTTTTCTGAGTAAATGGTATCATGGCTGAGACTAAGAACTACAATTATACCTACTTAGAGCCAAACCAGAAGCAAAAACTAAAATAAAAGGGCTGAAAAAATACAGACATACAGGAAGACACACACACACAAACACACACACATCTTGCCTTTTATATATATATATATATATATAGGAAAGAATATTAATAAAAAGTTTTGAATTTAAAAACGTACTTTTTTAAACAGTATTTGTTTATTTTTATTGTATTTTTTATATTTCAGACCGCCCTCGGTCCTTCATCAGAAACAAGTGATTTTTAAATTAGAATTGGAAACGTATTTTTACGATAGCGTCCTAATACTTTTTTGTTTACATCACGTGGTGTCGATAAACCAATCAGCATGCGGCACGTCCGTTTGTTTATTTTCGGTAAACCAATCAACACGCGGCACGTCCGTGGAGAGAGTCTGTTTGTTTTAGACAAAAAATCTCTTGGAATATCTATTTTTTTGTTTATATCGCGTGGTGTCGATAAACCAATCAGCATGCGGCACGTCCGTTTGTTTATTTTCGGTCAACCAATCAACACGCGACACCTCCGTGGAGAGAGTCTGTTTGTTCTAGATAAAAAATTCCTTGGAATATCTGAAAGAACATTCTTTTTACCTATTGAAATATTTGTAGAGATTCAACACACCTAAGTCCCTGTTTAACCCTAGCTTGTGTGTGTTTAATTTTAAAATCCAGTATTTTTCTTTCTTACTGCGTGTGTATGTAGAACTAAAATTGGAGTCTATTAGTAAACATTTGCAATTTTCTAAAGTGTGATCGGGTTGATTAAAATGTGCTGCAATTGGGGAGTATACATTTTTTTGTCGTATATTTAGTTTGTGATTATTGAAGCGAAATCTAAAGCTATTACCGGATTCGCCGATATATCCACTGTTGGGGCAAATTGAGCAGAAGAGATAGTAGATGATGTCTTTGCTATCACAAGTAAGGTTTGGTGGGTGTAATTTTATTTTTGTGTTGGGTACAGAGAATGTTTTGTCTGTTATTAGATGTTTACAGATTAAACAACGGGGCTTTCCACATTTTAAATTTAAATAATATTTAAATAATACAAATAATCAGGGAATTTAAAATGTGGAAAGCCCCGTTGTTTAATCTGTAAACATCTAATAACAGACAAAACATTCTCTGTACCCAACACAAAAATAAAATTACACCCACCAAACCTTACTTGTGATAGCAAAGACATCATCTACTTTCTCTTCTGCTCAATTTGCCCCAACAGTGGATATATCGGCGAATCCGGTAATAGCTTTAGATTTCGCTTCAATAATCACAAACTAAATATACGACAAAAAAATGTATACTCCCCAATTGCAGCACATTTTAATCAACCCGATCACACTTTAGAAAATTGCAAATGTTTACTAATAGACTCCAATTTTAGTTCTACATACACACGCAGTAAGAAAGAAAAATACTGGATTTTAAAATTAAACACACACAAGCTAGGGTTAAACAGGGACTTAGGTGTGTTGAATCTCTACAAATATTTCAATAGGTAAAAAGAATGTTCTTTCAGATATTCCAAGGAATTTTTTATCTAGAACAAACAGACTCTCTCCACGGAGGTGTCGCGTGTTGATTGGTTGACCGAAAATAAACAAACGGACGTGCCGCATGCTGATTGGTTTATCGACACCACGCGATATAAACAAAAAAATAGATATTCCAAGAGATTTTTTGTCTAAAACAAACAGACTCTCCACGGACGTGCCGCGTGTTGATTGGTTTACCGAAAATAAACAAACGGACGTGCCGCATGCTGATTGGTTTATCGACACCACGTGATGTAAACAAAAAAGTATTAGGACGCTATCGTAAAAATACGTTTCCAATTCTAATTTAAAAATCACTTGTTTCTGATGAAGGACCGAGGGCGGTCTGAAATATAAAAAATACAATAAAAATAAACAAATACTGTTTAAAAAAGTACGTTTTTAAATTCAAAACTTTTTATTAATATTCTTTCCTATACATATTAAGACAGTATACGTGGATGATCATCACTATATATATATATATATATATATATATATATATTAGCGATTTTCTGCACTATTGTAAGAACTGCAACCTTGAAACTTCTGAATATCGTTTCTTATATTTTTGTCTATGAGTGTATCAAATTTTATTAAAATCGGACCATTCCTTCTCTAACTCGATTTTTTTCGATTATCGACTTTCGATATTTATCGGGTGTACCGCGACACAAAACCTAGCTAAAAACACTAGCAGACGCTTATAGTACAACTGTGAAAATTTTCAAGAAAATCGGTTCAGCCGTTTCGGAGTCTATAGGTAACGGACAGACACACACACACGCACATACACACATACACACACACACACACACACACACACACACACACACACACACACACACACACATACTCAGACAAAGTTCCATTTATAAATAAGTTTAGATAGATATATTTGGTCCTGGGCATGACGGTAAACTGAATCTGACAGCAAGGCCTCTGATTGAGAGGTTTTGAGGAGCATGGAACCACCTCTTAATTGCTGTTGTTTTCAAGTCCACCCTGACCCGGAGTGGTAGCACCTGTTAGGGTCCCAGCTATGGACAAACAGTTAACCCTTAAGCTGGAGTCAAAATACTATGAAAGTATAAAAATACACTTTTATAGATAATATATACATAAAAATAGACTTTTATATAAAAAAATATACATTTTCGAAGAAAAAATTACCGCCATAACACATTTTTGAAGAAAAAAATTATTCTCACCAAAACATTTTTGATTACGAAACTGGAAGACATTTTCGATTTTCTAAAATAAAAAAAGAATAAAAACAAAAAAAAACTTTATTAAAATTTGACTAAATCTCACTATAACCGAATATTAAAAAAATACCCTTAAAACCCCACCTTTTTTGGCATTAAATAACTCACAACGGTTGATATGCCGTTAAACAAAAATCAAACACCGACATCTGTATATATCTTAAACGAAATTGTCGAAATATTGTAAAACACAACTAAAAACTGTGCTTTATTTTCCATTTTTTTAAATAGCCCACTTCTCTAAATGTTCTAATAATAATATTAGATTCACGCTTAATACTCCAGACATAGTTTTAATTGCTCCAGACCTCAAGTGATTGAAGATATCTATTTTATATTGGGGAATTTAGAAGTGATAAAATAATTATCAAGAATTGAGTAACAGAACACAGACAGTCGGTAACAACGGTTTCTCAATGCCGATGATAAAAAATCCAATTTAAAAAATGAAAGAAAAAGCTGGTCTATCCATTTGTGTTTCTGCCCGTATGTCTGTGTGATTCTCTACCGTGATTTAGATAAAATAATTCCAAAAGAAATATACTTGGCTTAAAGTGACAATCGTCGAATTGGATTGAATTTGCCAACATGGTAAACCAAAAATTGCATTATCTATCTATCTATCTATCTATCTATCTATCTATCTATCTATCTATCTATCTATGTGTCAATCTATTAATATATCTGTCAATATATGCAAGCTTATTCATATCTATCTATCTATCTATCTATCTATCTATCTATCTATCTATCTATCTATCTATGTAACTCTGTTAATATCTATCTATCTATCTATCTATCTATCTATCTATCTATCTATCTATCTGCAATTCTATTAATATATCTGTCTATATATGCAAGCTTATTCATATCTATTTGGCTTGAAGTGACAATCGTCGAATTGAATTGAATTTGCCAACATGGTAAACCAAAACTTGCATTATCTATCTATCTATCTATCTATCTATCTATCTATCTATCTATCTATCTATCTATCTATCTATCTATCTATCTGTAATTCTATTAATATATATGTCTATATATGCAAGCTTATTCATATCTATCTATCTATCTATCTATCTATCTATCTATCTATCTATCTATCTATCTATCTATCTATGTCACTCTGTTAATATCTATCTATCTATCTATCTATCTATCTATCTATCTATCTGTAATTCTATTAATATATCTGTCTATATATGCAAGCTTATTCATATCTATTTGGCTTAAAGTGACAATCGTCGAATTGAATTGAATTTGCAAACATGGTAAACCAAAACTTGCATTATCTATCTATCTATCTATCTATCTATCTATCTATCTATCTATCTATCTATCTATCTATCTATCTATCTATCTATCTATGTTTCATTCTATTAATATATCTGTCTATATATGCAAGCTTATACATATCTATCTATCTATCTATCTATCTATCTATCTATCTATCTATCTATCTATCTATCTATGCAAGTTTATCCTTATCTGTCTACCTTATCTGTCTATGAACAACATCGCAAAATGCTACCACCAAAAATATTAATAACAAATTTAAATAGCATTGTCAGATCTCGTCTCCTATACGGATATTCGTCATCGCATCAAGCCAATGGATCATCGATGTCTTAAAGAAAACAAAGCCCTTCATCAGCTTTTATAGACTGTCGCTAAACATTCATGAAGTGCTTTACCAAATAAGAAAACTCACATCCCTTGAAGATTTCCAATGGAATCAATAATTAAAACAGATTGCACGTGTGACCGGAAAAGAAAATAAGGATATTAACTTCATGACTTTCCAGACTAATTGAAAATATTAGAAAGAAAATTACCATCAACACGAGAAATTGCTATAATAATTAGTGAATTTGATAAACCTAATTTACGATGAAACTACTTAAAACGTTAATTAACGCTAACTGTTAGAGCAATGAATGCCTAATATTTCTTGTATGGCGAAGGCTTATACCACCATCAATATTAGTCTGCACTTATATATATATATATATATATATATATATATGTGTGTGTGTGTGTGTGTGTGTGTGTGTTTGTGTGTGTGTGAGTGTGTGTGTGTGTGTTTGTGTGTGTATGTATGTATGTATTTATCTATCTATCTAACCCTACTGATATCTATCTATATTCTGTCTATTAATATCTATCTATCTATCTATCTATCTATCTATCTATCTATCTATCTATCTACATACACACATTTATAATGTTTTTTTTATTGCTATAAACATAATATTTTGTGGGTACCCGTATCTGAATAGTCAGTTAAGTACCATACCTGATACACGCTTGGGTGATCATGTCGCGAAAGAGACATGATTGACTGCCCAGAAGATTATCCCACAGTAGGTTGCCATTACTTTCTGCGGTAGACTCGTTAACAACCAAGGCTATAGAATCCAGAGTGCCAAAGTGCCAGAAAAATGTATCAGACACTTAGTGCCACCACTGCAATAGTGTCACACCATTTGTAGAGTATTAGCTAGGTGAAAAATCTCGATAACAGGGTTCCTCATGATCTCAATGAAAATCAATAACTTAGGCGTTTTGAAGTGTGCTCGATGCTCTTTCTGAGGAACTCAAATGATTCCATTCTTGATCGAATAGTCATTTGTGATGAAAAAAGTATCATTTATGATAAACGTAAATGATCAGGTGAATGGCTTTTTCGTGATGAGTCCCCCAAACATTTCCCAAAGCCAAAGTTGCATCAATAAAATATTATGATGACTGCCTGGTGGTTGGCAATTGGTGTTATCCACTACAACTTTTTGGAAGCCAATCAGAGTATTAACGTAGAGCTTTACTGCAGTCAACTTGCTGAAATTCATGTACACCTGAAAAAAAAAGAGACCTGCATTGATGGATCGAAATGGTTTAATTCTGCTCTACGATAATATGTGGCCAGGTGTTTGCAAGAATGACGCTGTAAAAACCCACAGCTTTTACCACTTATCTTTCACCCACTGATCTTCATTTTTTAAGCACTTAAACAAGATGTGCGTTGTAGTGCAGTGGATATCGACTCGGAACGACAAATCGGGGAGCTGAGTTCGAATTTCAGTTGAATTCCTAGCGTTCACTTACGCACAAATACCCTTGGAAAAGGTATTAATCCATCTCTTACCACCAGTTATGGGTTAAATAATAGGACAGATTGGGTTCTATATCCTTGGCTGGCAACCAGTCTACAGCAGAAAGCAATGGCAACCTACTGCGAGATAATCTTCTGCCAAGTCAGTCATGTCTCTTACGAGACATGATCGCCCAAAGCGTGTATCACTTATGGCACTTAAAAGACTGAAACTCATTTTATAATGATAAAACGTTCATGTCCAAACCAGAGAAATGAAATCAGCTTTCAAAGATTTCGTTGCATCCGAGGTAATAACATTTTATCAGTGAGAAATAAATAATCTCGTTAATCGAGGGCAGATGTGCATAGAGGATCAAGGCTCGTATTTTGATTAATTCCAACATTTTTGCAGTTAATTTTTCATGAATAAAATTATATTTCTGAAATCGCTCAATTTTTGTTGCAACAGCCTAATATCTTCCTGAAGTCCTTTTTTGCATCATCCCATTAATCTTATCTTTGCGTTTTTCTCTTTACAGACTGTCACGGTGTACGTCTCCGTCTTTACGTTGAGCGCCATCTCGATCGACCGATATTATGCCATTTGCCACCCGTTAAAATTCATCCACACCATCCGAAGAGCCGTCGTCGTTACCGGTCTTATCTGGTTTATCTCGGCCATTATAGCCAGTCCAGAACTGTTCAGCATGGAGCTGAAAGCCACTGTACCTGAGCACATCACCAATCTCTTACACACCTGTTCAATGAGTTGGAACAGTAACAATCGTGCTGTCTACCAGATTCTTCAAATGGTCTTCATCTATTTCATTCCAATGTCCCTTATGACGTGTGCCTATTCAATTATTGCCGTACGGCTGTGGCACACTAATCTTCCCGGAAGAGATGATCCAGGTTAGTATTATCGCCTCATTGATATTAAATATTTTGTTAATTAATTAACTAATTAATTAATGAAGTATAGCTTAGAACAGATGTACCTTCTAGTCTAGTGGATATCGACTCGGAACGAGAAATCACACAGACAAGTTCAAATTCCAGTTGAATTCGTTGCTTCATTCAAGAATGAATATACTTGGGAAAGGTATTAATCCTTCGCTTCTCCCTCCTATCGGTTAAATTGCAGGACAGGCTGGGTTGGCAACCAGTCTACTGTAGAAAGTAATGGCAACCTACAGTGGGAAAATCTTCTGTCCAGTCAGCTATGTCTCTTTCGTGTATTACGTATGGCACTTAACTGACTGACTGATAGTTTAAAATGTGAAAAAGCAGAACAGTTGACTCCATATAACAATAGCTTGCTGCTGTTTTTCCGAGAAAGTTCGTCTTAAAAATCCCTATTGCAGACGCCTGCTTAGACATAGTTATTCTTTTTCAACATCCACATATTTTATCTTTTCCAAGGGTATTAATCAATCTCTTCCCTCCAGTTATGGGTTAAATAACAGGACAGATTGGGTTCTATAGCCTTGGCTGGGAACCAGTCTACTGCAGAAAGCAATGGCAACCTATTGCTGGATAATCTTCTGCCCAGTAAGTCATGCCTCTTTCGAGACATGATCGCCCAATCGTGTATCACGTATGGCACTCAACTGACTGATACTGCACCTAATGCTGAATCTTGGCGTTCGCTTTCCGATCACAGTAAAGGGGTTCAAATCCAACCCTGATCGATCAAGTAGGTGACTTTTTTTATTTTATAAGCCGGGTGTGGGTGAGGTGGCACCATTGGAAAGTGTTTGAAAACATTACCACGCTTTGACTAATGCTTTTAAAAGTGAAACTAGCTAGATGATATCGATGCTAACGGGGACTGGTTAACCACACAGCGAGAGAGGCATGAGAGGAGATGAGCTGCAAGTCATGATAATGCTGAGTGCACCTACAGGTTCTGGTTAAAAGAGCGTCTAACCAGGCATGATCCATTATTGAACAAGATTCAGTGACGATAACTTGTGACTTCTTTCGAGCAAAATCATCATTAGCTTTGGAATTATTTAGTCGAACCAATTTCTTTCCTAAGGTTTTGTTCCATCCGTGGTATAGTCTTTTAGATACGTCCCAATAGTACTGCATATAGGGATCATTTCCCAAAGTATAAATTCTGAAGAAGTCTGTGATGGGATTATCATAATCGGAAGCCTAATGTTCCAACCACTCGGCCTCGACAAAATTTAAAGAAAGATCTGCAATGTAATCGATCCTCACCTGGCATCTCGGACTTCAGTCATTTTCTCACCAACGTGATGTGGCTTCCTTTTTTGTCTTTTTGCCTTGATAAAGTCCATCACGGGACAAAACGCGTAGGCGAGTTAAATACAGTTTTTCTCTTTTCTTTTTATTTAACCATATATATACACAATGGTCTTTATTTTAGTAGAGAGGATTATAAAGGCAGGTTAAATTGTGGTTGGTCTTCCAGTGACATTTCACCACGTTCGAAATTTGTTTTATACAACAGTCATTTTAAAGATTTCTGAATGTGATGAATGCCATGTATGACATCAAAATGGGAGTTTAGCATCCTTAAGACATAAATACAATGAAGCCATCATGAGAAAGCTATTTAAAAATACTGAAACCATCAATATAATCTTCTTTTAAGAAATAAATTCATACCAAAACATATAACACCTACCACAGTTCATCTATAAACTATATATTTATAAAAGATACGTTTACTTTGAATGTATAAAATTATATGCAGAATATGCGCAGCTGAAGGCATAATATTGCTTTCAAAATATCTGCAGTCGCAGTCATAAAATTTTGTATAAATTATTTAAATTTCGGTATTAAATAACCCATAGAGGTGTTGATATGCTGCTAGATGAAAGCAAACAGATCAAATCATATAAAAATCTAATTGTTCAAAGTTATTTAAGAGCTCTAATAAGATTAATGTTTTGGTTTTGAAAGCGTCTTGCGTTAATGAAAAATGTCTTTTATATCTTCTGGAATTATTACAACTGCACTCTTTGTTGGAAACCAATTCCTCTATTCTCTAATTTCTTTTTACCACTAATCACAGGAAATCTCCAGAACATGTTAGAAAATCACAGGAAAAATGAAGAAAGCGCAATGCATGTCGGATTGACTCAGAATAATATCGACATATGCCACTCAACAACCGTTATATAACTACTTTTTTAAAGAGTTCACACGAATGGACACGAGCGTATAATTACAACTTATACAGGTACAATTATGACATATCCGCACATCCGGGCCTGAATATGCCCACTTACATAGCCATGGATGTGCGTTGTGGTACAGTGGATATCGGCTCAGAACGAGGAACCGGGGAGCCGAGTTCGAATTCCAGTTGAATCCATTGTATTCACTTACGCGCAAATACCCTTGGGAAAGGTATTAATCCGTCTCTTCCTTCCAGTTATAGGTTAAATAGCAGGACAGATTGGGTTCTATAGCCTTGGTCGGCAACCAGTCTACCGCAGAAAGCAATGGCAACCTACTGCGGGATAATCTTCTGCCCAGTCAGTCATGTCTCTTTGGAGACTAGATCGCCCAAGCGTGTATCACGTATGGCACTTAACTGACTGACATAGCCACATCTTTCCTTTTCTTCTTCATGTCTCGTGTTTCTTCAGGACGTAGGCGATCATGGACTTCCACTTGGCTCTCTCTCTTGTCGCATTCAACATTTTTCCTCTTGGTATCTCTCCCCAGCTCAGCTCCGCCATCTCCGTATCTCTCCCAAGCCCAACTCCGCCATCTCCGTATCTCTCCCAAGCCCATCTCCACCATCTCCGTATCTCTCCCAAGCCCAGCTCCGCCATCTCCGTATCTCTCGCAAGCCCAGCTCCGCCATCTCCGTATCTCTCCCAAGCCCATCTCCGCCATCCATTTGCTCTGGTATATCTCGCGCTGCTTTCCCCTGTCTCTATTTTCCTTCCATCCGTCCTGTGAGTATTACATTTTCTAGGCCCTCTTTCCTCATTAAGTGTCCTAGGAATTTCAGCTGTCTCTTCCTGATGTTAAGTATTTTTTCTTCTCGTTTGCATCCTCTTCAATATCTCATCGTTGCTCATGTACTCAGTCTATCGCATTCCTTAGCATCCTTCTGTAGAACAACATTTCTGCAGCCACGAGCTTATCCTTTATCGGTGAAGAGATCGTCCAACATTCACTGCCATTCAGAAGGACAGATATCACATTGTAGTCCAGCGTTCTTTTTTTTTCCTTTCCAATGAGATTTTCCTGTATATTAATATTCTGGTTAGCTTTGTTCGTTGTGTATGTGCGTTGTGGTGCAGTGGATATCGGCTCGGAACGACAAATTGGAGAGTTGAGTTCGAATTCAAGTTGAATTCCTTGTATTCACTTACGCACAAATACCCTTGGGAAAGGTATTAATCCTTCTTATACCTCCAGTTATGGGTTAAATAATAGGACAGATTGGGTTCTATAGCCTTGGTTGGCAAACAGTCTACCGCAGAAAGCAATGGGAACCTACTGCGGGACAATCTTCTGCCCAGCGAGTCATGTCTCTTTGGAGACATGATTGTTCAAAGCGTGTATCCTGTATGGCACTTAACTGATGGTTAGCTTTGGAAATGCGTCATTGGTCATGCCACTGCGTTTTCAGATGTTAAGTTTGCATTTTCCAACCTCTGTCGAAACGCTTCCCAGGTACTTAAATTTCTTTACTGGTTTTATTTTAGTTTCTTCAACCAGTAGTTGGTATTTTGGAGTCTATTTTTTGCTGATGACCATACATTCAGTTTTCTTTAAGTTTATGCTCAGTTCTTCTCGCTTTCTCTTGCTACATTCTGTACAAAATCCTGTATTTTCTTTTCCGTGTCTGCTATCAGCACCGTGTCATCCGCCTAACATGGTTGACATTGTAGCCGCCAATAACGAATCCTGGCAAGGATTTTATTTCTGTCATTTGAATAAAATTTGGGAGAAAGCAATGGCAACCTACTGCGGGTTAATCTTCTGCCCAGTCAGTCTTGTCTCTTTTGAGGCATGATCGCCCAAATCGGGGTACCGAGTTCGAATACCAGTTGAATTGCTTGCATTCACTTATGCACAAATACCCTTGGGAAAGGTATTAATCCGTCTCTTTCCTCCAGTTATGGGTTAAATAATAGGACAGATTGGGTTCTATAGCCTTGGCTGGTAACCAGTCTACCACAGAAAGTAATGGCAACCAACTGCTGGATAATCTTCTGCCCAGTCAGTCATGTATCGTTCGAGACATGATCGCCCAAAGCGTGTATCACGTATAGCAATTGACTGACTGACTGAGTTCGATCCTCACTGAGTACCCCATACATTCGGCCTTGTGCTACATCTTGGCTGCGCTTAGAAAACCAACTCTCTTGTCGTGGAAGAGATCTCTAATATACTCTTCCCATCTCCGAAGTATTTTTTTTTTCTTTTTCAAGCATGAGCGTTCCGTTCTTTGCTTTTATACATTCTCTTGCTGAGCAGGTCTTTTGTTCTGTTAGTTCTTTTATGTTTTATGTATATCTCTTTTATTTGTCATTCTCAATCTATTTCGGTGCATTTGTCGTTCGACCTTGTATAAAACACATGTTTATGAACGAAACATGCCTAGAAGCACATACAAATAATATTATTCACAAATTATTACATAGGCGCCTACATATAAAACGCATACACACATTGGCAAACACTCACAATAAAAGAAAAACATGAACATACACATGTGCGAACGTATACATACACTTACACACATAGTGATAAACGCATATTGTCACGTTTACGCACCTACAAAAATTCGCATATGCACACAACAACCAAATTACCCCAAAAGTGCACACACACACACACACACACACACACATTTTAAAAAATTCCTCTGCTCGCAAAAGCTAACATGGGCATGCATAGAAAAATGTTTTTTCAATTATCGTGAATTTTTCTGAGGGTCATTAATGTTCTTGGGGTTGATAGTCGATTGGTTATCGTAGAATTCTCCCCGGTTATTGTATTGAGACACTACCTCTGATAAGCCGGTTTTTGGTTCATCAAGAGTTCTTTCGCCTATTCATAGATGTTCTTTTTCATCCTAGAGAGTTGCTAACAACCCGCCTTACTCGCAATAAATAGTAGTGGGGGAACCAGATTAGTCGCCAACAATCCGACAAATAACTAACTTCATATATATATATATATATATATATATTATCGCCGACTGACGCCATTTCGATCGGGTTTCAATCCTGGGAAAAAAAGCAATCGGAGTCTAACCGTACTGATGAGCTGTGATACAGCGAAACAGATCTGTCTGCGGATGACAATATTTACTCTCTCACACCCTGATTGAGCACTCTGGAAAAATAATAGACTTTGATAAACAGTAGCTACTCTGGCATGTACGCATCGCTCATTCAGTAAAATGAATTAGAGCGCTCTAGCTAGTGGGCGCGTATAATGATATGCGCTAAAAAGTCTGCCTACTTCCACCGAACGCCCATAGCCCAGGGCTAGAATAACCGACTGACTCCATTTCGGTCGGGTTTCAATCTTGGGTAAAAAAGCAATCGGAGTCTAACCGTACTGATGAGCTGTGATACGGTGAAACAGATCTTTCTGCGGATGACAATATATATATATATATATATATATATGGTTAATGTGGAGAAGTTTGTCACTTTTATGCCGACTCCAAATATTCGTGAAGGTTTTTTTTTTTTTCATGAAGATATTTCTAATTTAGTAGTCGGGTAGTTAAAACACGGCAGATCAATTGACGGTTTGTCCAAGGTCTATACGCAAGTTCGAGTCCTGCAGGAGGATGCATATTTTCTTAACAAGATTTCTCGAATATTCCGACCGGTAGATATTTATATCAGTATTTACTGTTTAATTATAAAAATAAGAATAAAAACAAACACAAAAACAAAAACAGTATCTATTAAAAATAATGTTCAGAAATAAAGGGCAAATATGGCGGTTATCTTCATTTCGTAAGTTTCTGTAACATTTCGTAAGATTGTCTTTGTTTACATTTGTTTACATTAGGATACGAATAGGGGTTAATTTGGTTTTGTCTACCTGCGAATTCTGTCGTAGTACAGTGGTTAAGACATATCAGATCAATTTAAGGTTTCTCTGAGCGGAGCTTTGTTAAAGTTTCTGGGAGAGACCGGGTTATCTAGAGTGAACAACAGTCTGAACAAGGCCATAGCGCTCAAACCTTCGGTTACGATAACTTGTGACGATATATATATATATATATATATATATGGTCGAGAGGTTTAAGACGCGCCAGATAACATGGAGGCTTCTCCTATGTGAAAAGGGGTCGCAGGTTCGAATCCTGTCGAATGGCACACATTTTCGTAACAAAAAATTATCGTAAATAATCAAGCCGGTAGAAATAAATATATAATACTGTTTGATTATCAAAACAGAATATCTACTTAAATACGAGTATCGATCAAAAATAATGTTCAAACAAATAATTTCAAATTGTCTGTTGTCTATAACAAGTTTCGTTAATCTTCGTTAATTTCCTTAACAAGTTTACAGTTGTTGACATTTCCATACGTTTCATAGCAGATGTGCTTATTACGATGAATCGAAAATCGTGTTATAGGCTTGATTTGAGTTTGTTTAGACTGCCGGTCATTTGTGGTCGAGAGTTCTCAGACGCGCCAAATCAATTGGTGGCTTCCCCTATATAGATAAGGTTCGCAGGTTCGAATGCTGACGAATGACAATTTTTGTAACAAAAATTTATCGCAAATAATCAGGCCGGTAGAAATAAATATATAATACTGTTTGATTATAAACAGAATATCTACTTAAATACGAGTATCGATCCTAAATAATGTTCGAAGAAATCATTTCAAATTGTCGGTTGTTTATGAACAGTTTCGTTAATCTATATATATAAATATATCTATAAATCCGGCTGAAAAGGACTCAAGTTTTAATATTTCGAATGCCCCGGCATTTATTTGATTATGAACAGTGCTCAATATAATAAATATTATAGAGCTTAATATAATCATATAGTTATGAATTAATTGTACATTGCGACACAGAAATTTCTATATTTCGAGAAATAGTCTCTTCATCAAGGCAATGTTTGATGTTGGTTATACAAATTATTTACATATAAATACAAAAACCTTCGATTTGCTGTTGATGTATGTGGTAAGATATAAAATTTACATGTGTGTTTCTTTTAACTAATCAGAGTGTAGATTCATTTTGGAATTTGGCCCCAAAGAATACATACTAAGTAACTATATATATATATATATATATATATATATATATATATATATAATAATAATAATAATAATAATAATAAAACTAGTAATTCTTATACTATGTTTTAGTTCGTCTCGAAAAACCCACCGATGACAAACTCGGAGGGGAAAGATGGGGAAGTAAAAAAAGAAACAAACAAAGTACATGAGCATACGTCAAATACACGTTAAAAAAAAAACCCGAGACGAAAACCCTAACACTAAAGCGCTCAATACAATAGTAGAGCCACACTAACTCCCAACTATTCTCAGAACACTCTCATCTACCCAACCCTCATTCTCGGTATCCTTACCCGCCTATCACCCACCCTCTGACATTTCCTATATTTAATCAGCCTTTCTCCACTCTACGTAGCCCCCTGCGCAGTAGTGGCAGTGACATGCCTTGCTCGGGGTGAAACGCTTAAAAAAAAAACAAAAAAAAAAACACATGTATGGAATATTAAAAAATAACTCTGAATAAGGACTCCATTTTAAAATGGGAAATACTTAAGCGTTGCTCAAAGTATCGACCTGGAATCAAATTCTGTAAACTGTGCGGTGAGGAGAAACTAGCGATTGCATTGTTTGAACCCGCACAGGATTTACTCAATTCTAAATCTGAAATTTTACATAAATATAAACACACAAAAATTTGCCTTCTTAATTAGCCTACCCCCGCTTTTTTTTTTCAATAAAGTGATTTCCCCGCTTCTCGTGATTTTAGTGTCTTTTTGTTTTAGTCATGTGATTGAGTACCAGGATGTGCGTTGTGGTACAGTGGATATCGTCTCGGAACGAGAAACCGGGGAGCCGAGTTCGAATTCCGGCTGAATCCATTGTATTCACTTACGCGCAAATACCCTTGGGAAAGGTATTAATCTGCCTCTTCCTTCCAGTTATGGGTTAAATAGCAGGACAGATTGGGTTCTATAGCCTTGGTCGGCAACAAGTCTACCGCAGAAAGCAATGGCAGTAGCGGGATAATCTTCTGCCCAGTCAGTCATGTCTCTTTCGAGACATGATCGCCCAAGCGTGTATCACGTATGGCACATAAACTGACTGATTGAGTACCTATAAATTGCCGCTTTATATCTTTTTTATCAGCCACCTTACCCTGACGAGCCGTAGGGTGAAACCTAGGTAGGTTTGTTGGCTCTTAGATTTATTCTTTTTATATATATATATATATATATATATATATACATATACATACAATACACACAATTTTGTGTGTCTTTGCTCTACTTTTGTACTTTGTATCGAGCACTTTTTCTTGTGGTTGGTTCCGTTTGTTTGTTTTTTCTTTACTGCGGAGTATTGAATGTTTTGTTCTTATTCCGCGGATTTCTTTTTTTTCTCCCCATTTATCCGACGCCTCAGTGCACCGGATTGTAACGGAATTAGGTTCTGTTTGTTAATGGTTTTTTTAAAGGTTTATCTTAGTATAAATTTACAACCTAAACACTTACAGAGTCTATTTAGTTATTATTTTGATATATATATATATATATATATATATATATATATATATATAACAAATTCGATTTTTAAATCCGTTGGATAGCAATTTTTACGAGGAAATCCTCGCTTCTTCAGCAACGGTGAAACGAAAATTTCATTTACTCAAATTCAAATGTGTTAAAAGATTTTTTAGCGGTAGAAGTCCAAAAAATCATCTCTACACAGGAAAATAAAATGGGGGTGAGATTAACAATTTTTGAATGTAAGGAAGTAAGAAGGAGAAAGCAGACAGATACCTGTGTCTCATATTAGAAGACCTACCCCTCCTCCATACAAGAGTCACGAGTTTAAAAGTTAAAATTTAGCCATGTCAGAGAGATAGGTGTGGTAGAGGGAATGATATCTATATATATATATATATATATATGTATATGCTTTTGTGGATGAGACATCGCGTGATCTCAAATCCCGCATCTACGAACATAGGAAAGATTTAAGTTTGGACAAACTTTATCGTATTACACAGGACCATTTCTACCCATAACTTTGATTTTACTAATGCTCCCCTAATTAAAAAAAGAACATAATTCTTTAACTCTACCATCCACCCGTGTATTGAATACTGCTGCTACATCTGGTCGGGTGCCCCTGCTATTCTCCTCGGGGTTCTTGACAAAATACAACGGAGAACCTGTAAGGTGATCGTTACCGACTTGGCAGACCGGCTGCTGTCATTCTCTCACTGGCGTGACGAGGCTTCCCTGTGTCTCTTCTATAAATACTTTCACGGCTTCTGCTCCGATGAACTTAGATCACTTGTGCACCCTAGGTACGAATTTGCACGAGATACTAGATTAGCAACTACGTTTACAGTGAAACCGATAAAATGTAACCGCAATTTCTACTCCAACAGCTTCTTTTCTCGCACTTCCCGCCTGTGGAATTCCCTTCCACATACTTGCTTCCTCGACAGCTACAATCTCCAGGAGTTTAAATGTAAGGTCAATAGATACCTACTAACACACTCACTCGCATTCATTCTCTCAAACACTCTTCCCATCTACCCAACCCTCATTCTCGGTATCCTTACCCGTCTATCACCCTCCTTCTGACATTTCCTATATCTAACCACTCTTTCTCATCACTTTCCTCTATGAAAGAAAATACTAGAAAATACTATGAAAGCTTAATAATAACATTATTACCAACTATAAACACACCCTTAAATCATTGAATTACTGATGAGGCCTCTTGGGGCCCGGAAGAAAAACACGAAAACAAGAAGGTAGGTTGAACTAGTGTATTGGAATAACAGAATATATATACAAAATAAGAGTGTTATTCAGTTAAGTGCCATACGTGATACACGCTTTGGGTGATCATGTCTTGAAAGAGACATGACTGACTAAGCAGAAAATTATCCCGCAGTAGGTTGCCATTGCTTTCTGAGGTAGACTGGTTGCCAGCCAAGGCTATAGAACCCAATCTGTCCTATTATTGAACCCATAACTGGAGGAAAGAGACGGATTAATAGCTTTCCCAAGGGTATTTGTGCGTAAGTAAATGCAAGTAATTCAACTGTAATTCGAACTCAGCTCCCCGATTTGTCGTTCTGAGTCGATATTCACTGCACCACAACGCACATCCTAAGCGTGTTATTAGTTCGCAGATAGAAGTGTCCGTTCAAACTGTCAAGTTATGTTGCACCTCCCAGGAAGTGTGGCAGGTTAGTCTTTATGAAGGACGAAGACTTCTTTCCAATGTAGATAGAGCACTATAAAAATTACATTAACATCTTTTTATAAAATCCATTATTAATTAATCTGATCTAGCTAATGCAAACAATACGTACATAAAAACAACCCAAGATAAAAAAAAACAACACCCAAATATGCCGACTTACCACACATAAGTAAAAACATTAGAACTCAATCTACTAAATAGATACACATACACAATTATGAATAGACATTACCATCCAATGCCTGCTTTGACATATAAAAATTTTTGCAAACTGACATACATTTTAATGCACGCGACAGATTACTGACTAATGAGAATCGATTCAAACAAAATTGAAAATAACAAAGTTTTGTCTTTTTGTGTCTTTTCTCTCAATCTCTGACGAGGCTTTAATAAAAGTGAAAAATATTAGATTGGGAAACGTTTCCTATTTGTTCTATATCTTATCATCCTTTCGGATTCCATCCATATTTGATTTGTATTTCATCTTTAACTCATACATATATCACTAAATTTCAAATTATATTCTAAACAATATTTTTTGCAATTCAAAGTAACTTGTCAGCTTGACTTTTTTTTAACTAATTGGGAGAGAGGAAAAAAAAGATCATTATTCAATTTCAAAGAATCAATATTTCCTGGGTGATAAGAGAAATTTTACTTTCAAAATTAAAATATATATTACATTTTTCCCTTAACCTCCAGTGCGCCATGGAGAAACAGAAGCTTGGTGTGGGGAGAGTGACCTAGACAAATTTTCATTAATAACAAAACCTGACAGTACCCTGTCACTCCCAAAAGAAAAGAAAAGAAAATTGTAAACAATATATTAATTTTTAATTCGAGGTAACTTGTTATTTTGATTTTTAATTCAAGGTAACTTGTTATTTTGATTTTTAATTCAAGGTAACTTGTTATTTTGATTTTTAATTCAAGGTAACTTGTTATTTTGATTTTGCTACGAATGAGGGAAAAGACGCACCCATGTAAATTATTAAGAAACAAGAAAATTTCGTTAGAAATAAAAAAAAATGAATGCTGAACTGGTATCAAATATTGGTCCTCCGATATGGCAGTGAATGAAGGACGATCACTTCACAAATGCAGAACAGTATGGAGGCAACAGAAATGTGTTTCTACAGGAGCATGCTGAGAATTTCATGGTCTCAAAATGTGAGCAACGACGAGTTTTTTTTTGTTTTTTTTTTGAGAATATGAAAACATAAAGTATACTCATACTTAACATTTCGAATTTTTGGGGGTCATAGTCAGGAAAGAGGAATTTGAAAATTTTAAACTTGCAGAAAGAGATTTAAGGTAAGATGGAAAAGGGAAAGCAGCGTAACACGCATTTGTAAATAGTTTGCAGCACAGCAATGACGAGAAACAAAAGACAATCTTCTCTATTATATATATATATATATATATATATATACCGTAACAAATTTATAGAACTCGTACGTTTTTTAGGCATTCATGCATTTACTTTTATAAAGAGTGCTCGATACAAACGTAGAGCATTATATTGTAATGGTTGTTACAATGGTTTATAAATTCATAGTATCACTACACAAAGATTTTCGCGATTCGAAGCTTCGAAACACGAAAATTTTTGTGTAGTCATACTATGAATTTATAAACCATTGTAACAACCATTATAATATATATATATATATATATATATATACTACCACCCAAATTATTAGGCTAGCCCAGTTTTAAAAATAATGATATATTTCATACAATTTGTAGTATTTATTGCCAGACAGATAATTCTAAATAAAAAGAGAATATTCTTTTGTTATTATTACTTTGAAAAATTTTACAAGGCAGCCAGGAATCCTTTGGTTCAACCAGCCAATAAGAAGAAGAGACTAGCATGGGGAAGAGAGCACAAAACTGAACACCAGAACAGTTCATTTGATGCACATGTTATTGTGCAGTATTAACAAATAACCATTCTATTTTCATTTAGAATTATCCACTTGGCAATAGATACTAAAAATAGTATGAAATACATAATTTCTTTTAAAAACCTGGGTTGGCCCAATAATTATGGCCGGTAGCGTATATATTATAATAAAGACAATTGTATATATATATATATATATATATATATATATATATATATACCGGTTATAATTATTGTACCACACCAGTGTCTTTAAAAAATTATGTATTTCATACTATTTTTAGTAAATATTGCCAAGTGAATAATTGTAAATGCAAATAGAATAGTTATTTTGTTAATACTGCACAATAACATTTGCATAAAATGAATTCATAAATATTTAATAATTACCTATACTGCAGTTTCATCAATAAAAGAATGAAGAAAATTTAGTGTGATTCGGACGACTTCATCTTTGCTTTCTTGCCTTGTAAATGTCTGCAAATTAATAATAGCAAAAGAACCATTCTATTTTGATTTGATAATAAATACTAAAATATGGTATGAAATACATTATTTCTTTAAAAATACTGGGGTGGCCTAATAATTATGGCCGGTAGTAGTAGTATATATATATATATATATATATTATAAATTATGTTTTAGAACATGTACATAGAAGAAATTATGTACATGTTCTAAAACATAATTTATAATAAATATTCACTGCTCTATACACCATATATCGAGCACTGTTTTAAATTAATGTTTTGGACGGAAATTTTTTTTCTTTTTTTCTCTCCTCATTCTATACTCACTCGGATATATATATATATATATATATATATATATATATATATATGACAAATATATTATGCTCTCATTACGATGAGCTCTCTGGAAATGAAAATATTAAAAACAGTTACTATTTCTGCGATTTACACGTTACTCCATAGCAATGAATTAATTTCTTTTGGTGACTAGCGTAAATATACACGCTAAAATTTCCCTTTTCTTATTCCAAGCGCCAATGGCTTAGCGAGCAGAGATTCCGACTGACTCCATATCAGTTGAGTTTCGATGCCGGCCAGAAGGAAGCAGACGCACTGATGAGCTGCGATGCAACCAAACAGGCTTGTATGTGGATAACAAATATATATATATATATATATATATATATATATATAAGAGTTACAAAGGATTGGGAAATGTGGAGTGCCATGATTGCATGCTTCATACAAGAAGACAATCATGGAAACAGCAAGCGAAAATGCATTGAAGATGGGAGAATGCGCCGACCCGAATCTCGATTCGAAACCAGGCACGTGGACAAAAAAATGAGGTAGATATGAATAGACTGAGATTGCTATTTGGGAAAAGGTTCAATAAACTTCTCCTTTTTTCTCTCCTCTCCCTTCTCCCTTTTCTTCTTCTATGTACCGTATTCATTCATGACGTAGGCGGTCATGGCTCTCCACAACGCCATATCCGTTTAAGCACTTAATAATTTTTATCATTGTTTTGACATACATGTATTCACGAAAGCTCGTCAAATAAAAGGCCCGCTGATCCCTCTATCTTGACTTCTGCGCGTCAAGTTCACCAAGCCCCCTTCCTCATTCAGTCAGTTAAGTGCCATACATGATGTACGATTTAGGCGATCATATCCCGAAAGAGACATGACTAACTGGACAGAAGATTATTCCGCAGTAGGTTGCCATTGATTTCTGCGGTAGATTGGTTGCAAGCTAAGACTATAGAATCCAACTTGTCCTGTTATTTAACCCATAGCTGGAGGGAAGAGATGGATTAATATCTGTCCAAATGGTATTTGTGCGTAAGTGAATGCAACGAATACAACTGGAATTCGAACTAGGCCCCCTTTCTTCATTAGGTGACAAGAAATATTAATTTGTTTTTGTTTTGAGTATAAATGTCCAGTGTGTTTCTATTATTGAAGACTTCTTCATTGTTTATACGTTCCGATCATTATATCCTCAGCATCCTTCTGTACAATCACATTTCTGTTGCCTCTAGTTTTTATTTTTCATCAGTGGAGAATTGAAATGAAGAGTTAAAGATAACGGTGAACAGATTTTCCCAATGGACTTTAAATGTAGAGGGTTACTGACTAAGGTTGCAGCATGGACTTCAAAAGAGGATTTAAGTGCACATTATGAGGGTATGTAGGGTAGATAACGGTGACGCTAGCCTTGATAAAGTGTAGTGATCAGGGAAGCATCCTCTTGAAAGTTCCACTAAACGGATCAAAATGTTTTTTTTGTTTTCAGGTTGGTAATATTCTTATATTGTATGCACACGATTTTTTACGTAAATAATTTCATATTTTATCAATATTTTGTTGTGTCGTGGCTCGCACCATGTGGCATCCGGTCGCCCGGATGTATAAAAGACGATGTGCGTTTAGCACGAGGAGTTGTCGTTATCACAGACTTCGTGAAGTAATACCAATTACTGCGAGAAACTGTAAATATGGTATGTACTTCTTGGTTGTATCACTCCGTTAATAAAATAGTTTATCTTAAAGTGTATCTCTTCATCCAACAATGTAACAATTTTTTAATCGATTTCATCCCAAGCCAAACAGTAAAACCCCAGAGAGGCAAGGGAATACTAGGTTTGGAAGGATTACAAACGGGGACGTTGCTAAGGGGCGAGAACAGATGAAAGGGTAACCAGGAGGACAGCAGATAGCGATTGATATTGCATCAAATTTTTCGGAGATTAAATTTGACTGGAAAACGAAGAGGTAAAAGGGAGTTCCACGAGCGAGAAGTGCGAGAAAATAAACTTTTAGCATAGAATGTACGGTTACATCTATCCAGCTCAAATTTAAATTGATCAGACCTCTTTGCTAGTCTAGTCAGTCAGTTAAGTGCCATACGTGATACACGCTTTGGGCGATCATGTCTCGAAAGAGACATGACTGACTTGGTAGAAGATTATCCCGCAGTGGATTGCCATTGCTTTCTGCGGTAGAGTATTTGCCGATCAAGGCTATAGAATCCAATCTATCCTGTTATTTAACCCATAACTGGATGGAAGAGATGGGTTAATACCTTTCTCAAGGTTATTTGTGCGTAAGTGAATGCGAAGAATTCAACTGGAATTCGAACTCGGCTCCCCGATTTGTCCTTCCGAGCCGATATCCACTGCAGCACAACGCACTTCCCTATAGTCTTGTATAGCGCTTAATTGTAGAAATTATAAGGACCATAAAGAGCTCATTCTAACAATTTCCATGAATATATTTATAGAAAGGTCACAGGGAAGCAACTTTACTATAGTGGGAAAGAAACTGAAGACGTGACACCAGATTGTGGCCAATAATATTGCTAATTTTAATTTGGATTTTATCAAGGGTCTCCAGATAGGTAGCAAGAGCACCGGACCATATATTTCCAACTTATTTAGATGCTTTTTAACGCTTCATTCGGACAGTCCTTCAACGACCGATTGTAAAAAGCCCAGACGAGAATTATAGTAAGTCAGGTAAGTGCCGTACGTGTTACACGCTTGGGCCATCATGTCTCGAATGAAACATGACTGACTAGGCAGAAAATTACCCCACAGTAGCTTGCCATTGCTTTCTGCAGTAGACTGTTTGCCAGCCAAGGCTATAGAACCCAATCTATCCTGTTATTTAACCCATAACTGGAAGGAAAAGATAGATTAATACCTTTCCCAAGAGTATTTGTACGTAAATGAATGCAAAAAATTCAAATGGAACTCGGCAACCTGATTTGTCGTTCCGAGTCGATATCCACTGCTCCACAACGCACATCCGCGAATTATAGTACGTACCTTGTTGAAAATAGGAAAAACTATCCGTGCATTGTGATCATATCAAAGTCCTAGTGTCCTGGTGATCATTTTTAAGAGGGACGCTCTAACATTGCGTCACTGGATCAAAATTTACACTTGACGACTACCCACAGCAGTTAAAACTAAAATGGATGGTATATGTAACTTGAAAAAAAATGATGACATAAGCAAGTTGTTAACATTACACACTACTTCAAAGAAAATGTTTGGAAGAAAACCTTCATCAAAACTGAATACGACATAAGGTTTAGAACAATTAGTACCCCGGCCAGGTTAAAAAATAGCCCAACCCCCTGCAACCGATAACTCATTCTTTAGTGTAATGCTTCCTTGAAACCGACTCATCGCAATAATAGTTTCAGTCACGCTTCGTTCGAAGGACTGAAAGATTAAATGCAATTTATCCAAACGAGTGCAGATAATACATTTTGATCCTAGTTTAAAGGGCAAGAAGCTATGGCTACCACAATAAACAACCATTTTTTAGAAGCAACCGTCAAAGATCCAGTTGCGATAAATTAGAATAACATCGTCTGCGAAATTGTTTGAAAATTATTATTAAATGAAATGTTCTTAAGATGACGCTTTGGCTAATTGTTTATGAATTTCAACTGCAAGCAGTAATAGCTGTTCGATCAATGAAAGCCAAATGTATCCTTATAGGGAAACGGCTGATATTAACATTAGTAAATATCTGTAGGGAGCCTGATATAGAGCCTTTGAATATAAGGACCATGAATTTATATAGTGAATTTGATTGTCAGCGCATGTCCCACAATTGTGGACTTGTAGATTCCAAAGTTTATTTAATTGATTCTTTTGTCTCCTTTCACTGCACTTCTGATCTAATGAGAGTGTGTAGCACGCTGCGTCGCGCAGTTGCAACTTAGTTGTCGTTGTAGGAAAACAACCATCCATTTTTGGAAATTTGTGGTGATTAACCCAGGATTAACATACAGTCGGGTTGATTGCACGAATTTGAATTTGTGGTAGTAGAAAAATAAGCGGTAACCACGTTCCTACATAGTGATGAAGGCATAAAATACCTGTTCGAATCCGTTGATGTTTCTGTTTTTTTTTCTTTTTTTCAGTGGTTAGGATGTTGCGAATAGGCGTGTCAGTATCACATCCCGAGACGCAGCTGCTTTCCAGACGGCGAATGGCGAAAATGTTAATCGATATAGCCATCATAATTGCCATCTGCTTGGGTACTTCGACGTGGTGTAGTGGTTAACATGCTTCTCTCACTAGAACATCTTATAACTGAGTAGTGAGTTTTATCCTCACTGTGTACCCCATTTCTTTTGGCCTTCTGCCACATCTAAGCGGCACTTAGAAAATAAATATATTTGACGTCTGCTATTTACCGGCCTGTGTGGTGAACATATTGAGATATGTCTATATATCTAAAGTAGGAGGAATTTGGTGGTAAAATGTTTTTTAAAACAGATTTATCATCAAAAACTACCAAAATAACGATTCCGAATTCACCAAAGGATATATACAAGGCATACTCAGAGCTACACACAAAAAAACAAACAACCTCTCATTTCCACGCAGATATCTATTAGCACTGAAGGAACTAAAAAACAACAAAGATATACACATATCTTCTTCTGACAAAGGAGGGGGAATTACAATCATGGACGAACTTACATACCAACAAAAAATGAAAGACCTTATCGATGATGATAACATATATGAGAAAATCAACAAAACCACCATCACAAAAGAAACACAAAAATTTATATATAATATCAAGAAAGTTTTAAAAACAGAAGATTCCTCCTGGGTGAAACTTATTACATACCATCCAAAAACACCCACACTATACGGTCTCCCAAAAACACACAAAACAAATGTACCAATGAGGCCTATTATATCCGGAATAGGCAGCGTCTCACATAAAATAGCTGGGAAATTAAGTAAAATTTTAACACCACTTCTCGGCACAATAAGTCCATCTCATATAAAAAACTCTGGTGACCTTTTGAACAAACTAAAAAGCATGGCAAGTCTAGACATAAAATCCTTATACACAAATGTTCCTATAGATAAATGCTTAAATCAATTAAAAAACACTTAACAAAAACAAAAATAATATTACCTCTACCCACACAGAAAATCATAAAACTATGCTATCTAATTACTAAACAATGTTTTTTTTCACTTTTAATGACCACTTCTATAGGCAAAAATTTTGTTTACCAATGGGATCACCCCTCAGCGGCGTTCTCGCTTGTTTATTTTTAGAATTTCTGGAAAGAGATTATTTCAAAAACATATTGAGATATGTGATAAAATTTAATGAGCACTTGTTTAAGATTCAACAGTAATGAAAATTACCTCAAACATGAAGAGAAGATTTGAGGCCAGGGAAATATTCTGCAGATGGAAGCTGGGAACCATCTTCATCATTTATCCACCACATCCAATGGTGCATAGGGCAGTAACTTTTTGTTTGTTGCTGTAACAAACTGTTCTTTTTACGGGGCAGGGTTGTTAACGCTGTACCCACCCTGCAAACCTGGAGGACCGGTGGACCATTCTCGGTCCTTACGTTTACAGCACCTGGTATTCCCAAATGGTCACCCATTTAAGTTACTGACCAGGCTCGATGTTGCTTAACTTCGGTGACCGGCTGGGAACCGGTGCGTTCAACACGATATAGCCGTAGACAGGAAGCTGAGAAGGCCATAGACTGAACATATGAGTAACAAGAACTTTTTAAGGAAAATGGAAACAAAGATAGTTGAATATTCTATTGAATATTCTACAACAGAAAAAAAAAACAATCTTTGAAAATTTGATACTAACAGGTAAGTTAAGGAGGGACACATGGAAACAGGGTGTACCTGGAAGTGATGATAAGGGGGCTAAAAATTGGTAAAACTGTAGAGAAAAGTAAGTTGAAAATAGCCGTGATCACCCTCATCCTTAAGAGAGATGACACTCAGAAGAAGATAACAATATATAATATATTTTTGGCGGAGGTTTTTTTTTTTTTATCTGTGATAGTTATATACATTGTAAACATTTTGGTGAATTGGAATATAGATTAGAATAAAATGAATAATTTTTTCACTTTTTTTTTCTTTTTTTCAGTGGTTAGTATGCTGCGAAGAGGCGTGTCAGCATCGCATCCCGAGACGCAGCTGCTTTCCAGACGGCGGGTGGCGAAAATGTTAATCGCTATGGTCATTATATTTGCCGTCTGTTATTTGCCGGTCTATGTGTTGAACATCATGAGGTCAGTGATTGTTTCGTTAGCGGCCATGGCTTCAAAAAGCAGAAACCTGCTTCGAAATAACGACTTTCTTTCGTTTTTGTTTTTTACTTTGCATTATTTAGTTTTTATTGGAATCGTTTTATTTTCAAATTGAATATAGATAAATTTTCAAATTTTCAAATTTTCAAATTTTCAAATTGAATATGAGATAAATTTTCAAATTTTCAAATTTTCAAATTTTCAAATTGAATATGAGATAAATTTTCAAATTTTCAAATTTTCAAATTGAATATAGATAAATTTTCAAATTTTCAAATTTTCAAATTGAATATGAGATAAATTTTCAAATTTTCAAATTTTCAAATTGAATATGAGATAAATTTTCAAATTTTCAAATTTTCAAATTGAATATGAGATAAATTTTCAAATTTTCAAATTTTCAAATTTTCAAATTGAATATGAGATAAATTTTCAAATTTTCAAATTTTCAAATTTTCAAATTGAATATGAGATAAATTTTCAAATTTTCAAATTTTCAAATTGAATATGAGATAAATTTTCAAATTTTCAAATTTTCAAATTGAATATGAGATAAATTTTCAAATTTTCAAATTTTCAAATTTTCAAATTGAATATGAGATAAATTTTCAAATTTTCAAATTTTCAAATTTTCAAATTGAATATGAGATAAATTTTCAAATTTTCAAATTTTCAAATTGAATATGAGATAAATTTTCAAATTTTCAAATTTTCAAATTTTCAAATTTTCAAATTGAATATGAGATAAATTTTCAAATTTTCAAATTTTCAAATTTTCAAATTGAATATGAGATAAATTTTCAAATTTTCAAATTTTCAAATTTTCAAATTGAATATGAGATAAATTTTCAAATTTTCAAATCTTCAAATTTTCAAATTGAATATGAGATAAATTTTCAAATTTTCAAATTTTCAAATTTTCAAATTGAATATGAGATAAATTTTCAAATTTTCAAATTTTCAAATTTTCAAATTGAATATGAGATAAATTTTATTCTACATATTTTTTCCTCTGTATGCTTTCATTTTCGTAATTCTATTCTCCGATTTCATCTCCTATAAAGAAGCAAATATACGTAACCGGCTATAATTATAAGGCCACCCCAGTGTTTTGAAAAAAATTATGCATTTTATATTATTTGTTTGGTATTTATTGCCAAGTGAATAATTGTAAATGAAAATAGAATGGTTATTTTGTTAATACTGCGCAATAACATTTGCATCAACTGAATTCATAAATATTTAATACTTGCCTATATTAGAGTTTCATCAATGAAAGAATGAATAAAATTTAGGGTGATTCGGACGAGTCCATCTTTGTTTTCTTGCCTTGTAAACGCTTGCAAAGTATTAAGAAAAGAAACATTCTATTTTCATTTAGAATTATCCACTTAAAATAGTATAAAATACATAATTTCTTTTAAAAAATTGAGGTGACCTAATAATTATGGCTGGTAGTGTACATTAAAGGGACATATATCCTATGTATTTTGCGAATTCGTATATGAATGATTTATGTGCCTTTATAGACTAGTATCTCAGCACTGACTATGTATGCCTACACGTGTATAATTCATGCATAACTTGACAATTCAGTTATATAAAAGGTTTCCCTATTGTCTCTAGTACAAAACCAGTCTATACTTACCTAATGACTCAAGTATTAAAACCAACTTGTTTCCACCTATAGACTGAAGTTCAAACATGCCCTATGTATACATAACGAATGATACAATACAAGCCATGTTGATATAATAGCTTAATTATAAGCATGACCGATGTCTACTTATAGTCTTAAGTGTAAACCCGATCTATTTCAACCTGGAGTATAAACATGACTGATGTATACCAATCGACTAAGTATAAACATGAACTACCTCAACCTGTTGACTCAAGTGTAACATTAAGATATGTCTACCTGTCGACCTAAGTATAACCACGAACTATATCGACTAAAAGTAAATACGCTCAATTCGAACTTATTAAGCACTAGCAGTATAGCCCGGCGTTGCTCGGGTGTAATGAAAGCTTTAAAACTAATCCATGGTCCTGGAGTTCAGACTCTTTGGACGTTGGCACGAAAGACTAAAAAGCAATAGTTGTTTCCAGTTAAAGCAAAACCGTAGACTGAAAGAAAAATGAATGGATGTAAGTCAAATTTTGATTTCCTGGTATCGATATTAAATAAGTATTTTTTCGTCGTAAACTGAATTTTGAAGGCTAAATAAGTCCTCTGAGTAAATGGTATCATGGCTGAGACTAAGAACTACAATTATACCTACTTAGAGCCAAACCCGAAGCTAAAAAATAAAATAAAAGGGCTGAAAAAAATACACACATACAGGCAGATACACACACACACACACACACACACACACACACACACACACACACACACACACACACACATCTTGCCTTATATATATATATATATATATTAGCGATTTTCTGCACTATTGTAAGAACTGCAACCTTGAAACTTCTGAATATCGTTTCTTATGTCTTTGTCTATGAGTGTATCACATTTGATTAAAATCGGACCACTCATTCTATAACCTGATTTTTTCGATTATCGATTTTCGATATTTATTGGAGGTACGTCGACACAAAACCTAGCTAAGAACACATGCAGACGCTTACAGTACAACTGCGTAAATTTTCAAGAAAATCGGTTCAGCCGTTTTGGAGTCTATAGGTAACGGACACACACACACAAAAACACACACACAAACACACACACAGACAAATTTCCTTTTATAAATAAGTTTAGATAAACACAATCTAATGACTGAAGTATAAATATTATATACGTACCTATGAACATTAATGGGTATGTCCCAATCCTCATAAATACGTTGGACACTATTGTGAGGGGCGTTAATTTGCTGTCTCACAGTTCATCATTAGCAGTGGTTATCGACTTCACGCAGATGACAAGTAATGTATTTTGTTGATGCCATAAAGATAACTAGTTTCCAACCTCTCTTTATTTCTCATTTAGTAACCTTTTTGAGTTACAACAATAAACATAGCTTATATATATATATATATATATATATATCTACACATATCTCAATCTATATATTGTTAAACCTATTCACTCACTATACAATTGGTTGCTTATTTAAGATTATTGATTTCTTTATCAATATTTCCCAATGTTCCTTGTGTTCTTTCTTTCGGTTTATCCGAGCTTATATCTACTTTGCTTATATCTACTTTGCTTATATCTACTTTGCTTATTACTTGCACATGTGAAAATTGACATTTAATATTCAATAAACAAAAAAAAAACCCCAAAAAACCGGCCTGTTTATCACGCAATGCATAATGGTAAACTTTGATTTTTCAAGTTTTTATTTTTTTGCGAAAGTAAAGATGTGTTGGAGGTGGTGCAGTGGATATCAACTCGGAACGAGAAATCTGGAAGCTGGGTTCGAATTCCAGCTGAATTCATTGCATTCATTTACGCGCAAATACCCATGGAAAAGGTATTAATCCATCTATTCCTTCCAGTTATGGATTAAATAACAGGACAGATTGGGTTCTATAGCCTTGGTCGGCAACCAGTCTACCGCAGAAAGCAATGGCAACCTACTGCGGAATAATCTTCTGCCCAGTCAGTCATGTATCTTTCGAGACATGATCGCCCAAGCGTGTATCACGTAATGCACTTAACTGACTGACTTATCCACTTGACTCTGACCCTTCTCTCGTCCTTTTCCCTATCATCCCGTGTATCTTCTCCTTTTCCGTTCTCACTCGCAACTGTCATCACACCTGTGTTGCCATCCTTCTCTTGCCCTTTCTCTGACACCCCCTGTAATTAGTTCGTCTTTCCTTTTACTCTCCTCCTTTCTGAAACTTTAACTCTCTTATGTAGTCCCTTGAGCACCAGTGGCAGTACCGCCTTACTTTGGGTGAAAGGATTCATATATATATAAATACATATCAGCATGCAGTGTTGGAATATAATAATCCAAAGGAGTATCCTGTACATACAGTGGTAGGATAACAACTCTCTAAGAGAGCTCTAAATATATATGCATATAAATACATATAGAGCAAATATAAGAAAAATTAAAGCAGACACATTATTTCATGGTATATATATATATATATATATATATATATATATATATATATCAGCATGCAGTGTGGGTATAGAAGAATCCAAAGGAGTATCCTGTACATACAGTGGTAGGATAACTCTCTAAGAGAGCTCTAAATATATATATGTATATAAATACATAGAGAGCAAATATAAGAAAAATTAAGGCAGACACGTTATTTCATGGTGAATCGGAAGTATAGGTCTATTTCAGGCGAACCATATATATATATATATATATATATATATATATATATATACAAACTTATTTATAAATGGAACGGGTTATAGAATGAGTTTTTCGATTTTAATCAAATTTGATACACTCATAGACAAAGAAATAAGAAACGATATTCAGAAGTTTCAAGGTTGCAGTTCTTACAATAGTGCAGAAAATCGATAATATATATATATATATATATATATATATATATGAGGCAATATGTTTGTGTGTGTGTCTCTTTATCTGTCTGTATGTCTTTTATACAAATCCACAATTTTTATCTGATTCTCACCAAACTTTGCACAAATATTCTTTAGGCTGAGTCTGAGCTCCAGGATCATGGATTAGTTTTAAAGCTTTCATTACACCCGAGCAACGCCGGACTATACTGCTAGTATATATATATATATATACAAACAGAGTTATGTTCTATTTCACAAAAAGAAATAACACGCATGAAATGTCATTGAAAAAGAAATCATTCTAAAAACTCCATCCCGTTCTTTTTTACTTGGTAAATATCTTTTCGTTTCACCGTTCATTCCCATCTCCGTACTTGCCGTTTACTTGAAAGCGTCGTGCATTGTTTCGACTCCACCAGAAGAAAACGCTTTAGTCTCCCGACTATTCTTTTTATGTACAGGAAAACAATGCAGATAATGTTGTAGAGTGTCGAACAAGACGGAGAACAATGGAACCAATGCTGTTGTCTCTTGATAATTGAGAAGATGTAAAGGTTCTGAGATGGTGGATGAAAATCCGTGCTATTGATTCCATTGTAATCTAGACTTATTAGTTTGTTGTTTTCAATGATTCCCTCCCGCGGAGAGAAGGGCATTAACTTCAATTGTAAAATAAACATCGGGGATTTTTTCTGCCTTTAATGTATAATAAACGTTCTTATATATATATATAGACAACTTACCCTAAAGATCCAATTTGGTGAAACCTTGGTAGGTTCGTTGGTTCTCCAGGTTAGCTATTTACATATATATATATATATATATATATATATATATATATATATATATATATATATATAAGTATGGGTGGAATAATATTCCTTGTCCAAAGAAACACTATTTTTAAAAAAGTGCTCAATACAAAGTAGAGCTAATAATATTTATTCAGAAATTATAACATGGATATGTTACAATATTTTGTAGTGATATTGTAACATATCCATGTTATAATTTCTGAATAAATATATATATATATTCACTTACATCAACATAGTCTGGCATAAGAGTAAACATTGAACAATGACAGAGTTATATTGTGTTGTGTCCAAGCTGGTTTATATATATGTATATGTGTGTGTAACCTTGTTAAAAGAGAGTTGTCGAACCGGATATAAATTCTCTTATACCCGGGTTTGGTCTACTTTATATACATTACCACAGGCTCTAATTTGGGACCAGAGAAAATCTCTCATATCTGAGTTTCTCTTATATCAGGGCCTCTTATATTCGGGTTATATATATATATATATTCACTTACATTACCATAGTCTGGCCTAAGAGTAAATATTGAACAATATATTGTGTTGTGTCCAAGCTGCTTTTTCTTCGATGTGCCGTATCTTTTCAAGACGTTAACGAGCATGGCTCTCCACAACTTCTTGTCCTTTGTAGATCTTAATAAATTTATTTCCTGTAATCTGTTCTGCCATTCATTTAATCAAGGTTATGTTTTTTTCCGTTTTGCCCTCAATCTGAACTGTGAGTATCAAAATTTCCAAGCATTATTTTTCATTCTGTACCCTAGAAATTTCAACTGTCGCTTCCTGGTGTTAAGTACAAATGGCATTTAGCTTGTATTTTGTGTGAAACTTTGTCGTTACTCACTCGTTCAATCCATGCTATTCTCATCATCCTTGTGTAAAAGCACATTTCTCTTGTCTAATGTCTCTTACTTCATCTGTGAAGAAATTGTTCAACATTCACTGCCATATAGGGCCACTGATATTACGTAACACTTCAGTACGCTTTTCGTTGTTTCTAACGAAATTATCCTGTCTATTCATATTTTGCTTAAGCATCTTTCGTTCTAAGCAGCTTAGTAATTAGAAATCCTCTATTTTTTATGTCTTAAAAAAAAAAAATCACAAACTCTAATTATGCAAATACTTGAATCAAAAGGCAGTTTCCTTATCTCTGTTTATATCTGTATATTAACAGTATAGCCCGGCGTTGCTTGGGTGTAATGAAAGCTTTAAAACTAATTCAGGGTCCTGGAACTCAGACTCTTTAAAAAAACGATGGTATAATCACAAATCGACATTCAAACTAGAAAGCCTTCAAAATTGTACCAAACTAGAAAACCACGTGTAGAAATTAAAAGAAAGAATGCCAAAGATCTTTATATAACTTGGAGCATGTTAAAAAAGGCCAGACGTTGCAACAGTGATGAGCTCTAAACCTTCTTAAGACATCAGCAGTAGATTTTAGATCAGTCAACTAAAAAAGACGGTTTGCCTTCTGATGCAATGGATAGATCATGAATATGTATACACCTTGGTTCCCCCTCACTGGAATATGATTGGCTGGTGTCAGCCATAAATACAGATAAAGGCAAGGACGTCCAGACAAACAGAGTGAGTGAGAGAGATCTAGAGATCTTCCACTAGAGATCTATTACGTCTACTGACTACGCCTACGCCTCAGGATACCGCATACGACGATTTCGTCTACGTACAAGATTAACCTACCCGGTTACATTTGCCTTAACCACTCAACTACCTTGTATTGATATATATCTTTTTCTAACCATATCACTTTCTTTTCTAATGACCAATATTTTTGAAGAAAAATATAAACTGAAAACAGTCATTTTCAAGTTTCAAGAAAAGAGTAAAGGATAATAGTCAGAAAGAATAATAATCAGTTTTTAATATAATAAAAAATAGACACGTTACGTTTATAAACATTTTTTATTGATTCAGGAGAGTCGCAAATTGGAGATATGACCATCAAGCAGGTGCAAAAGTTGAAATATGTGGAAAGTATTTTAACGGATGATGGAAAATACGAAACCGCAGCTCGAACACTGGTTAGACTAGCAAAAGAACTATTTCAAAAGCTAAGAAAGGTGCTGAGAAATGGAAAAACGTCGAAAAATGCCGGATTGCTATGTGACGTCCATCTTTATATATGGTAGTGAATATGGTTGTGATCTGTACCTGTATATCAGGTACAGATCACAAAGTTCTATTTCAAATTATACACAGAATTGAAAGTTTTTAAAAGTTTTTTTACAAAGTTTTTAAAAACGATTTTAAAAATAATAAATCGGCATAAGGCAAGGAGGTGTCTTCTCTCCAGTTTCATTTAACCTCTACTACTCTCTCTCTCTTATTTTGTATATATTGTATATATATTCTGTTATTCCAATACTCAACGTACCTTCTTCCTGGCCCTAACAGGCCACGACATATACTTCACTTATTCTTTCTGTGACCTTTCCGTTGCCGAAATTATCTTTGGCCGAGGGTATTTCTATGACTGTTTCTGCTGCTTTGTTCCTGTTCATCTTGTCTTATGCTGATCTTTAGACTTCAATATTTCCGTGGTTTCCACATTTTTCTGTTTCACTGGTTTCTCTTTTTCAACATGAAATAGTTACCTAAACTCCTCATCCATGAAATATTTTTCTACTATGCCAGCTCTCTTCTTCACTTTTACAAAAATTCACAAAGACGTGTGAAATCCTGGTTTTTCCCAAATAGAAAAAGATTGACCATCTACCCAAAGAAAAAGTCGAAACCAAATTTCGCAAATAGGTGTTAAAACGATTTTGACGAAGGGGAGTGACTTGAAAAATCAAAAAGAACTTCTCGAGTAAGTGCAAAAAATCTAGATTACAATAAAAGGACTTCATCAGGGTCAGTAAGTCAGAGTGTCAGATGGAAGCCGTGAGACGAAACATCTAAAATGTAACTTCAAACTTCAAGCGACTCGGACATTGTCATCTTTTTCTTTCTCCTTATCTCTTTCAACAATTGCCACTACGAACAATTTCTTCAACTCTTGATACCCTTAACTCAACTTTGTCAATGAATACGAACTCATAACTGCTCAATAATGTTTCTAATTAAACATGAATTTCTACGAATTCTTGTTATTCCTCCTTATAATAAATTTCTGTTTTAACATGCAAAATGTATGTTATCCCCACAATATTCCACACATCCCATCCTACCGACAACCAACCTTCTGATGAAAACATTCTGATAAATCTTCTGATGATAATTCTGCATAAAACTTGTAAGCTGTATAGAGTTCGATTAAGTTTGACACAAGGCCGAATCAAAGAAACATTAACCAGCTTCCTACGCTACACACCTACCGTCCAGTTTACACTTCTTCACGTTCCTTCGAACATAAGGAGCGGTTTATCTCTTGTTTATTGAGTTTCCGTTTCATTTTAATGTTTTTCTTCCTTCTTTTCCACTTCAACTAGCTCCTTGCATCTTAGAGACATTATTGCCTTGATTAGAGTGAAAAGATTAAAACAAAAATCTATTTCTCTCGTATATCCGGGCTTCTCCATGTCCATAAATGTCCTAGGTGTTTTTGAAAGCAGGCGTTGATAACAATTTGGTCGTTTGCCATGTACCTCTTGACTCATTTTTCATAAAGTTCGTTCCGGGCGATTAGTCCAAATTTGTCATTTATTTCATTTTCTTTTTTTTGGAAAGACATGCTCAACAAGTCAATAAATTGCTGGTAACTGAATGACAAAATAGTAAAACAAAACCAAAATAAACTCTTATGTAAAGGCGTTTCGACCATGGAAAAACTTTCTTCAGACTAATATTTTTTTATTTACTGCAAATATTTACCTACATACTCTTTGTCATATAGATTTATTTGTTTACCATCTCTTCTATAACAATCATTTCAATATTGTATAATAAAAAAAAAACTGAAGAAATCTCTAATCACATAAAAAATAACTTGATCCAAATGATAAAAAAAAACATCTACACAAATATGTAAATATCAAATATTAACGCTGTAAATTCCTTCCTTGGAGTCGAGAAACACAGCCCCATAGGGAATCTCCTTATTTATCACTAGTTATCAACATCACATCCCTGACGAGAGAGGGGGATTGGAATCATGGACAAGAAGACATACATAGAAAAATTAACTGCTCAATGATGTCGACACATAAAATAATAATGGAACAAAAATAACAACTAAAACAAAAAATTAACAGGAAAATCTGGAAATTAATTAAAAATGAAAACAAATCTTGATATAAGCTCATAGAAATCTGTCTGTCTGTCTGTCTGTCTGTCTCACTCTCTTTATATATATATATATATATAATGGTATCAGTCGTGGTCGGGTGGCCTAAGACGCGCCAGTTCACTTGGTGACTTCCCCTATGTTGATAGAGGTCGCACATTTTCTAAACAAAAATTATCGTAAATAATCGGGCCGGTAGAAACAAATATACTGTTTGATTAAAAACAAAGTATCTACTCAAATACAGGTATCGATTAAAAATAATTCAAATATGTCGGTTCTTAAACCATTTCGTTAATTTTCAGGATTTTCCGTAACATTTTCTGTTTACATTTTTTGACATTACGATGCATTTCAGAGTAGGGATGGTTATTTGCGTAGAATCGGAAATTATGTTATATAGGCTTGATATATATATATACGTCACAGTATGTTCATTATTTGTCTGTCGACCTTAATCTCTCTCTCTACATATTTAATTTATTTGTTTCAACGCTATTTTTAATCGATACTCGTATTTCAGTAGATATTCTGTTTTTGATCAAACTATATTTGTTTCTAACCGCCTGATTATTTACGAGAAATTTTTGTTACGAAAATTTGTGTTATTCGGCAGGATTCGAACATGCGTCCCGTAACAACATAAAGGAAGCAGCCAATTGATCTGACGCGTCTTAGACCGCTCGACCACGAACGATTTTACAGTTTAATTGAAATTAAATCAAACTTTATATACACAATTTTTAATTTTTCATTAATAACCCTCTCTTGACGGCTTCCAGTATGTTATTAAGGAACGCAGGTTTCTGTTCAGATCATATTTATCGAAAATATTTTCTCTGTTTCTGAGATAATTACATTTTCATGGAGAATGCCACATTTTGGAGTGTTAGTAAATATTCAAATCATTATTTCAAATGAAAATTTTCAAATTAAGCAAGTTCCGCGCTCTTTGATAAATGGCGATACACAATCTTACTTTTACTCAGTTTTACTATTTGATTTGTGCTATGCTAATTAAAGATTAGTAAATATTGATGTTCAAGATCCATTTAATTACTTTTCTGTATTCTATGGCCAGATGTATGTCATCTAATGTCGGTGAAAGCAGCGATTATATATGCTAATTGTCTAAGCATGCAGCTTCCGTTTTTCAGAATATTGGCGTGAATCAATAGTTCATATTCTCTTGATGAATATGATGCCATAGATGAATTTTAGAAGTAACATAAAGTCAAGCTGAAAGGGAATACTGAAAAATTATAGACCCCAACCCAATCTCTTCAACAGATTAAAATTTGAAATGCTTTGTAGAGAGGAGAACATTTCCTCCGCTTCATTGTTGAAAATACTTATTGGAGTTTGGAGATCGGGGTTTGAACAACAGTCAGCGTTTTTAAACCCGTATTTTCACAAGTTTGAACAACAGCTTTCTGTATTGGTGGTGGGAAAACGCGTGAGGTAAGTTTAAACTCAGCAGAAAATGGAAAACTTTTGCCGATCAGCAGAAGGATAAGTTATTGCGTCTGTGTTTGTTCAAGTGTAAAATTGATTCGAAGTTTTTATGAAAAGACAACTTTATTCAGAGAAGGAAACATCTGAGTAGTTTCGGCGCAGTGACAACATTGGCCCAATTCGTTTCCAAGAAATGTTCTTCCCAAGGGATTCACTAGGTGAAAT
The DNA here is from genome assembly GCA_037127315.1 of Ascarosepion bandense. Lineage (NCBI taxonomy): Eukaryota > Metazoa > Mollusca > Cephalopoda > Sepiida > Sepiidae > Ascarosepion > Ascarosepion bandense. Next base: position 3,518,534 of record JBBBDQ010000713.1, read on the forward strand.
AAAAAATTTAAAAAAATACTGGTACGAAGCTGAAGAAGTAAACCGAAAGGGTTTTATGCATACATGAGCAAGTAATCGATATCACAACAAATCAACTAAATCTATCTATCTATCTATCTATCTATCTATCTATCTATCTATCTATCTATCTATCTCAGTCTGTTCATATCTATCTATCTATCTATCTATCTATCTATCTATCTATCTATCTATCTAAATCTATCTATCTATCTATCTATCTATCTATCTATCTCAATCTGTTCATATCTATCTATCTATCTATCTATCTCAGTCTGTTCATATCTATCTATCTATCTATCTATCTATCTATCTCAGTCTGTTCATCTATCTATCTATCTATCTATCTATCTATCTATCTATCTATCTATCTATCTATCTATCTATCTATCTATCTAAATCCAGGTGAAGAGAACCAGCAGTTTTAAAATTCCGAATTCTCTGGCATTTACATTTTTAAAAAAGTGCTCAATTACAGCAAATATTGTATAGCAAAATATAATTTTTTTTTTCATTTAAAATTAATATAATCTACGTTGCGACACTGGCAATGTTGTGAAATCGATATTCATTTGAATATAAGAAACAATACGTTTGTTATTTATGGATGTGGGAAGACAGAAAAAGAATATGTCTCTGTTCAATTTAACTAATCAGAATAGCGATCCACTTTAGATTAAGAAAAATGAAGGAAATACATAATTACTTCTTTCAATCTAAACGGCAAGAGTGTCAGTCGATCGAAGCCCCTGACTAGACTGCATTTTCGTTGATCTATCCATTATTGTCACAAAATTATTCTCTTAGTTTTCTTTCTATCCTAGCATTTTCTGAACTAAAAAAGAAAGAAGGAAAATTTATATTTTTGATCTGAGTTAAAACGACCTTTGTGTGACATTATACTATTTGTATTTCAATTCAGAATGTATTTTATTCTAATTTTTATAAATGCTTATTTTATTTCTTAATATCTATTTATTTATCAAAAATTTCAATATGAATTTTCTTATTTTGAAATCTAAGCTTATTTATAAATGGAACTTTGTGTGTGTGTGTGTGTGTGTGTGTGTGTGTGTGTGTGTGTGTGTGTGTGTGTATCCGTTACCTATAGACTCCGAAGCAGCTGAACCGATTTTCTTGAAAATTAACACAGTTGTACTATAAGCGTCTGCGAGTGTTCTTAGCTAAGTTTTGTGTCGCGGTACCCCAAAAAATATCGAAAATCGATAATCGAAAAAATCGGCTTATAGAAGGAGTGGTCCGATTTTAATCAAATTTCATACACTCATAGACAAAGACATAAGAAACGATATTCAGAAGTTTCAATGTTGCAGTTCTTACAATAGTGCAGAAAATTTGATATCGATACCAGGAAATCAAAATTTAACTTACATCCATTCATTTTTCTTTCAGTCTACGGTTTCGCTTTAACTGGAAGCAACTGTTGCTTTTTAGTCTTTCGTGCCAACGTCCAAAGAGTCTGAGCTCCAGGACAAGGGATTAGTTTTAAAGCCTTCATTAAACTCGGGCAACGCCAGGCTATACTGCTAGTATATTATATTATTATTATATTCTAATAATTTTTTTTATATCATAATACCAAACATTAATATATATTTAGTATTAAAAATTTAAATATCTATTGAATTATTGTAATATCTATTTAATTAATATTATTTCATAATATTAAACAAATTATATTACATGTAAGTTAATGGGTATTTTTTATTATGAAAACTCTTTTTAACAATATTCTAAGGTAAATATTTACCAATGTTTACACATGACATTTATTTTATTACGTTTATTTCATAGATTTTATTCTTATTAAATTTTTATAATATTAATTTTTCATATAGACACAAGGGAATGGGTCGTTTAAAGATTTACATTTTGTATCTTTTTTTATTAGTTTTCCATTGTAATGTGGAAGTTTTATTTGTTTCTTTTAGATAGCAATAATATTTTGATAAGGATGTTCTATTTCTATACTTATTATTATTAAATGAAGGCGTGTGTTGATAAAATAGTTTTTGTAAAAAGAGGTCTTAGTACTATCCACGTAAATCTTTACATCACCAGGGTTTTCCATTGAAGAAATGAGAAATTGGTAAAAAATGGATTTTTTAAGGCTCCTGTTTTCCAAAGGACACTCTATCGACTTTCTACAATTTATTATTGTCAAAATTATTGATTTCAATTATTGGATAATTTTTATTTTCACTTAGGTTTAAATATTTATTTAAAATATTATTATTATGGTTTTTATATTTTTTCTTGATTATTCGTACAATTCTGTCGAGCTTGAGAAGGACCTCCAATCCGTGGTGGATTGGGGTAAGAAATTGCTCGTAAAATTCAGTTCTTCCAAAACGAAGCTGCTGTCAATTAACCACCACAGACAACCGCACCTCCCTCCCATTAGCATGGAACAGGCTTGCCTCCCAGAGAGTAAATGACTACGTCTGCTTGGCATGACAGTCTCAGCGGACCTCAAGTGGAATGACTACGTCGAATCCATTGCTAAATCCGCAGCTATGAAAATCGGCTCTCTGTGCAGAGCCCGGAAATTCTTTCCACCTGAATCTATCCTGAAATTATATAAATCCACCATCCGCCCGTGTATTGAGTACTGCTGCCACATCTGGTCGGGTGCCCCTTCTATTCTTCTCGGGGTTCTTGACAAAATACAGCGAAGAATCTGTAATGTGATCGATACCGACTTGGCTGACCGCCTGCAGTGTCTCTCTCACCGGCGTGACGTGGCTTCCCTGTGCCTCTTCTATAAATACTTTCATGGCTTCTTCTCTGACGAACTTAAATCTCTGGTGCCCCCTAGATGTGAATTTGCACGAGATACTAGATTGGCAACTAGGTCCCACCCTTTTACAGTGAAACCGATGAAATGTAACCGCAATTTCTACTCCAACAGCTTCTTTCCTCGCACTTCCCGCCTGTGGAATTCCCTACCGCATGCTTGCTTCTCCGACGGTTACAACCTCCAGGAGTTTAAATGTAACACACTAACTCACAGCCTGCATCATCTGCGTACCTTAGTTTGTTTCAATTGTGGCCTCCGATTACGAATCCAGGCATAACCTCTCGGGTCCTTAAAATATTCTCGCTGTACAAGTTGAACAGATCCGGTGAAAAGACACATCCTTGTCTTACGCCTCTTTCTATCTTTGTATATCTACTCAATTCATTACCGGTCCGTACGCTAGCGGTTTGCTGCCAGTAAAGATTCTTGATTATTCTCAAGTCTTTTCCAAATATGTCGTGGCTGCCGAGCATCTCCATCAATTCTTTGGGGAGTATTTTGTCAAACGCCTTTGCATAATCAGTAAAGCATGGGTATAAGTAATTCTTCATTTGTATTGTCCTTTCGGAGAGCATCCTAGTCATAAATATGGCATTCCTTGTTCCAGTGTCTTTGACAAAACCGCACTGTTCTTGTCCTATCTCTGGCCTGATTCTGCTTCTAGCTCTGTTCATCAGGATTCGGGCGATCAGTTTTGTTATATCGCTCATTAAACTGATGATCCAGTGGAGTTCGCACTCGTTTGCTTCTGGCTTCTTAGGTAGTGCTATGAAGATAGACTTGCTGAGATCATTTGGTATAACCCCACTATTATAAATTTTATTTATTATTTCAGTAATTTTCTCTATATCAAATTCTTCCAGGGCTATTAGCAGCTCTATGACTATGCCGTCTGGTCCAGCTGCTTTGTTTCTATTCAGTTTGGCTGCAGGATTTTTGTCCTGTCAGTTCTTTCATTTCCTAATGCATGTCTGCTTTATTATTCCTGCTCAATCTGCACATTTGTCATTGAGCCATTCCTCTTTAGCCTGTCTACATTTTCTTCTTATTTCCTTGTGTAGTTCCCTGTACTCCATTCCATGTCTTGATATCATTTTTCTGCCTCCTTTGCATCATGTCCAGAATCTCTTCAGTCATCCACTCGTTTTTCTTTCTGCGCCTATTTTCCTTTGGGGCAATGTTGTTTGCTGATGTCACCATTGCTTCTTTTAGCGTGTCCCATTTCGAGTGTCCTTTCCCAATTTCTTATTCGTATTTGGTTTTCACGCTGTTAGCTTATTCTTTCTGTAGGTTGAGGTCATTCAAGAGTGCGTTGTATATCAGTTTTGGTGCTGCACTAGGCTTCTTCAATTTCCGGAGTTTCACTTTTAATTTGCAAATAACTGGGACGTGGTCGCTTCCACAGTCAGCGCCTGGATAGGCTTTTAGGTAGTTTCATAAAAAAAAAACACCAGAAACTTAAATAGCATTGTACAAAACAAAGCCATTAATAAAGAATACTACCGCAGGGACAAAAATAAATGTCCACTTCAAGATCTCTGCAACACAAAAGAAATCATTTATAAGAGCAAAGGTACTTGACCCAAATGGCCAAAATAAAATATATTTGGGCTCAACCAAAGACACCTTTAAGACCAGGTGGTTTAATCACAGGTCAACTTTCAATATAGAAAAATTAAAAAATGTACAAAATTGGCTAGCAACGTATGGAAATTTAAATCAAAATATAGAAAAGACCCAAGCATAACGTGGAGCATTGTATAAACGACCAAGCCTTACAACGGTAGCAAAATATGTAGACTGTGCCAAAAAGAAAAGTTAGAAATTATGCTATTCCCAAACAAAAACGAACTGTTAAATGAAAGAACGGAAAGAGGTCTAAGACGTGCCAGATCTAATGGTAACTTCCCCTATATGGATATGGATAGGGGTCGCAGGTTCGAATCCTGCCGAATGACACACATTTTCGTAATAAAAAATTATCGTCAATAATAAGGCCGATAGAAATAAATATATAATACTGTTTGTTTATAAACAGAATTAAATACGAGTATCGATCAAAAGTAATGTTCAAACAAATCATTTCATATATATATATATATATACATATATATATATATATATATATATATATATATATATATATATATATGCATATCTTTTTGGAATGGAACTTGAATAATTTCCTTATCTGAATTGTGTTGACAGAACGTGAAATGCAAAATAATTGTTTTTGTAATTGCTAATCTTTACAGGTGTGCAATGATTGAAGTTGCCGAGCCACGAAGATAACGGTCTATTGACAATTTCCTGGCACAAACGACAAATTACTTCTCGATTAGTGTCGAAACAATGATAAAGATCAGATGATACGACTTCTGTCCAGAGATGTAGCCACTCGAGGCTAATGACACCCAGGCACTTTGCCAATTTGTAAATTAAACACATATCCAGACGTCACTTTCACATTTTTTATCTGCAATAACTTTTTCCAAATCGCTATCATCTGTCTCGTCACACACACACACACACACACACACACACACACACACACACACACACACACAGACAGATAGATAGATAGATAGATAGATAGATAGATAGATAGATAGAGCAAGAGTCTTTTTATCCAATTCGATATTCAGAAATACTACTTATCGATATTAAGAGAACTCAGTTCTTCACTACGGCAGTGAATGCTGGACAATATCATCAAAGATGAAGAAAAAACTGGAAGCACCTGAAAACTGGTTCTACAGAAGGATGCTGCGAATATCATGGATCGAGCATGTGAACAATGATAAGGTCTTGGAAATTATGTAAACAAAAAGGAAATTGATACCGAGCATCAGGAAGAGACAGCTGAAGTTCCTGGGACATGCGATGAGGAAGGAAGGCTTGGAGAACCTGATACTAAAAGGCCAGATAGAAGGAAAAAGAGACAGGGAAAAGCAACGGATAACATATTTGAAGGACCTAATCAGGTGGATGACAGAACGAGTGTTGCATGGTGTAACAAGAGAAGGCATTCTCAGAGCCACCAGGGATAGAGAAACGAGGAAAGCCATGATCGCCTACGTCCTGAAGGGACAGGGCACATAGAAGAAGATCTAAATTACTAGTGCATCTATAGCTTCGTTTTATTGTGTTTCTGTTGAAAATTTTGTTTAGTTCTGATTCTTTTGGAAAAGGTCTATCTATTAGTTTAAAAAATATTTGTCCTATTTTGGTCTTTACCTCTAAATTAAATGGTGGGTTGTTTCGTTTTCTATGGTCGGGTTTCATTTGTCAGTTTGGTTGAGAATTATATTGTAAAATGTTTTTATGGCCAGATTTTCTTAGTGCATCCTTATAGATATTTTTCTTTTCATTAAATATTGATTTGTTTGACGAATTATTAGATAGTCTGTGTTCTATTCCTTTGTAAATGTGTTCAATTATACCTTTTGGATGATTGGATTTCGCATTTATGTATGATAAACTTAGTGTTTGTTTCCATGCATGGTGAGACATTTCCAGTTTGTAAATCAAGTTCTACATCTACATATTGTACCATTTTATTATTTGTATATATATATAAATCAATATATATATATATGTGTGTGTGTGTGTGTGTGTGTGTGTGTATGTATATATATAAATCAATATATATATATATATATATATATATACATAACTGCATTATTTCACCTTTTTTCACTAAAATACATAAGGAAAATAAACGTATTTGCTTATATATATATATATATATATATATACACACACACACACACACACACACACATATATATATATATATATATATATATATACTTTTGAGTATTGAGAAGTGCTATATTTATGAGGTATAGTGGACACTGAGCTCAGAACCAAGCGATCTTTAGGTTATATTTATTGTGTTTTTCGTACGACTATTTATATATACTGATCAATAGTGAATTATGGGTAGTAAGTTATGCTGTATTATCCTAACGGTTATTAAATAGGTGGTAGACTTTGTGTTCCATATTAATTTACAGCTAATGAAAAGGAATAATTGTGGTTAATTAATTTATTTTTTGTTTCAAAACCTCATCAAAAAATACGCAACTTTCACTGACTTAAACAAAAAATAAATAAAAAAATAAAAATAATTATCTATTACACAAAATTTAGAACTGCTAACCTCATTGTCAATGATAACAATTCCCCGCATGATCTAAACTACAGAAAACAAATATTATTTACAAATTTCCATGTCCTTTGAAGAGCTGATGTGTTCTTGCTTAACCTACTTTCGTAAACAATTATGTCGGCCACACGACTACGAAATTGACGCAAAAACTTACGTTGCATCTTTCAGACCAGAGGTCAGTTCGATCTATTTTAAACACACACGGATACCCATCAAATCCTATTCGTAATATACTTGTTGACAACACAGATATCATAGCATCAACCACACGCAAAAGAATGGTTAAAAATAATGGAAGCATTATTAATAAAAGAGAAAACCCAACCCTCAATAATATCAACTACGAACACGCTAACAACGTGCTTACCGTGTTCGGAACACTACATACATTCAGTTACACGTGAAATAAAATAAGTACCTCATTTATTGCCAAGGCTGACAAATTAAACCTCTCTGCTGCCCTTCAAGAGGACCTGCAATTTGTGATTGAATGGATACAAAATTACCCGTAAGTTTGAATGCTTCTGTGAGGGATAGGAATTTAAGAATTACGAACAACCTTCTTCATTTTTACAAAAATTCAAAATAACGTGTGAAATCCTGTTTTTTTCCAAATAGAAAAAGGATTGACAACGTGCTTAAAGAAAAAGTCGAAACCGGATTTCACGAGATGTTAAATTCATTTTCTGACCAATGGAAGCGATTTGCAAGACTAAAAAAGACTTAGCGATCCAGTGCAAAAAATCTAAATGACTATAAAACGCTTCGGAGCAGCAGAGACGACACACATTCCAATCTCCAATCTACAACATGCTACCAACCTTCTGATGATGATCACAAAAATAGACCTCTGATAATTCTGGATAAAACCTATAAGCTGAAGGGAGTTTGGTTATGTATAACACAGTCAGTTAAAGTGCCATACGTGATACACGCTTTGGGCGATCATGTCTCGAAAGAGACATGACTGACTGGGCAGAAAATTATCCAGCAGTAGGTTGCCATTACTTTCTGCAGTAGACTGGTTGCCGACCAAGGCTATAGAACCCAATCTGTCCTAATATTTAGCCCATAACTGGAGGGAAAAGACGGATTAATACCTTTCCCAAGGCTATTTGCGCGTAAATGAATGCAAGGAATGCAACTGGAATTTGAACTCGGCTCCCCGATTTGTCGTTCCGAGTCGATATCCACTGCACCACAACGCACATCCATATATAACAGAAGGCTGAATTAATAAACATTAACTATGTACCTATAGCTTCACCCTCAGAACGAATCTGCCCTCTTTCAGCCACTATAGGGAAACTTTCCTGCATACCATCACATTAGATGAAGTTAGTCTGCTAGAGAGCAACGTATTTCACCTCCTTGAATGACTACATCAAATTCATAGCTGCATCTACTGCTAGGAAGGTTTGGTCACTGTGTCGGCCCAGGAAGTTTTTTCTCGTCAGAATCCATTTTGAACATTTATAAATCTACCATTGTTGCTATATCAGGTCGGATGCTCCTGCTTTTCGTTCTCGCCAAAATCAAAAGTTAGGTCTGCAATATTATTGATCCTAACTTGGCAGCCCGCTTTCAGCCACTTTCTTATCGACGTGATGTAGCTTCCCTCTGTCTTTTCTACAATTATTTTTATGGTACCTTTTCTGACTAACTTTTCCCCCTGATTCCCTGACTACATGTATTTTCATATTGACATGAATGTCCCACCCTTATACAGTCGAAATTGTTAAATGTAACAAGAAGTGTAAGAAAAGTGCAAGAGAAGTGCAAGAAAAGAAACTGTTAGAGTAGAAGTGGTTCTACACTAACAATTTCTTTTCTTGCACTTCTCGTTTGTGGAACTCTCTTCCGTTTACTTGCTTCCCTGATAGCCACATTCTCCAAGTTTAAATGAAACGTCAATTGGCATCTTTTATCTACTTGAAACCCTTCCATTCTTTCTTCGACATCCTGGTACCTTGCTTTTCTCTCACAGTAACACCTTACGCGCCAGTAGCAATCCTACCTTGCTTGGGGTGAAATGATTAATATATATATATATATATATATATATATATATATATATCCCAGAGGTAGAATCGCCGACTGACGCCAATTCGGACGGGGTTTCAATCCTGGGTTAAGAAGCAATCGGAGTCTAACCGTACTGATGAGCTGTGATACAGCGAAACACATCTGTCTGCGGATGAATATATATATATATATATATATATATATAGGAACGAAAATCTAAGTGTGAGCCAACAACCTACTACGGTTTCGCTTAACAGCTCGTCAGGGAAAATTGGGTACTTCTTGTACTCTGCTTTCGTATTGAGCTACTTATTGTTAAGGTTTTCGTCTTGGGTTTTTTTGTTTCTCGCGAATGCTTGACTTTTTGTTCATGTATTTCGTTTGTTTCTTTTTTTTTCTTCTTCTTTTCTCTCTGGGTTAGTTCCCGGTGGGTTTCAAAACTTTTTTAGTTGTAGTTTAATTATTGATAATCTTGACAGAATTAGTTTTGTCGATATTGGTATTATAATTATAATTTATATATATATATATATATTATTTGTTGTTTTGTATAAAAATAAATCACCTACCTAAAATTCCACTACATGTAAATGTCAGATGTTTATTAAGTTGCTGTGACCATAAAGTCCCCATTATCAAGTACTTCTTTGAATATTGCTGTTAATAATCTGGCTTTTGAAGCCGATGAGATCAATGCCGAGGTCTATAAGACTTCTTTCTCGGTCTTACACTCTTCCGCTTGAGAATATTCTTAGATCGTTAGTAAATATCTATGCAAATGATGGCACAGTTTATGCGTGCACCTCCAAAAAGTCTGGCAGATAATATCTGACTTAGCTTTAATTCCCTAATTTCTGCATCTCAGGCACCTCCTCTCGATCCGAGCATCGGGATTGGGATCTTCCTCCACTCTCCTTATTCCTTTCCTCCCCTCTTGTAGCACTGACGGAAATGGCTATTGGGGCCCAGTCTACTCTTGAAGAATCGTGATCAGGAGTTATAGAGGAGTGTGGTTGATAGAAACATCACAGATCCTCTTCATATTAACGGTTGGACACAAAAGCCTCGTATGGTCCTACCCAAGAAGACCGATTTGCACCAACGGTTTTCCAGGTTTCAGTGTCAATGTTGGCCAGAGTCAGGGATTTTTTCAGCTGATCCTTGAAGCGACATTTTGGGCCTCCACGTAGGATCATGCTGACAAGTTCTCCAAACAGGATGATACGTGGAAGTCAAATGAGACGCATTCTGGTCAAGTTACCCGCTTAGTACATGGTTGAAAATGACATACAATTTTTATAAACCGAAATAATGTTAGAAAAGTGAATTACAACATGGAAACAAATTATGAAGGGCTCGGATTAAAATTATATATATATATATATATATATATATATGTCCACCACCGGACATAATTATTAGGCCATCCCGGTTTTTTTAAAAAGAAATGATGTATTTTATATTGTTTTTAGTATTTATCGCCAAGTGGATAATTATAAAAGAAAATAGAATGGTTCTTTTGTTATTATTACTTTAAAATTTTACAAGTTAAGGAAGCAAAGATGAATTCGTCTGAATAACCCTAACTTTTCTTCATTTGTTCATTGATGAAACTGCAATATAGGTAATTATTAAATATTTATTAAAATCATTTCATGCACATATTTTTGTGCAGTATTAACAAAAGAACCGTTCTATTTTTATTTACAATTATTCACTTGGCAATAAATTCTAAAAATTAGTATGAAATGCATCATTTTTTAAAACACAGGGGTGGCCTAATAATTATGTCCGGTGGTGGATATACTGTATTTTCTATTTATTTCGGGCATATTTTATTATTTATTTTTCAACAGGGTCTCTGTTCATAGACAGACCCAAGACTGAGTCGTACTCTATGCGAAGACAGAGAGCTTGACAACTGCAATCCCTCTCAGAACACTGGATATTTACACCAATTTTCCGACTAAGACGATATTTGACCAAGGTCGTGTTAATGTGAAAACCCGAGCGCGGACACTCGGGGCAAGGGTAACAGTTTACCTAATGCCTGCAAAGATCTTCCGTAGACAAATCACGTACTCTACGAAGTCAGTGTGCTTGACAATGCAAGGTCGGGCACTTGTTTGTTTTTCCCCAGACGAGACTCTACTCTTCGGCTGAGTCTCCTCTGGGTTCTTCTCCATCCGGAGGCAGAACATCTCACGAGGTTAGAATTCCGAGCGAAACTCTTACGCTGCACTCTTTTTGATTTCTTCTTTATGGCGTGTTGCTTAGTATTTGCTTATATTCTGAAATAAGGTAGTATTTACAGTATTTATATTATTATTACATTATTATTACATTGATTGTAATAAAGGGTTCAGTTCGAAATTCCTAGCACCTGAAGAAGGCCGGAGTGTACAACGGCCGAAACGTCGTATCATGTAAATACTGTGTGTTGCTTAGTTCATTTGTGTTACTGTCGGTCTATTATTTATTATTTATTGCACGACATTCCAACTTTTGAGATGTTTTAGTTTCTTAATTCTATTTCTTAGTATTCACATCCTCCTTTTGTTGGTGGATTTGCCACTTGCTGAACCTTTTTAATTTTGGGCGAAACACTAATTGGTCCCTTCGTTTCTTTTTTCTGGTACTCATACTTGTAAGTCCAACAAATTCTGGGTGTGTTGGTACGCCAATCTAAACTTATTTATAAATGGAACTTTGTCTCTGTGTGTGTATGTGTGTGTGTCTGTGTATGTGTGTGTCCGCTACCTATAGACACCGAAACGGCTGAACCGATTTTCTTGAAAATTTACACAGTTTTACTATAAGCGTCTGCGATTGTTCTTAGCTAGGTCTTGTGTCTAGGTACCCCCGATAAATATCGAAAATCGATAATCGAAAAAATCGGGTTATAGAAGGAGTGGTCCGATTTTAATCAAATTTGATACACTCATAGACAAAGACATAAGAAACGATATTCAGAAGTTTCAAGGTTGCAGTTCTTACAATAGTGCAGAAAATTGATAATATATATATATATATAGAAGGCAAGATGTTTGTGCGTGTGTCTGTTTATCTGTCTGTGTGTCCTTTATACAAATCCACAATTTTTTATCCGATTCTCACCAAACTTCACATAAATATTATTTAGGCTGAGTTTGAGCTCCAGGACCATGGATTAGTTTTAAAGCTTTCATTACACCTGATCAACGCCGAGCTATACTGCTAGTTATTGAAAAATGGTAAATAATGAATATTGCACTGTAGTTAGTGTAATTATAGTACTTAGTCTCAGCCATGATACCATTTGCTCAGAGGACTTATTTAGCCTTCAAAATTCAGTTCACGACAAAAAAAAGAAAAAAAAAACTTATTTGTTATCGATACCAGGAAATCAAAATTTGACTTACATCCATTCATTTTTTCTTTCAGTCTACGGTTTCGCTTTAACTGGAAACAACTACTGCTTTTTAGTCTTTCGTGCCAACGTGCAAAGAGTCTGAGCTCTAGGACCATGGATTAATTTTAAAGCTTTCATTACACCCGAGTAACGCCGGGCTATACTGCTAGTTATACTATACAGAACTGCTAGTTATACTATACAGAATTTACATAGGCTGTTTTTTCTCGCGGTTCTTTCCTCAGTAAATCTTTTCTTTAACTGATTCAAATTGTTTTTGTGTTCCCATCTTTTTTCTTTCGTCATATAAATAATTTTTTTTTCTAATTCGTAACCTTGTTATGCCGTCTTCCCACATTTCGTTTCCATCTTTATTTGCACTGAATAACACTTTTTTCAATTTTAAAACAAATTGTGTTCTTTTTGTTATCAGTTATTTTATTTTTACCTGCTGACAACCACTGATTTAATTTTTCGTGCAAACATCAATTTTGCAGATAACATGCTTTTTCTGTGTATTGGATTTCGGCGTTTTCTGCTGTGCTCACGATAATTTTTGTAGTGCTTCTTTTTTTGCTTTTTTATGACTTGACTTTTTTCAAAGCTCTGTTAAATATATCCACAATTCGTTAACCTTGTCTATTTGACCTTAGGTGAGGCGCAAATACCCTTTGGAAAGGTATTAATCTGTCGCTTCTCCCTCTAACTGTGGGTTAAATAGCAGAACAAATTGCGTTCTTTAGCCTTGGTTAGTAACCAGTCTACTGCAGAAAGTAATGACGACCAACTTCTGCCAAGTTATTCATATCTCTTTCAAGACATGATCGCCTAAGCGTGTATCACTTAACTGATTGGCTGATACGTAAATTCGCATAAGAGATTTCATCTTTGAGATTCCTGGAAATCCATTATAAAATTCATTTCATATCAGCTTTTATAATATGATGGGTATTCCTACTCTTTGTGCACGCCTTAGTCTTCCGCCACATGGTGTGTAAACGTTGTAGTCTGAATTTCGTTCTAAAGATCATTTATTTTTCTTACTTTCTTTTAGTTATTTTTTTAAATTTTATTTTCGAAATAAACATGTGTTGGGCTGCTTTTACTTTTATTTCTTCCAGGGTAAATGGTAGTTTGCATGATATATTTTCAATTTCTATTTCACTTTTTTAATCTACAATCCCAGTATCTTCAAACTTCAGTATTTATTTTATCAATTTTGATAAACCACCCGCATGTCCTAAGTTTTTAGTCGGTTGGTTTGCCATTTTAAAATCAAAAATTGTAATCTACTCACTGTATTTGTAGGAGTTCATTTTTAACCCCAAAAATTCATAATAGAGGCCTTTGTTCTGCTTGTAAACAAAAATTATTTCTGTTTACCAGTCATTTAAGTGCCATACGTGATACACGCTTTGGGCGATCATGTCTCGAAAGAGACATGACTGACTGGGCAGAAGATTATCCCGCAGTAGGTTGCCATTGCTTTCTGCGGTAGACTGGTTACCAGCCTGGGCTATAGAACACAATCTGTCGTCTTATTTGACTCATATCTAGAGGGAGAAGAAATGTATTATATTATTTAGTAGTAATTAGTGAGGGATCAGTTTATTACTTCATAACAATAGAAAACCAATCCCCCACTTTATGCCCAGTAGAAGCCTTACTCATGTTTCTAACTATTATATTCAGTCAGTTAGTTAAGTACCATACGTGATACACGGTTTGGACGATCATGTCTCGAAAGAGACATGACTGACTGGGCAGATTATCCCGCAGTAGGTTGCCATTGCTTGCTACGATAGACTGGTTGCCAGCCAAGGCTATAAAACACAATCTGTCCTATTATTTAACCCATAACAACTGGAGGGAAGTGATGGATTAATAACTTTCCCAAGGGTATTTGCACATAAGTGAATGCAACGAATTCAACTGGAATTCGAACTCGGTTCCCCAATTTGTCGTTCCGAGTCGATATCCACAGCGCTACAACGCACATTTCCGGAATTCTTTCTCCGCAAATATTATTGCTATGGCCTCTTTTTCGGCATCCTTTTGCTGATGGTAGGTTTTGGCTTGATTTCGATATCTGCTGACTGATTAAATGGGGGTTGGTTCTTAAAGGTTGAGTTGAAAGGATATTTCTTTAAATAAGTCTGCAATGAAATTTGCCGTATCGATTGATTCTGTCTTTCACTGAAGATTTCTCCGGAGCTTTCGTTATTGTTCGATATCTTTTTACCCACAATAAATTTCCTTTCGAAATTGGGCTCAATCTTCTCAAAGACTGATGCTGATTGATCAACTAAGTCCTTGTCATATTCCTGTTTCTTTGTCATTTCGACAATATTCGCAGTAGCTTTCTCAGTGGATTCCATCCCAAAAGATTTTCTTTGATCACCCACATGAAACGATCGTCTGGTATGATTTAACTTGAGATTGAAGCGATTATTAATATCTTCAGGTCTCACACGAAACGTAATGCGATTCCGTAAAGCGAACTGTAATAAAACGATGTAGTGTTGTATTTAATTATTTTTTTTTCTAATTAATTTTATCGAAACGAGAAATTAAATTAAATTACGTTTCGAAAGCAGAAATTATTCGCCTCATTATTTCGGTCGATTAAATTTCGTTTTGCGACTGTTGAACTTGTTACAAATATTTCAGCTGATATCCTCCTACTTGATCGACTTTATAAATTGAATTATCTCACTTTATCAAAACGATTTTCATTTTGAAGCATATTTTTGTTTCAGAAATTACAAAAAACATGGGAAAGATTAAAACGCGCCTTTTCTTTTAGCAAATCTTTGGCTGAAAAGCTTACACTGCTATTCGATAAACAAAACAAAAAAAATGCGTGAACAAGAAAACATGCAGACTGTTGATAATCAATATCGCGCATATAAAGCCACTGGCTAGCTGCCATAATTAACTTGTCCTGTCAGCGAGGCCTGGAATATGCCGACTGTATTTCACGAGGAGGTGATCAGATCCTTTCGACACGAAAAAAGAGCTGTCTTCCAGGTGAATGCATATAAACACAAACATGAATTCGACCAAGTATAAAACACATACAATTTTTATCATAAACGAAATTATAAAAACAACGAATTTTTACCATAAACACGTAAAATTTCTACGATAAACACAAATATAAAAAGAACGAATTTTTACCATAAACACGTAAAATTTCTACGATAAACACAAATATAAAAAGAACGAATTTTTACCATAAACACGTAAAATTTCTACGATAAACAAAAATATAAAAAGAACTGTCTTCCAGGTGAATGCATATAAACACAAACATGAATTCGACCAAGTATAAAACACATACAATTTTTATCATAAACGAAATTATAAAAACAACGAATTTTTACCATAAACACGTAAAATTTCTACGATAAACACAAATATAAAAAGAACGAATTTTTACCATAAACACGTAAAATTTCTACGATAAACACAAATATAAAAAGAACGAATTTTTACCATAAACACGTAAAATTTCTACGATAAACAAAAATATAAAAAGAACGAATTTTTACCATAAACACGTAAAATTTCTACGATAAACACAAATATAAACAGAACGAATTTTTACCATAAACACGTAAAATTTCTACGATAAACACAAATATAAAAAGAACGAATTTTTACCATAAAAACGTAAAATTTCTACGATAAACACAAATATAAACAGAACGAATTTTTACCATAAACACATAAAATTTCTACGATAAACACAAATATAAAAAGAACGAATTTTTACCATAAACACATAAAATTTCTACGATAAACACAAATATAAAAAGAACGAATTTTTACCATAAACACGTAAAATTTCTACGATAAACACAAATATAAAAGAACGAATTTTTACCATAAACACGTAAAATTTCTACGATAAACACAAATATAAAAAGAACGAATTATTACCATAAACACGTAAAATTTCTACGATAAACACAAATATAAACCCATGAAATTTTATAAGAAAACCCACAATTGTTCTATAAACACAAGTATAAACACGACCAATTTTTACTAAAAACACGTAATATTTCTGTCATAAACACAAGTATGAACACGGGATTGTGCGTTGTGGGGCAATGGATATCAGCTCGGAAAGAGAAATCGGGGAGCCGAGTTCGAATTCCGGTTGAATTCATTGCATTCACTTACGCGCAAATACCCTTGGGATAAGTATTAATCCGTCTCTTCCTTCCAGTTATGGGTTAAATAACAGAAGGGATTGGGTTCTATAGCTTTGGCTGGCAACCAGTCTACTGCAGAAAGCAATGGCAACCTACTGCGGTATACTCTTCTGCCCAGTCAGTCATGTCTCGAAAGAGACATGATCGCCCAAGCGTATTACACTTAACTGACTGATAAACACGTGCAATGTTTATCATAAACGAAATTATAAAAACAACGAATTTTTACCATAAACACGTCACATTTCTACTATAAAGACATACAATTTTTATCATAAACACAAATATAAACAGAACGAATTTTTACCATAAACACGTAAAATTTCTACGATAAACACAAATATAAACATGAATTTTTATCAGAAAACCTACAATTGTTTTCTTTTATAAACACAAGTATAAACACGACCAACTTTTACTAAAAGCACGTAATATTTTTGTCATAAACACAAGTATGAACATATATACAGTTTTTATAAACACAAGTATAAACATGACCAATTTTTATCATAAACGCGTACAATTTCTACCTTAAACACATGTATGAACATGTTCAATTTTCATCAAATATTCGTATAATTTTTAATATAAACACGACCAACTTTTACTATAAAAACGTACGATTTCTACCATAAACAAAATTATAAACACATACATTGTTTATTAAAACCTTAATTAACCTTTTATGATAAACCTAAATACAAACATAAACACGGTCAATGAAGTAAAAATTACTAATTGTCTCAAGCATAACCATGACCGTTTTTCCTGTAGACTCAAGTATAAAAAGAATTTTTTCTTATAAACTCACGTATAAATGCGATGATTGTATACTCATAGGCACAAATCTAAATGCATCCAAACTTTATTCGAGGTTTCAAGTATAAATGCTTTCTTATATAAACGCAGCATATAGACTCAAGTATTAACCAAATCAATACTTACCTGAAGACTCAAATATAACCACAAGCAATGTTTACCTATAAAAAAATATTTTGTGACAGTATGACATAGAATAGCTGATATCACCTGAAACACGTCAAGGTAAGTGGGCCATTATTTCCTAGATTTAATTTGTTGCAGGAAAACATGTTTGTGTGTTATATTGGCGGGGACGCTGAAAAGTTCTCAGCCCATATTATTTCTATGTTAAATCAGCAGATCAAGTTTAATATTTTAAAAGGTGATCTTAGTCGGTGCATTTATTTTATACTACACTGTCTTATATTTGTTTATATAGATAGCATTCACGCTCGCACGTAGAGATTCATTTTTTACTTTAACAGCGTTAAATATCGACATTTAACCATCAAAGACCTAAAATTGTAAACCATTTTTTGTTATTAATTTTGTGAATTATCCTTATATGTAACTTAAATTTTTCATAAGTTCAAGATCAACAGGCGCCCCTGCTGTTCATCTCAGTGTTCTCGACAGGCTCCAAAGGAGAATCTGTAATGTGATAGGTCCCGACTTGGCGGCTCGACTCCAGCCACTTTCTCACCGGCGGGATGTGGCTTCCCACTGTCTATTCTACAAATATTTTTATGGCTTCTGTTCCGACGAACATAAGTCACTGGTGGCCCTGCCACAAAAGTTTACTCGGACAACCAGACAGGCAACAAGGTCCCACTTACTTAGAGTTAGATCAACCAAATGCAGCTGACAATTCTACTCCGACAGCTTCTTTTCTCGCACTTCCCGCTTTTGGAACTCCCTTCCATATACTTGCTTTCCTGACAGCTACAACCTCCAATTTAAATGCAATGTCAATTCTCATCTCTTATCCACTTGACTCTTCTTTTTACATCACCCTGTATATCTTGTTATTTCCCTTTCTCTCCACCTTAGCAACTGTCTTCGCACCTGTGTTATAATCCTTCTGTTGCCCATTCTCTGACACCCCATGTAACTGGTCCATCTTTCACAACTTTTACTCTTATGTAGCCCCCTGTGCGTCAGTGGCGGTACCGCCTTGCTTGGGGTGAAACGATAAAAAAAAAAAAAAAAAACTCATGATATGGTAAAGTACAAACTATTAACAAAATATCTATATTCAAAATAATTCAGGTTATATTAATAAATTATTGTGTAAATATTATGATGGTCTCTCTCTTTCTCTCAAATGATCTCAAATAAAATGATTACATTGAATCCATAGCTGCATCTACTGCTAGGAAGGTTGGTTCACTGTGTTGGGCCAGGAAGTTTTTCTCGTCAGAATCCATCTTGCACATGTATAAATCTATCACTCGTCCGTGCATTGAATGCTGTTGCCATATCTAGTCGGGGGCTCCGACTTTTTATCTTGTGGTTTTCGAGAAAATCCAAAAAAGATTCTACAATATAATCAATCCTAACTTGGCAGCCCGCCTTCAGTCACTTTCTCACCGACGTGACTTGGCTTCCTTCTGTCTTTTCTACAAGTATTTGTTATGGCAACTCCTCTGAAGAGTTTTTTTTCTTGGTTTCCCGACGACATTTATTTCCTCGTGCTTCTAGATTGGCATTTAGATTCCACCCTTTTACCGTCAAAATAGTTAAATCTAATTGCCTCCTCTACACTAACAGCTTCTTTTCTCGCACCTTCCGTTTGTGGATCTCTCTTATGGTTGCTTGCTTTACTGGTAGCTACGATCTTCAAAAGTTTAAATGCAATGTCAATTGCCATCTTTTATCTACTTGATTCCCATCCATCTTTTATCTTTACTTCGATTATCCCTGTACCTTTTTTATTCACTCACTGTAACCCCCCCTGTGACCCCCCCCTGTGCACCGGTGGCATTGCTTGGAGTGAAATGGTTATAAAAAACATTAGAAATAATATGTACTGAAACAGTTCAATTTCTTGTTATGTTTAATGAAAAACAATAAAAAGATTAAAGGTACTTTATAAATTTATAAACAGATATCACAAATCAACATCATCATAAGTCTGGATGAGTTCAGTGGGTCGCTGCATATATGAGCTCCTGACCAGTGTCGTTCATATGTGGATTGAAACACGCAGAGTTATTCTCATTTCTTTGATAAATAGATCGGGTGGAGACCACTGTATTGCACATCAAACAACAGCTGATACCCACCAGCTTGAAGGTTCATCTTGGTTATGGACACGTGTCCACTTAAGCTTTGCCTGCATTCGGAAATCAATTACCTTTCTAAAGCAAATTCAATCAGAATTTGAAAGAAGCCGAATCTTTTGACAGGATTTATCGGAAATGACTAATTTTCAAAGACTTTTACTCCTTAAGACTGGAAACTATTGTGGCAAGAATTCGCTATAGAAAACGAGATCAAAACTCTTAAAAAAGAAGACGCATTCCATAGAACAATTTTAAAAGAATATTTTGACAACTATGTCAGTTCTTAATTAACATCTTCCTATCTCTGCTGATGACATAATTATTTACTTCTATAACACGACCCTGGCTGAGTCCAGCCAACCTTTCTGATTTTGGTCGATTCCGCCCACGTTGATCACAGAGTAGCCAAAGCTGGATTGCTTGTTATGATTTGACGAGATCGGCCCAGACACGCGAGAGATTAGTATATATTATGAAAACCACATTTAAAACCGCAACGACACGGTATATATATATATATATATATATATATATATATATATATATATATATATATATATCGAATAAATACAAGATTACAAGCAACTGAAATTAAGTCACAAACAAAGGAATATAAGTTGGCTGTTATTTCAGTAGCGCGATAGTATTCGTGTTGTATTATTTCTACGGGACGATGGTTTATTCAGCTTCCAGTTGGTTGAATTTGAACTGACTGTCTCTTACAATAATTACTCAGGCCCCAACCAAATTTCTTTCTACTTTCTCATTTCAAACATGGTGCTCGAACTTAACTAATTTTATCTTGCACCATGATTTTATTAAACAAGCACGATTACCGAGTGGTAAAGCTAGATATGGGGTTTCTATTTCCCCCTATAAATATGACTTACAATTTTGACATGTAAGTAATATCATTTAACATTTCAACTTTGAGGATAAGGGGAGGAAAAACACACTCCCTGTTATTGTTTGCCTGCTCTTATCATCTCTTCTGGTAATCAATTCACAGGAAATTCCCAAGGCCGAATTTTGACCTGGAGTTAAATATCATCAAAACCAACTGACAAATATTTTAACTAACTTTGATAAATTTGCTTACTTCTCCCAACAAAAATAATTTTACACTCATTGTATTCTGCATCTATATTTTCCACTTGTTAACATTTCGGCTACTTTCTTCTTCTTCTATGTGCCCTGTCCCTTCAGGACGTAGGCGATCATGGATCTCCACGTCTCCCTATCCCTTGTGGCTCTTAGTATGTTTGCTCCTGTTGCTCCTGGCAACCCCCGTTCCGTCATCCACCTGATCAGGCCCTGCAAATATGTTATCCGCTGCCTTCCTCTGTCTCTCCTTCCTTCTATCTCACCAGTCAGTATCAGGTTCTCCAGGCTCTCCTTCCTCATTGCATGTCCCAGGAACTTCAGTTGTCTCTTCCTGATGCTCAGCATCAATTTCCTTTTTGTTGCCATTCTTTCTAACACTTCGTCGTTGCTTGTATGCTCAGTCCACGATATCCGTAGCATCCTTCTGTAGAACCACATTTCGGCCGCTTCCAGTTTTGTCCTCATTTTCGATGATATTGTCCAGCATTCACAGCCGTACTGAAGAACTGACATCACGTAGCAGTCTAGCACTCTTTTCTTCGTTTCTATTGAGATCTTCCTGTGTGTTAGTATTTTGCTCATCTTCTGGAACGCGTCCTTTGCCATGCCAATTCGCCTTCGGATCTCCGTGTCGCACTTTCCATCTCCTGTTAGAACACTTCCTAGGTACTTAAATTCTTGGACTTGTTTGATTCTGTTATCCCCCACCTGTATTTGGCATTTTGGGTTGTATCTTTTGCTGATGACCATGCACTCAGTTTTCTTAAAGTTTATTTGTAGTCCCATCTTGTCACTCTCCACTGCTACTTTCTGTATGAGATCTTGCAGTTTCCTTTCCGTGTCCGCAATCAGTACTGTATCGTCCGCGTATCTTATGTTGTTCAGGTTGTGGCCTCCAATAATAAATCCTGGTGTGTCATCTAGGGTCCTCAAAATATTCTCGCTGTATAGGTTGAACAAATCCGGTGAAAAGACACAGCCTTGTCTTACGCCTTTTTCTATCTTTGTGTATCTACTGAGGTCGTTACCTGTCCGTATGCAGGCCGTTTGCTGCCAGTAGAGATTCTTGATTATTCTTATATCTTTGCCGAAAATGTCGAGGTTTCCTATCATTTCCATCAATTCTTTGTGTCGTATTTTGTCGGCTACTTTACCCAACAAAAATAACTGTATTCTCCAAATTTAGAGAAATTTCTTCTCATCTTGAAAATCACTTCAAATTAATACCAGTCATCTAAAAATAGGGTTACACTTCTACCTTAATAGCATGTCTTAGTCCTGGGTATGACGATAAACTACATCCGGCAGCAAGGCCTGTTATAAGAAAATTGAAAGTTTGAGGAGCGTGGAATTTAATTGCTTACTCGAGGTGGTAGCATATGACAGTAAAAATATATATTTTCATAGTAAAAAGACCACAATAATTTTTTAAAATAAAAAATACCATTTAATTAAAGTAGGATTACCAACAATATGCACATCCAAACAAATTTTAGCAACTTTACCGAAATGCGTTTAAAATACTACCAACCAACCAACCAACCAACCAACCAACCAACCAACCAACCAACCAACCGGAAAGAACTCTTCCGTGACAATAATCTATAAGATAACCCACAATTTCTTTTAAAAAATCAAACTGTATTTCTAAACATCCCTGATTCTAGGTATTATGTCTACACAATCATGTATATTCACAAAAGCTGAGTATCTACTATGTATTCAATGAAAACGAAGAATAACATATAACATGTTTCTTACTTCAAAAGCTCCCAAGAAAATTATGCTTCGGAATTAAATGACCCATAAGAAGTTAATATGCCACTGAATAGACATATCAATGTCTGATCAGTTAGGTACGTTCAAATTAGTTGCTGGTTTTAAAAAAATAACCCACAATCTGTTGTTAATTGGAGCAAGAAATGGCTTGTTAATTTTAACATCTCCGAAATGAAGCTGCTCTTTTTTAATAATTTTAGAGAATCTTTTAGCTTCCATTAGTATGGCTGACGCTAACCACCAAAAGAGTGAATGATTGCACCTTCTTGGACTAACATTTTCCGCTGACATGAAATGGAAAGATTATATTGAACCAATTTTAGCGTCTCCTCATTGAACAGCTGGTCCACACTAGATATTTATTCTCGCCATAATTTATCTTTCTCAATTATAAGGCGATCATTTGTTCATTCATTAAATATTGCTGACACACATGATACCAGCTGGTACTTTTATGTGTTTAGAGATTCGTGACAAAATACAAAGAGGACTTGGTATCTTAGCCTTGGGCATTTTAACACCGCCTTTTCAGTAAATATTTTCATGGAAATCTTTTTGATAAGATCTTCTATTTGTGTTCTCGATTTACGAATTTAAGTACTAGATTGTTGGGACATGTAATGTGAAAAGAGGGCTTGGAGAAACTAATGTTCACGGGACGGATAAAAGGGAAGAGGAATGATGTGAAGCAGCGCATGGCTGAACAGATGTATAATGGAGTGGGGGTTAAGTGAAATACCAGAAGAATGGATATTAAGAACAACAAGGAAAAGCGAGAAGTGGAAGACCATGATCGCCTACGTTTTGAAAGGACACGGCACATAAAAGAAGAAGAAGACTAGATTGGCAATTAGGTCTTGCTTTTTTGCAGATTAAATTGCTAGATGTAAGCGTAAATTGTCTATTAACAGTTTGTTCTCTCTCATTTGCCGCCTGTGTAATTCTCTTCGGGCTTCTTGATTTCTGGTCAACTATGACTTGAAAAAAAAAAATTTTTTTAATCATATCACCCCGAGCAAGGCGGTAACGCCACTGATCAGCAGGGGGCTAAGTAAGAGTGAAAAGATTGGAAAAGAGAAAGCCGGAAACCACATCCTAAACAGGGAACAAAGGATGAGCCTCTTCACCTGTTCAATAGACGAAGGTGGAGTGTGAACCGGGCGATAGTTTAGTCTATCTACTCCAATGTAGTATCAGTAATCTTCTCTCTTCTAAATTCTTATTCTTTGATTTTATCTTTTCCCTAATAACGATCTTTATTTTTCTCATATTCATTTGCATATATAACCATTTCCGTCAGTGGTTTTATTGATTTGTTTGGAATGAAAAACAAAAGCCTCTCATAATTGCTGCTCCTCCTTAGTCAGTCAAGTGCCATACGTGATACAAATTGGGCGATCATGTCTCGAAAGACTGGGCAGAAGATTACCCCGCAGTAGGTTGCCATTGCTTTCTGCGGAAGACTAGTTGCCGACCAAAGATATAGAACCGAATCTGTCCTGTTATTTAACCCATAACTGGAAGGAATAGACGGATTAATACCTTTCCCAAGGGTATTTGCGCGTAAGTGAATGCAATGAATTCGGCTGGAATTCGAACTCGGCTCTCCTCCTTACCCAGTCTTAAATAACAAATGCATATACAACTTTTTTTTCTTTATTACTATCCCCATCTTATCGACTTGTTTTTCATTTCGTTTTTTTTTTCCTTCACGAGAAATTTCATATACCATGATGCAACACGGATTTGGGACTAATTTTAGAATTGGTATCTGACAGAAATCGGGGAGCCGCGTTCGAGTTCCACTTGAATTCCTTGAATTTACTGACGCGCAAATACCCTTGGGAAAGGTATTAATCTGTCTCTTCCCTCTAGTTATGGGTTAAATAACAGAACAAATTGGGTTCCAAAGCCTTGGCTGGCAACCAGTCTACCGCAAAAGGTAATGGGAACCTACTGTGGGATAATCTTCTGTCCAGTCAGTCATGTCTCTTTCGAGATATGATCACATAAGCGTGTATCACGTATGGCACTGACTGATTGATCTGATAGACATTAAACTGCAGAAGTTTTAAAAATGAATCAGCCGAAATTAAATGATTTAAATTTATCAGAAAATTAAATATATTGAAAAATAAAGAATTATCTGAATGTTATTACGAAATCTTAAGTAACAATTGATGTATATATCTATTTTTCTAAAATATCCAACACAACAATAACTGAGGTACATTTACCATTCCGAAAATCCTCCAATCAATATTTGCTACGTTATATTAATGATTTTGATTCTGAAATTATCCTGGAGATATTGTAGTCTTCTAAATTCATTTTACTTTATTCGTCGGGATGTAACTTATCCAGCTCTACTTTATATATTAACAAGTGAAACTAACAGACATCAACAGGCAATTCCTAGGGAAGTTTTTTAGAAACGGATCGGTCAATAGTTTCCGCCTTTTCTTCTGTTGAGATTGTTTTCTTCTCTTTTTGAGAAAAACACTAACAATCTATCGACATGCCAGTTAGCAATTGAGTTGGAATTGAAATTCAATGACACACGCTGCTGAGTTCGCCATGTTTTAATGGGGAAAACATTTTGTAAATAATAATTCAGACAGAAAAAAGCTGAAAAGAAAAGAAAAAACAAAAACAAAAACAGAACAAATTAAAGAAAACCTCGAAGGATTAAAAAGAATGTTTTCTTTTTATTTCACGTGAAAAAATATTTCGTATAATTAAAACAAAAAAAAAATATTCAGTTACGTTATTTGCTGAAGAATCTAACATCAAAACATGTGTCAAATGACGAAGAGACAAATTTGCATTGAGCTTTAGAGATTGTTATGTTAAGTGTTAAATTTGTCACGTATGCCATGAAAAGTTAACTACCTGTTAGAGAACGATGTTAAAAATGTAGTTTCGTAATACAGTGAGTGAATTTGATTAATACTGAGTGACCAGATAGTGTAGTCCTATTCTCATTCCGTTCATATCTATCTATCTATCTATCTATCTTAGTCTATTCCTAAGACATTATACAAATCTATCTATCTATCTATCTATCTATCTATCTATCTATCTATCTATCTATCTATCTATCTTAGTCTATTCCTAAGACATTATACAAATCTATCTATCTATCTATCTATCTATCTATCTATCTATCTTAGTCTATTCCTAAGGCATTATACAAATCTATCTATCTATCTATCTATATATCTATCTATCTATCTATCTATCTTAGTCTATTCCTAAGACATTATACAAATCTATCTATCTATCTATCTATCTATCTATCTATCTATCTATCTATCTATCTTAGTCTATTCCTAAGACATTATACAAATCTATCTATCTATCTATCGATCTCATTCCGTTCATATCTATCTATCTATCTATCTATCTATCTATCTATCTATCTATCTATCTATCTATCTCATTCCGTTCATATCTATCTATCTATCTATCTATCTATCTATCTATCTATCTATCTATCTCATTCCGTTCATATCTATCTATCTATCTATCTATCTATCTATCTATCTATCTATCTATCTATCTATCTATCTCATTCCGTTCATATCTATCTATCTATCTATCTATCTATCTATCTATCTATCTATCTATCTATCAATCTATTAAACATTATTTCGAGTGGATAATATTTTTGAAACTGCTGCTCTGTTTGTTATTATTTTAAATAGTAAATATTACTTTTATCAAACTGCGCTCACAAAAATATTTAATAAAATTGCATTTTCCTGCAGTGATGGAACCTGCGTCGCCCTATGTTGGAGAAATCTATTAGTTTCAAACACTTATCAATAGCGGATTTTTAAATTATTTGGTTGACTACCACATCAGACTTGTTCTTTCAAACTTGACAAGTAACAACAACAAAGAAACGGATAAAAACATTAATATTTTCTATAAGAAACAAATTCATAGCAATTATAAACAGGACGGATCTTCATTTTGAAACATCATCCAAAAATACTCAACTTCTGTCGACTCAAACAAAAAAAATAAATTCATCATCTATTACACAAAATTTAAAACGGCTAAACTTATCGTCAAAAATAACATTTTACCCGCAAAATCCAAACTACAATGAACCATGTAGAGGGGCTAAGAAGTCCCTCAAACAAATAATAAAAAGAAAAATGCACTACAAATAAATTAAGATAAACTTTTGTTTATTTTCGTAAAAAAAATAAAAGAATGAAATTGTCCGTACCGCTGTAAAAAAAGAGAAAGAAAGGAACTGGGAATGTGAGAGGGAAAGGTAGGACGATGTGTAGCCAGCGAGATGAGAGAAAGAGAGGGTGAAAGAATGTTCACTGATACGTGATACTGCCTGGTGTGTGAACTGCTGAATTCTCTGTGTGTGTACTGCGAGCTGTCCGTGTGACCTTTTGCTGTCAAACAGTCACTGTTCCCTCTGGTCTGTTGAGAGTTTCTACCTTCCTTATATCTGGATGGTGAGGATCCGGGGAGATTAAGAAATGGATTTCTTATGTTGAGACCTGATTGGTCAAAAAATCATATTTTTGACCACGTGGTGTGCTTTCCACTACGTCCGAACTTTTGGGTGCGCCGTCCTTGTTTTTGACCCCACAGGGTATGGTAACGAGTGAATTTCCGCGCAATTGTATTTTTTTTTAGATACACGTGGTGAATTAATTTTTATTGTGTCTGTGTTGAAAATAAAATAAGAAACAGCACAACCAATATTAATTACGAATTTATATATCTTTTGATGAACTGTGTTCTTGATACACCTGAATTTGTAAATAATTATATCAGCCATACAACTACGAAACTGACTCGAAGACTCACGCTGCATCTATTAGAACAGAGCTCAATTAGATCTCATTTAAACACACACAGACACCTAGCAAACCGTATTCGTAACATACTCGTTGACAAGACAACTATCATAGCATCATCCACAGGCAAAAAAAAAAAAAAAAAAAAAAGCTAAAAATAATGGAAACCTTATGAATAAAAAAGAAAAACACAACACACAATGATATCAAATACGAGCACAGTAACAACGTGATTACTGTGTTCGGTACATAAAAAAAGATACACAACAACTCTACAAACAAATGATAATCCGACATGTTACAGGGAAAATAAAATCCATCTTTGATAATGGTTAAAAGTATAGCGGAAAGCGCTCGGATAAACAAAACTTTTGGAAAAAAAATTTTATGATTTATGCCCACAAAAGAAAAAAAAATAAAAAAAAATAAGATCACATTAAAGATGACATAGAAAAAACTTAACCATAATACCTTGTGTGTCCTATTTAATGAAACCTGCGTTCACACATACACATAGATAGATCTAAACTTATTTATAAATGGAACTTTGTCTGTGTGTGTGTGTGTGTGTATCCGTTACCTATAGACTCCGAAACAGCTGAACCGATTTCCTTGAAAATTTACACAGTTTTACTATAAGCATCTGCGAGTGTTTTGTGTCGAGGTACACCCGATAAATATCGAAAATCAATAATCGAAAAAATCGTATTACAGAAGGAGTGGTCCAATTTTGATCAAATTTGATACACTCATAGAAAAAGACATAAGAAACGATATTCAGAAGTTTCAAGATTGAAGTTCTTACAATAGTGCAGAAAAGCGATTAACTTTACTGTTTTATTTATTTATTTATTTATTTATTTATTTATTCTGCAAAGCGAAGCCATTCCTAACGAGATAGTTGCCGTTACTGGGCAGTTGACCTCCCCCACCCCTAACCCTGTGAAATCTCTAAGTTTCATAGATGGTCTGTTCTTCAAATTCAAATTCGTTTGTTTGCTTTGTACACGGACAGGCAGCCTAGCCAGCTTTGAATTTTCGGGAAAAGACAAGAGTTGAAGATATAAATTTCTTAATTCAAATTTCCTGGGTTAATCCTGTGTTGTATGTGAAATCGTTTCTTATTTATGCATTTTAATTTTTTACTAATCTTTCCGGCCTTTATGCTCCATTTGGACTTTAACTAAGTTAAAATTTAGTTAAACCACCAATCGTGGATTTTTTTTTTTAGGAGTAGATAGATCACACTATCGCCCGGTCCATACTCCTCCCACGTCTCTTGAACTGGAGTAGAGGCTTGCCCCTTGTTTCCTGTTTAGGATGTCGTTTCCGGCTTTCTCTTCTCTCTTCAGACCTAGGTATTGGTGTTTCCGTGATTTTCCTGCGATCTGGCCGGTTGGTGGCAACGGCTCATCATTGTGAGGGTACCGGGTTGGCAGTTTCCTGGTTGCTGCTTCCGACTGGTACTTAGGAGCCCTAACTCTTGCGTAGCGTCAAGAGCGGCTGCTCTGATCAACAGTTGTATAATATCCGGGTTCTTGTAGTGCCATGTCGCGCATGGATAGGTGTCCCTGCAAGCGCTTTCGGTGGGCAACCCTGAGGCCACACCTTGTTGCAGCCCTAGCCAGTTTCCTTCCCGCACAGATCGTGGATAATGACCGCCTGTATCCTCTATTCTAGGTCCCTTTCTATAAACAAAATCATGACGAAACAAATCAGAAATGACCCTAAACCAGTTAAAATCAAATCACCTAAACCCATTAACCTTTTTTCACTAATATCCGGAGCATTCATACTAACTTTCCTAGTGTAGAAGCGTTCCTGCATGAAAAGTCCCCAGACATTGTTTGCTTTCTGCGAAACTGACCTCAACTCAGCTATTCCCTCCTCTGACCTCCCTGGTTATCTTCCCCTCTTAAGGAAGGATTCCACTGTCCACATGCATGGGCTGGGTGTCTACGTCAGCGAACACCTCACCATAGCTAGGGTGACTTCACTCGAATCTACTGACCACTAATACATATGTCTCCGTTACTGATCCAGCGGGCATTCATGCTATGAACTTCGCTATTTCTCAATCCCTTACGCAAGTGGTGGACTTCCCCACTCGCTTCCCAAGCACTCCCTCGGGTCATTCCTCAATACTAGATATATGTTTCACCTCTGCGCCTGACGCCTGTCAAGTCTCGCAGCTTTGCCCTCTCGGCAACTCCGACCACACTGTAGTCTCTCTCACTATTTCTTTCCAATCTCACTCCCCCCCCAGCAGCCCCCTACCTATAGGACCACCTACCTATACCAAAAAGCTGACTGGGATGCCTTTCGCGATTTCCTGTGCGACGTCCCTTGGGGAAAAGTGTTCGACCTATCAGTTGATGACTGTGCCTCTGAGGTTTCGTCATGGGTGAAAGCTGGCATTGATGTCTTCATACCCACCAGGAAGTATTGCTTAAAACTTCATTCCCCTCTATGGTTCTCTCCGGCCTGCTCAGACGCCATTGCCCACAGGAACCGTTACTTCCGTCTATTCCGGAGACAGTCATCGGATCACAATAGGCGCCTGTTCATATCTGCTCGCAATGAGTGCAAGAGAACCTTAAATGACGCCAAACGGTTGTTTGCTGAGAGAATACGACAGCGCATAGCTGACCGCAAGTTCGGCTCCAAGGACTATTGGAGGATTTGCAAACGAGTGCTCAACTATAGGAAATCCTCAATACCTCCTTTAATCCATGAATTTGAGGTTCTCACGTCATCTGCGGACAAAGCTGAGTGCTTTGCCCACAGATTCTCATCCAACACCACATTTGACTCGTCCGGAATATTTCCATCCGACTTCCCTGTTAGAACTGAGGCCAAACTGCACGACGTATATATTACCCCGACAGTAGTATCCAGAGTAATTTCAAAACTCGACCCCCATAAGGCGTGTGGAGACGATGGAATCCTGGTGATAGTCCTTAAGAGGTGTGCCCCTGAACTTTCCCCTGTCCTCTCTAAACTGTTTAACTACTGCCTTTCTGCTTCCTGCTTTCCTGCATACTGGAAGTTCTCTTCAGTTGTTCCTGTATTTAAGAATTGTGGTGAACCCTCGGACTCATCCAACTATCGCTCTATATTCGAGGCCATCGAGGCCATAATCAATGCTGAAATAGTTCATCATCTCACTGCCCAGAAACTCTTCTCTGACAGGCAATATGGATTCCGCTTTGCCAGGTCCACGGCCGACCTGCTAACAACCGTAACGGAGTAAATGCTCCAGGCCCTTGATGAGTCTGACGAGGCTCGCGAGGTTGCTCTGGACATCTCCAAGGCTTTCGACAGGGTTTGGCACTCTGGCCTCCTATGCAAACTACGGGGTTACGGTATTACCGGTCGCCTGGTTGACCTAATCCAATCTTTCTTAAATAACCGCAAAATGAAGGTCGTTTTGAATGGGCGTGCCTCTTCGTCCTACAGCACGAATGCTGGTGTCCCACAGGGCTCTATCCTGGGCCCGACGCTCTTCCTTATTTTCATCAACCACCTCCCAGATGAGATCAAGTCCCAAGTAGGCATCTACGCAGATGACACTACAATATACTCCCGCACCAGTAAGAAACCTGTCGTCGTGGACAGATATAATCTCGCTGCTGACCTTGAACGGGATCTACACTCAGTGGTGAACTGGGGCAAGAAGTGGCTTGTCAATTTCAATTCGTTTAAGACCAAGCTGTTGTCTGTCAACCATTACAGGCAACCTCTCCTGCCTCCCATAAGCATGGACCAAGCGATTCTCCCGGAGAGCAATACACTACGCCTACTCGGACTTACCCTGTCCTGAGACTTCAAATGGAACCACTATATTGAATCCATAGCAAAATCTACTGCTAAGAAGGTTGGGTCACTATGTCGATCCAGGATGTTTTTTCCGCCTGAATCCATCCTGCATATATACAAGTCAACCATCCGTCCGTGCATGAAGTACTGCTGCCATTTATGGTCAGGTGCCCCTGCCGTTCTCCTCAGTGTTCTTGACAGGCTCCAAAGGAGAGTCTGTAATGTGATAGGTACTGATCTGGCGGCACGACTGCAGACACTTCCCCACCGTCGAAATGTGGCCTCCCTTTGTCTGTTCTATAAATACTTTCATGGCTTCTGCTTGGACGAACTTAAGTCACTGGTGCCTCCTCAAAAGGTGTTTACTCGTGCAACCAGACTGGCAACTGGGTCCCACCCATTCACAGTCAGGTTAGTCAAATGCAGACGACAATTCTACTCCTGCAACTTCTTCTCTCGCACTTCCCGCTTGTGGAACTCGCTTCCTTATTCTTGCTTTTCTGATATTATAAAATCCACCATCACCGACGATTTTATTTTGTGTTGACATAAAACTCCGCTTGGCAACGGCAATAGTTCCCAAAAATAATAAACGCACTTCTTAAGTTTGCGATGCGGTTTTATGACGTCACACGGCGGGATAGTGCGAAATGACAACAAAACCATGTAGTCAAATGCAATGTAATATGTTATTTTCTGTTTTAAAATTGATTTTATTGGGTGTTGGTTGTTTTGATTTGATGTACATGACCTCAAATATCTGCAGGTTCCTCTTACTATGTGTATGAGTAAGGATCACCGTATTTTTGACCAAAAATAAAATCGTCGGTGATTTAATAGCATATGTTTAGAAAATTACTTGCTCCCTCGATATACTATATATATATATATATATATATATATATAAAAGGCAAGATACCGGGTCTGATCAAAATCAGTTTTTCAGACCTTTTATTTTAGTTTTTGTTTCGGGTTTGGCTCTAAGTAGGTATAATTGTAGTTCTTCGTCTCAGCCATGATACCATTTACTCAGAGGACATATTTAGCCTTCAAAATTCAGTTTACGACGAAAAAAACTTATTTAATATCAATACCAGGAAATCAAAATTTGACTTACATCCATTCATTTTTCTTTCAGTCTACGGTTTCGCTTTAACTGGAAACAACTATTGCTTTTTAGTCTTTCGTGCCAACGTCCAAAGAGTCTGAGCTCCAGGACCATGGATTAGTTTTAAAGCTTTCATTACACCCGAGCAACGCCGGGCTATACTGCTAGTAGATATATAAATATATAGATATGTGCAGATCGAGATAGATAGATAGATAGATAGATAGATAGATAGATAGATAGATAGATATGAGCAGATCGAGATCTATTTAAACTAATTTATAAATGGAACTTTGTCTGTGTGTTTGTGTGTCTGTGTGTGTGTTTGTATCCGTTACCTATAGAATCCGAAACGGCTGAACCAATTTTCTTGAAAATTTACACAGTTGTACGATAAGCGAGTGTTCTTAGCTAGCTTTTGTGTTGAGGTACCTCCGATAAATATCGAAAATCGATAATCGAAAAAATCGGGTTATAGAAGGAATGGTCTGATTTTAATTAAATTTCATACACTCACAGACAAAGACATAAGAAACGATATTCAGAAGTTTCAAGGCTGCAGTTCTTACAATAGTGCAGAAAATTGATAATATATATATAAAAGGCAAGATGTTTGTGTGTGTGTGTGTCTGTTTATCGGTCTTTATGTTCTTTATACAAATCCATTATTTTTATCCGATTCTCACCAAACTTCACACAAATATTCTTTAGGCTGAGTATGAGCTCCAGGACGATGGATTAGTTTTAAAGCTTTCATTACACCCGAGCAACGCAGTGCTATACTGCTAGTAGAGAGATAGATATGAACAGACTGAGATAGATAGATAGATAGATAGATAGATAGATAGATAGATAGATAGATAGATAGATAGATAGATAGATAAAATGAAAGAAAAAAAGAAGAGAAAATGAGAAAAAAAATTGGTAAAAAAAACCGTGACATTTTTTATGGGGTAAAACTAGATACTTAAATTTTGTTTATTTTAGTTGTCATTACCACAACATTCCCGCCGTTGTGCCTCCTGGACATCTTCTGTTGCCTCTCGAAATTAGCATTTCAGAATTTATGAGATGAGGAGGTACCATTATTATACATTAGTTTCTTTCAATTGGTGACCTTTTGTTTGTTATAGTCACAATATTTCAGATTTTGAACGCTGTTGACTTCAGTTACTTCTCGTAATTCGATACGATCTAAATATTTATGAATTCAGGAATTAACCCTCTAGGGCCATTCGTATCATATTTGATACAACATGAAAACAAGCCTTGAAAGAAATATTTTCCTGAAAAAATTTTTAAGAGAAATATTTTATAAATTTCAAATGAAAGCAGTACTGACTGCTCAGTCAATGAATACCAAATGTTTCCTTATAGGGAAATACCAAATGTTTCCTTATAGGGAAATACTGTATCAAATATGATACGAATGGCCCGAGAGGGTTATCTATTATTATACGCTGGTTTATATTGAAATAGTAACCTCATTTTGTTTGTTATAGTCATAACGTTTCGGTCGTTGAATATCTAGATTCTTCAATTTTCTCTCGTATTTAGTTATCACCTGGAAATTTATGAGATATGGAATTAAGTAATTGATTATTATTATACATTGTTTTCCTTATAATAGTGACCTTATTTAGGATGCTATAGTTCGATGACGATGTACCCTATATACAGATATGAAGGTCAGCTTATGCTTTGCCAAAACTGCTCCGATTTTTTTCAGTTTCTCACGGAAATTTGGAACCATTAGCCTTCATTTTTAGCGACCTGCTAAATGAACCTTCTTTGAATCGGTGCATTCCTGACTGTTGTTGCTTGGGTTCCGACATTCCGAAATTAATCCTATTTACAGAAAGAGAAAACACTACAAAATCAATAATTATTTGCTTAATCAATCTTCATGGCTAGTGATCAAAAGAGAAAAATCTTTTTTCTTATAGCAATACAGACATTTTTGGATTTACGGTTGAATAGCATCATATGACGTCACAAGCCGACTGCATTCTAATTGGTTACTTTTGAACCAATGAAAATGACGGCTAAAAATATTTTCCCAAGCTTCAAATGCTTTAATTATTTTGTGGAATAAATGTACATGCAGATTATTAAAAAAGAATATATATATATATATTCGATGTGTTTTGTTGTGTCATCCATATCGGTTCGGAATGGGAAGTTGGAAAGCCGAATTCAAATTCCAGTTGTATTTGTAACATTCACTTACGTGCAAATATCATCGGGAAAGATATAAATCTATCTTTTCTACCGATAGATATGGGTTGAATAGTAAGAAAGATTGTTTTTCTATAGCCTTGCTTGGCAACCAGTCTATCGTAGAAAGAAATGGCAACATACTGCGTGAAAACTCTCTGCCTAGTCAGTCATGACTAGAGAGAGACATGATCGCCCAAGTGTATATCACACATGGTACTTAACTGGCTAATATATATATATATATATATATATATATATATATATATGCTACCGGCCATAATTATTAGGCCACCCCAGTTTTTTAAAAGAAATGGTGTATTTCATACTACTTTTAGTATTTATTGCCAAGTGGATAATTCTAAATGAAAATAGAATGATACTTTTGTTAATACTGCACAATAACATGTGCATTAAATTTACTGTTTTAGTGTCCAGTTTTTGAGCTCTCTTTTCCATTCTAGTCTCTTCTTATTGGCTGGCCGAAGCAATATAACAAAAGAACCATTTAATAATAACAAAAGAACCATTCTATTTAGAATTATCCACTTGGCAATAAATACTAAAAATAGTATGAAATACATAATTTAAAAAAAAAATGGGGTGACCTAATAATTATGGCTGGTAGTGTATATATAACATGTTAAGCCAGGTCGAGCATGATTTGTACTTAGGGAACCGCCTACGAACACCATGAGTTCTAAGTGCGGCAAAGGTCATATATTAATGATATGCTTAGTGTATTAACGCGCTAAGCAGTTGGTCAACATCAGAATACACGAATCCTATGAAGGACGGAAAAAACTAATGATCTTTCTTGTAATTGTCTCAGCCTTACAGGCGTATGACGTTGAAACATCGGTTCATGTACAATCACGGGAGTTAAGCAAGGTCAATCTTGGTCAGTAGAAAGATAAGTTACAGTATGGGAAGACAAGGTGCTGTAACTTTGGATGTGTGTATAATGTACAAACTTTCGGAATTGTTAATCGGGGATCCAAGGTCTAATTTCAGTTATATTCGTTAATATTCACTTCAGGATAAATAATCTTGGAAAAGGTATGCATCTAATATAATCTATCTAAACTTATTTATAAATCGAACTTTGTCTGTGTGTGTGTGTCCGTTACCTATAGACTTCGAAACGGTTGAACCAATTTTCTTGAAAATTTACACAGTTGTACCATAAGTCTGCGAGTGTTCTTAGCTAGGTTTTGTGTCGAGGTACCCCTGATAAATATCGAAAATCGATAATTGAAAAAATCGGGTTATAGAAGGAGTGGTCCGATTTTAATCAAATTTGATACACTCATAGACAAAGACATAAGAAATGATATTCAAATGTGTCAAGGTTGCTGTTCTTACAATAGTGCAGAAAATCGATAATATATATATATATATATATATATATATATATATATATATAAAAGGCAAGATGTTTGTGTGCGTGTGTCTGTTTATCTGCCTGTATGTCTGTATTTTTTTCAGCCTTTTATTTTAATTTTTGCCATGATACCATTTAGTCAGAGGACTTATTTAGCCTTCAAAATTCAGTTTGCAATGAAAAAAACTTATTTGATATCGATACCAGGAAATCAAAGTTTGACTTACATCCATTCATTTTTCTTTCAGTCTACGGTTTTGTTTTAACTGGAAATAACTATTGCTTTTTAGTCTTTAGTGCCAACGTTCAAAGAGTCTGAGCTCCAGGACCATGGATTAGTTTTAAAGCTTTCATTACACCCAAGCAACACCGGGCTAGTTTTTTATAAATCATTGTCAATCATTATTAGATATTAATTAGTATTTTTTTACTGTTACTTCAAATGTTTTATATAGCAATATATAAGACCGTCTCTAGCTTTCAACAATCAACGCACATCGTAAGATATTTAGAAATTTCAAGTTTGCGGTTCTTACAATAGTACAGAATATCGATAATATATATAAAAGGTAAGATGTTTGTGTTTGTTTATCTGCCTGTATGTCTGTAGTTCTTCAGCCCTTTTATTTGAGTTTTTGCTTCGGGTTTGGCTCTAAGTAGATATAATTGTAGTTCTTAGTCTCAGCCATGACACCATTTACTCAGAGGACTTATTTAGCCTTCAAAATTCAGTTTACGACGAATAAAACTTATTTGATATCTATACCAGGAAAACAAAATTTGAATTACAGCCATTCATTTTTCTTTCAGTCTACTGTTTCACTTTAACTAGAAACAACTATTGCTTTTTAGTCTTTCGTGCCAACGTTCAAAGAGTCTGAGCTCCAGGACCATGGATTAGTTTTAAAGCTTTCATTACACCCGAGCAACGCCGGGCTATACTGCTAGTATGTAATATTTGCATCACCAAATCATGAATTGGTCCCGACCTAGCAGCTCGACACCAGCCACTTTCTCATTGACGGGATGTGGCTTCACTCTGTCTCTTCTACAAATATTTTCATGTTTTCTGCTCCGAAGAACTTAGATCACTGGTGCGCATTCCACAAGAATTTACCCAGGCAACCAGATTGTCATTAAGTCCCACCCTTTTCCAGCTAGATCAACCAAATGCATTCGACAATTCTACTCCAGCAACTTCTTTTCTCGCGCTTCTCGCCTGTGGAACTCCCTTTCATATACTTACTTTCCTGACGATTTAACTCCAAGAATATGAATGCAAAGTCAATTTCCATCTCTTATCCAACTAACTCCAGCCCTTTCCACATGACCCCGTGTATCTTGTTCATTTCCTTTCTCTTTACCTTCGAAACTGTCTTCACTCCTGTATCCACATCCTTCTCTTGCCCTTTCTTTTTCTTCCCCCCTGTAGCTGGTTCGTCTTTGTTTTCACTCTTTTCTTGTCTAAAACTTTAAGTCTGTTATATAGCCCCCTACACCCCTACCGCCTTGCTTGGGGTGAAATGATGAAAAAAGTATATATCTAACAAAATCTTACTTTTCTAGAGAGTATTTTCTGACTGAAAATAACCCGTAAAGGATTGATAAACCATAAATAAGACGAATTAATCAATTACTTAATGAACTTGTTGGATTAATGGTATCTGATATCGATAGACCGCATTGTGCTGAACAGTCTACAGACAGTTGCGAATATACAGTCAATTTTTCTATGTCTTCTGGAAACCATTTCTTTTATTAAACTCAATGTTTCTCCCACTTCCAGTGACCCATTTCATCCTAGTGGCTTTAATTTGCCTTGATTGAGTTAAAATTATTAAATAAATGAAAACTTACTGAAGGAACCAACTCTCCCAACCGCAGCTTGGTGGCCATCTTCCTATAACGAGAGGGCAACTATCATTTATCATTTGTTTTAAGTAGAAAAATCTGTAAGTGTTGAATTGTAATTAAGACAAAAGAGCCGTTATATATGGCAATGTCAAGAATAGGCGCGTCCATAAAAGAAATATTCGCCATTATTTGTTCATAATTGTTATCTTAAAACAGTTTTTCAGGAATACTGGTTTATCAACCTCACTAAGTGTTATTGATCGTTCTAGTGCTGATAGGAGTTTCTTTACCAACTTTTTGTTTAAGGAAATGTACAAAAATCAGGAAGTGCGTAAAGTGGATATCGACTCGGAACGACAAATCGGGGGTGCCGATTTCGAATTT
Source organism: Ascarosepion bandense (assembly GCA_037127315.1). NCBI lineage: Eukaryota > Metazoa > Mollusca > Cephalopoda > Sepiida > Sepiidae > Ascarosepion > Ascarosepion bandense. The sequence goes on from JBBBDQ010000713.1 coordinate 3,556,753, forward strand.
CAGTTAAATTCCTTGCATTTACTTACGCACAGATACCCTTGGGAAAAGGTATTAATCCGTCTCTTTCCTCCAGTTATGGGTTACATAATTGAATAGACTGGGTTCTATAGCCTTGGCTGGCAACCAGTCTACCGCAGAAAGCAATGGCAACCTAGTGCGGGATAATCTTCTGCCCAGTCAGTCATGTCCCTTTCGAGACATGATCGCCCAAAGCGTGTATCACGTATGACACTCAACTGATTGACAAAAATCAGCAAGGGTCTCGTGAGATAAAGAAAACACTCTGTTTAATTAAACTTCAGTCTTTTGTTAGTGAGACTGAAGTCAGTACTCCAGGACGGTGGTCTAGGCAAATTGTGTATGAAGACTGTGCGCTTCCAAGACTACATATCTCTTACTCCCAACCGTACCGACAAGATCCGCAAGAATACAGGATGTTGCATTTAGAGACGACTTGGCTGCAGAAATTGCCGGAAAGTTGTCAGTTTTGACAGCAGAAGGCCATTGGAGCTCAACTCCGGGTTTTCTGTCTGGATTTACTGAATATGACCGCAAGACAGCGGGTATTTAAAGTCAGTAATTTTCTTTCCTTAAATGAAATGCATTACTGGAGTGTCGAGCTCCATCTAGCCGAAATAGCTAAAGATGAGGCGCCAGCTTTCCACCCTCTTCCATTGTCCAGCTTGGAGTTTGAGACTATTTGTGATTCATGACACGGAAGTATTTTATAAACACCACCTCCGTATATGACAATAAATCAACATCTAGATTATATCGTTATTTCCTCTTTCAGTTACTGTTGTGGAGTAGTTTTCCTATTGAAGGTCATAATCATGCTATGTCGGTTGCTAATCGACTTAACGTATCCAAAATATGAGGAACTTGGTAATCTTCCACTGAAAGCTGACTCCTTAGTATTCGGTAAACTGCCGACTAATATCAACTGCCTAGTAGTTATACTAAACTCCAATTGAAGTCTAAAGAACTCCTATGAACTTCCCCAGAACTTCCTGTTAACTCTTATTAATATAGGTGGGGGAGTCCATTATCTGAGGGATTGGAGTAGATAGACTTTATTGGAGTAGATAGACTAAACTATCGCCCGGTTCACACTCCACCCACGTCTATTGAACGGGTGAAGAGGATCATCCCTTATTTCCTGTTTAGGATGTAGTTTCCGGCTTTCTCTTTTCCAATCCTTTACTCATTTCCATTCTTTTCCTCTTTTTTTTCAATTGGAGTAGATAGACTAAACTATCGCCCGGTTCACACTTCACCCACGTCTATTGAGCGGGTGAAAGGCTCATCCCTTGTTTCCTGCTTAGGATGTGGTCTCCGGCTTTCTCTTTTCAATCTTTTCACACTTTCAATCTTTTCACTCTTACGTAGCCCCCTCGTTACCGCCTTGCTCGGGGTGATATGATTAAAAAAAAATAGGTGTGTTTACCCATAACAGTTACACAGTGCTAACCATTTTAGTTCTTGCTACTGTTGGAAGTTTTCATGTGTTATGGTTTTTGTTATTTGGTAATGTTTCCAAGATTCTGTGGTATCAGTCAATAAGGTCTGGTGGAAAATTGTTTTATTTAAGACACAGAGGATTTATTTTTTTAGAGCCAGGGTTTGAGAATTTGACTTTCTCAAGACATATTGAAGGTAAGAGAGACAGAAGAAAGTATCGAATAACATACATTGTCGAAATGCTTGATAAAACATAAACGAGGAGAGATAGCAAAAAGACAGAACTTAATCAGAGTAACAAAAGACAGGACATTGTTGAGAACCAATGAACACTCACGTTCTGAAGGGACATGGCACAGAGAAGAGTAAAAAGAATGCATTGAAAATCAAGAGAAGATATTTCTGCGTTCAGTCATCAATAAGAGAACTTACACTTATATGATTTTTATAAAGCTGTCATTTGGATTACTTCAATCCAGCTATTTAGTTTAGTTTTTAGCTATTTAGTTTTGAGTTTTCCTACATCTCTTTTCTATTTTTTTTACTAAAGTTACCCAATACCAGGCCCAAGAGGTACTTAAGGTAGAGATTACTGAATGAGATTGATGCATGTGCAGCAAGAATAGGAGTACATTATATGAAGTTATATAAAAAAGATAACCCTTGAGTTAAACAGGTTAAGACTGTTAGTCAGTCATCTTAGTGTCATGCGTGATACACGCTTGGGTGATCATGTCTCGAAAGCGGCATGACTGAATGGGCAGATGGTTTTCCTGCGGGAAGATGTGCCATTACTTTCTGTGGCACATTGGTTGCTGACCAAGGTTATAAAATCTAAACTGTCTTGCTATTTAGCTCCCAGCTGGGAGGATTATCGACGGATTAATACCTTTACCAAGGGCACTGGCGCGCCAGTGAATGCAACGATCTCAAATAGAATTCGAACTTCACTCCGATTTCTCAATCTGTGCCAACACGAATATCCACACTAGGAATCCTAAAAGCACCCTCTCAGGTGTCTGTTCTATAAAGCAGCGACTTTTGTAAAGATGCTGTCTCTATGGGTTATTTTTAACGAAGTTCCTGTGTACGTGATATCGTGAGTCCTAGCTGTGAAGGTATGAATTGGTGGAACTTAGTAATTTAACGCGGTTGAACATTTGCCATAAAAATAGCGAAACATTATCGAGAAGCATGCGACGTCTTGACTACGGACTGGAGTAGATAGATCTATCTATCGCCCGGTTCACACTCCACCCATGTCTATTGAACAGGTTAAGAGGCTCATCCCTTGTTCCCTGTTTAGGATGTGGTTTTCGGCTTTCTCTTTCCCAATCTTCTCACTTTGTTTTCTTGTTTTTTTTTTCAATTGGAGTAGATAGATCTATCTATCGCCCGGTTCACACTCCACCCATGTCTATTGAACAGGTTAAGAGGCTCATCCCTTGTTCCCTGTTTAGGATGTGGTTTCCGGCTTTCTCTTTCCCAATCTTCTCACTTTGTTTTCTTGTTTTTTTTTCAATTAGAGTAGATAGATCTATCTATCGCCCGGTTCACACTCCACCCATGTCTATTGAACAGGTTAAGAGGCTCATCTCTTGTTCCCTGTTTGGGATATGGTTTCCGGCTTTCTCTTTTCCGATCTTTTCACTATTACGTACCCCCCTGCACATCAGTGGCGTTACCGCCTTGCTCGGGGTGATACGATTAAAAAAAAAACAAAAAACGTCGCGCGGATGATTCTGAACCCTTTCAAGCCTGGGCAGTGAGGACAGAGCAGCTCCAGGTCATATGTGGCAGCAGTACTCTATTTTTTGCTCTGATCTTATACTTGTAAAGGTGAAGAATAGCATGAAGTGTCAGGTACTTATTGGAGAGCTTTTCCAGTAATTATAATAATGGATTTTCAGTACCCTCTTATGGCTTTCACCTAAGACGTTTAACGACGAATTTGACAACGATTATGGAAACACATTTCAACCTGCGAGAACAAAACACAGCAAAACAAAATGAAAACTACTATTTGGAAAAGCGATAACAGATACCACCACAACTTTAGTAGTGAATTTTTAGTACATTTTCCAGTACCCTTAGCAAAGGATTTTACAGTACCTTTTCTAATAACTTTAGTAATGGATTTTCAGTAACGTTTTGAGTACCTTTAGCAATAAATCTTTCAGTAGCTTTTCTAGTAAGTTCAGTAATGGATCGTATATATGATTTCCACATAAGTCCTGGGGGTAACTTGAGGGTTTTAAGACAAGGATCTGCTCGGTGGTGATGGAACATTACCAATTTGGCTTTTGAGATTGGGCATATTACAAGTCAGTTATTAGCCCACTAAGAGCTTGATCAATTATAGGTAATATCATAGTCATAAATAATAAGTTATTTATTTCAGTTTTTTATCACATTTCAAATATTTTCAATCTTTTTATTCTTTAATTTTTATTCTACAACGAATGGGTCATTCAGCTTCTAAGGGGTCTATTTTGCTTACGTTGACAAAATTTGATTAGATTCGAAAAGGGCGATTTGTTTGAATTCAAATTATTATTATTATTTCTTTTGATTTCTGTTGAATACATATTTTCTTCCAGGTCCTAACCAGAGATCAAAGGTCAGAAATGGCTTAATGGCATTCAATACTCAATTGTGTTTAGCTTCATTTGTAACGGTCCTGGGTATGACAACAAACTACATCCGGTAGCAAGGCCTCTGATTGGAAGACTAGAGGTTTTCAGGAGCATGGAACCACCTCTTAATTGCTGTTGTTTGCAGGTTCACCCTGACCCGGGTGGTAGCACATGTTAGGGGGTCCCAAATATGGGTAAATAGTTGATCCCCAAACTGGGGTCAAAAGTATAAAAATAGACTTTTACAGAAATATATATATATAAGAATAGACCTTTATAGAAAAATATACATTTTTGAAGGAAAAATATTACCAACAATAAATCTTTGAAGGAAAAAATTATCAGCAATACATTTTTGAATACAAAACTGGAAGACGTTTTCAGCTTTCTAAAATTAAAAAAATAATAATAATAAAAAATGTTTCATCAAAATCTGACTAAATCATCCTACTCTCTATAACTGAACATAAAAAAAATATCTTCAAACCCTACTTTTTTACATTAACTAACTCACAGAGGTGTTGATATGCCGTTAAACAAAACTCACTCACTCACTTAATTTGTAACGTATACTAATGTAAATAAAAAAAAAAATTGATAAATTACCGAGGGTCACAAAGCATTTCCCGGGACACTCAATCAAGCTAGCCTCTCCAGATTGGGAGCGTTCGGGGTAGTACGCACCGGTTCTTCTGGCACAAGGCCAATTTAAAAAGATAGCCGGCAATCACCACAACTTAAAGATTATTAGAATCATCATCAGAATTATTAAAATTATTAGAAATTTGAAATGTGGAACGTATAGAAGAATAAAAGTGTTTTGTTTGCAAATGTTGTAATGGAAGAACCTGTCGCTCCCCCTAGCAATGGACTGTCACCCATTATAAATACACCACGCAGTAGATTACTAGCGAGCTGATGACCGGAAGACGACCAGGAACGGACGGAAGTACTCTACGCTCCCTTTTTGTACATAGTGACTATTGTGTGGACTCTTAATATTTGTACCTTAGTATAATAAACCATATTGTTGATTTAATCGTGTGTTCCTTAGTCTTACCACTCGGACTAACCACTCATTTGTTTGTATCGTATTTTTCATGACACAACAGTAAAATAAGTGGATTTTATCAACAGAACAGAATAACTTCAGTTGGTAAGAATTAAATGTTCCTAAGATATAGTAGTAAGGAGTTAAGTGAATCCAGAGCTTGTAGTCGTAAGTAGCAAAACGTATTTATGCAGAATGATTAACAGGTTCTTAATAAAGTCTGTGTTCCTTTCTTTTTTATAGCTGGCAAGTAAGTGAAAAGGAAGGTAAAGCAAAAAAAGGAAATTGTACTTATCGGACGTTAATTTTTAGGAGTCAGTTGAAGTATCTTGTTGTTGTTGTCGTCGTCGTCTTTGCTGACTGCGAGAATGTTGAGGATGGAGAAGAAGAAGTAAAGGAAAATAGCTCGAGTGAAGAAGGAGAACGAATGTGTGACGGGACTTTATATGTCCGGGTCAGAGGCTTGAAGTTCTCTTTTGTCACATGTTACTGGCGTATGATATCGCTGCTTCATCTCACTGAGTAATTTTGTCTTTCTTTGTGTTTTTGTAGCCATTTCGTTTTTCATGCTAGATTACTAACTTTTCTGTCAGCTTTTCAAATCGCTTCCTTCCATTGGTAAAAAAATTAATTTAACATCGGCTCGCGAAATCTGGCTTTGTCTTTTTCTTTCAGTTCGGATTCAATCCATTTTCTATTCGTCAAAATCAGGATTTCTCACGTAATTGTGAATTTTTATAACAGTGAAGAAGAAAAGTGAATTGATTTTAATTTCGTATTCCCTACATCGCTTCCCTTCCATTTGACACAGTTTGTTATATATATGAATAAATGGTGGTGGTATCTGTTATCGATTTTTCAAATAGTAGTTTTCGTTTTGTTTTGCTGTTTTGTTCTCGTAGGTTGAAATGTGTTTCCATAATTGTTGTCAAATTTGTCGTTAAACGTCTTTGGTAAAATCCATAAGAATAGGTATGTTTAGTTTCTTCGTATATCGCAGGTCGCATTAAAGTAACGTAAGAATACTGAGAAGAAAATAACATGTCATTCAAAACGAAACAAAATAAAGAATTTCTTTAGAAATTTTAAGTATTTGAAGTTGTCAGAACTTTGCTTCAGGAAAAGTAATTAAACATTAAAAAAGGTTCGTAGTTTCGATGTTGAGTAGATTTCGTTGAAGTTCCGTTGTTCTCATTAGAGGTGATAATTGTGAATTTTTGTAAAAGTGAAAAGAGTTGCTTTTAATTTCGTGTTCACTACACTTCACGTGATATGGGCTGCGCATGTTATTATTATTATGTCATTTTTCATCATATTTCGATTTCTGCTTTGGTCTCACAACCAACCAAGTCAGCAGGAAGACCTAAGGCAGGTCGTGGCGTGTTGTCATGGCTCCATTTCATGTTTTTCTATCTTCCCTATCATCCCTAGCATTACATAGATAAAGTTTTCCTTAGTGTGTGGGCTGTACTTAATAAGACAATTTTTTGTATATCTCTTAAGCTGGGGTTTCCAGGGATTCTTTCAATGTGTTGTTTTGTTCCATTTTTTATCATTCCAAGTGCGCCTACTATCACTGGCACAACTCTTGTTTTCAATTTCCACATTTTTTCTATTTCAATTTCCAGGTCTTTATATTTTGACAGTTTTTCAAATTCCTTGATTGCTATGTTACAATCCGCTGGACAAGCCATATCAATTAATAGACAAGTTTTTTCTTTCTGGTTTTTAACAATAATGTCCGGCCTATTTGCTTCAATTTTATTATTATTATTATTATTATTATTATTATTATTATTATTATTATTATATAATATCTTAATATCTGATAATTAATGCACGAACAGTGGGTCACTAACAGCAGCCTGAGGTATCATTCATCAGAATCTGTTCATTGTTTTCTGGATTATATCTTAACGTTTCTAAGAGGCCTTTTTGGTAACATTTCTACTGAGCAATTGATGTCCATTTTCTTTAACCATTCCTACATGTTTTCAGTCCCTCCACCAAGCATACTAAAGATTGTGACGTTCTTCAACTTTTAAAGCCTTGCGAGTTCACACATCAACGGGTCATAGTTCGTTACCTTCTCTTCTTTATGTTGCTATTAGTGTCAAAAGAACACGATGAATCAATGATGAGCCCTCTTTTTCGTTTTTCTTTTAACTTCCATAAATATGTCCAGTTTGTTTTGCTGTAATGTTTTATCTGTTTGTATTTAAAGATCGCACAAAATCATGCATGTTACAGACGATTAGTTTTCCTCAGATTCATGGCTCTACCATTTGTTTTCTCACGGAAAACACCACCTCCCACACATGTTTGTATTTAAACATCGCACAAAATCATGTTACAGACGATTAGTTTTCCTCAGATCCATGGCTCTACACCACCTCCCACACATCTATAAATCATTTTAGTACGTTGATCATGTTTCCACCCTTTAGACTTATTAGAAAGACTTGAGCAGTTATAGATTCTTCTTATGATTATTATTTTTACCTTTGATATCTTTCTCCTATTATCAATCGTAATCTAACGAATCTTAGAGTCTTTCATCTATGGTATTCCCAAGTATCTTTGGAACACACTCGAACACTTTTGTTTTGCATGAGTAATCAAATAATTTCCAGAAATACTCTAAGAACAATTATGAAAAAAAATCCCAAAGCAATCAGAAATGATTTGTATATTATCTTTTTGGCTTTATATTGAATTAAATAAACAGATATTTTCGCTCTTTCATTTTTAGCGTTCCGTGAAGGACATTTTAATAATGAGAAGAGAAACCAACAACAGAAAAGCCTGGAATACTTCAATTAACATAAAGTCTTTTATTCAAGAGGAAAAAAATCAGTGGAATATTTACTTAGATGTTTTTCTTAGAAAAAGAAAAGAAGAAAAACTAAAGAAGCATAAGAAAATCATTGTTCGCCGAGAGGCTTGCTGATTTCTCTTGATAAGGGTAGGGGTCTGGATTTCAGATTTTAGTGTCAGTGAGAGGGATTTTACTCTTTGCGGTCAGATAATAAAAAAATATATTTCCCCTGAAATCCACCCTAATCAGATTCTTATAGAAGTCAGATGATCGATAGATGCGCACATAAATCTTATACAATCAATCGTAAAACCTTTTTACTTTTACGCTCATGTGGTTATAACGTTCCGATTCTGACCAAGACTTCCAGGTTGGAATATCGAATATCATTATTATTTCGTAAAAACTAAGTACCCCAGAAACCAAACTAGTAACGTTTCATGATCACCAAGAAGAGCCCGAATTTTCGCATGTAAATAAATTAAATGTCGGTTGTTAAAACCATTTCGTTAATCTTCGGGATTTTCCGTATCCTTGTATACTTACATTTGTTATTATTAAGATACATTTGAGAGCAGAGATGGTTATTTACGTGGAATCGAAAATTGTGTTATATAAGGTTTGAGTTGACTTCGCTTATACTGCGGGATCTTTCGTGGCCGAGTGGTCTAAGACGCACGAAATTAATTGGTGACTTTTTTCTATGTTGATAGGGGTCGCATGTTCGAATTCTACCGAATGACATACTTTTGTAACAAAATTTATCGTAAATAATTAGGCCGGTATAAATAGATATATAAAAATACTGTTTAATTAAAAAAGATTATCAATTAAGAGTATTGATTAAAAATAATAAAATAATGTTCAAACAAATAAATTAAACTCAAGCTTCGTATTCTGTTAATAAGATGGAAGAAGCATTCAGACAGACTGTTTCCAAGAACTCCTATTTTGTGCACAGACTCCGAGGGGATGCTTTCTTGATCATTATAATCTTAACTTCTTCAGGTCTGGAGTTAACCGTGATCTTACATACATATCCTCATAATTTGAACTTCATAAATCCACCTCTTATATTTATTCAAGAAAATCGGTCATCAACCCTCTACCATGAGTGGATCTTGAGCGTGGCTTTTGGTTGAACAATTAAAAAAAACTGTTATTAGTATAATCTTGCTCGCTTTTAGGTATCTTCTCTGACTGCCTAATGCTTATCCGTCTAAAGTATATGGAAGTTTAGTCAGACATTGGAAATCTGCCATTATGCTGCCATAACACTACCTCGGGACATACTAAGTTTATTAAGACTATCTATCTATCTATCTATCTATCTATCTATCTATCTATCTATCTATCTATCTATCATTTCTTGTCTATTCATATCTGTCTGACTATGATTGTGCATTATCTATAATATTCTAGACCAACTTATTTTGTTGTGTAGATTGAAAGCAACCCGCTGACCGTTCGGCTCCATGTATTGTTAGCGTCACAATCAGTCGGTCAAATCGGATATCCTGGTCGTCCAGTGAAGCGCATGCGTACAACTGTGCCCGACTTGGTTATTATAAGCATGTAGCCCCGCCGGGTAGTGTACAGAATTGACGCCTGATATCACCCTCAGTACGCTAACTGCTTCTGGAATAGTTTTGCTTTACTTAAGCCTTCGTTTATACACAATATAACCTCTTCCTTCTCATTCTCTCTCTCTCTTTCTCTCTCTCTCTCTCTCAAAAAGTGTTATTCTAAATGAAATCATTATTGTTTATATATATATATATGTATGTATGTATGCACACATCGTTTTAGAGCAAAAAATTTATCACTTTAACTGAAAAGGTTCATGCACTTAACGAGACGCAACAGCAAAAAAACAAACAAAAAACAAAAAAAAAACAGCCCCAATGAGTGAAGACATCATAACGGTGTCTTCACGAAACTTCGAAGTGGGCATGAACCTGCTCAGTTAAAGTGACAGATTCTTTGGACTATGAACGCTCTATCTCCACCCGATATTGGGAACTTTATGATAAAAAACCTGTTTGCCAAAATAACTTTTATCTGTAAAACTACTGAAAAAAACTTGGCACCAAAGCTATCAAAACTCAGCACTATATATATATATATATATATATATATATATATAATTTATTTAATTTTAACATTATTCATAATCGATACTAGTATTTGAGTAGATATTCTGTTTTTTATCAAACAGTACATTTATTTCTCCCAGCCTGATTATTTACGATAAATTCAACATAGGGGAAGCCACCAATTGATCTGGTGCTTCTTAGACCGCTCGACCAGAAATGATTCCGCAGACTAATCGAAGTCAAATTAAGCATATCTATCTATCTATCTATCTATCTATCTATCTATCTATCTATCTATCTATCTATTAAGGAAAATTCCGAAGATTAACGAAATGGATTTAACAACCGACATATTTGATTTATTTATTCGATCATTATTTTTAATCGATACTCGTAGTTAAGTAGATATTCTGTTTTTAATCAAACTATATTTATGTATTTATTTTTACAGAATGATTATATATAAGAAATTTTGTTAAAAATACAACCAATAAGTTAAAAATAGCGAGTGAAAAAACGTTAAAAAAGTGAAAAGGAAATATAAACTGAAACCAAAAACATAAGAGACAGATAACATCCCATGCAATAACAGACATAGCGACACCATTCAAGAAATAAAGTTTGCACTGCTACTCAAGTTTCAGGCTACCTTGATCGTCAGGCAACCAGAGGTTTTCGTAGTCTGACGATCGTGATAAATCACAACTCGAGTTATGATCGGATTATCGTCTCTCTTTTTTTGATTTTTTTCAAACATACACACCGTAGTGGGGACGCTAGAGGGTGTCGTCAGTGATGTCATCGCGAGGATCACTAGGTGGTTTCGGGTCTCTCAACATCACACCTCTCTCACCGCGCCAACCCGACCACAGATGATCAGTCTCTGGTCCACCCTCAATAAGCGCTTTCAGACATTGGAAAAAAATTATAACGTTTGGGCCCGGTACAAAACCTTGTAAATGCTTCTGATTGGCGACAGTCAATGCCACTTTCCATTAAGAGGTGAACCGTACATGAACTCGTCCGAAAATATATGAAACAATTTACTTGTCAAACGGCTATTTAAAAAAAGCAATTAGGAACATCCATCACTAACTATAGGTTAAATGCATTTATTTCACATAAATATTAATTTTTCAACATGATCGCCTTCAATATTAAAGAACTTAAACCAAGTTCTAACGAGTAACATTTCTTACACCAGCCATGTCATGCATCAAATGGCGAACTTCATATTCCATTGGAAAGAAGAAAGTTTCATTTCAAACAGCTTCTTCCTAAAAGCAGTTGCTTTGTAAAACAGAGCCCTTGGGAAGATGTTTCCCCAATCACCGCAAGAATAACCTCTTCAAGTTTGGAGTTAACCATTATCAAGCCTACATATATCCATAATCTTTCATACGTGTATAAAACAGCACCATTCAGTAAATCTCTACTATAACTGGATCGTGAGCATTGTATTCGGTAAACAAGAGCATAAAAAACATAATGTTAACATTTCAGAACAAAACTAAGACATTATCAGGTTGTGTTTTTAGCACAGGCAACATACATTAATTAATGCATACTTGATTAAATTGAGCAAAGTGACTTCGAAAGTCGATACTTTCATGATGATTATCGATAGAATCAAGGAAATTCCGGTGGACGTATGTCGTTTTAGGCTGACGGAACTACTGATTAATAGCGTTCAATCAATAACTAGAGAGAAAATATTCAATAAATCAAGAAAAGTTCAATGGGGATATGTCTTTTAACTAACAGAATTACTGCCAAAAAGCACCTAGGAGACAACTAGAGCGAAAATATTCAATAAATAAAAAAAATTTCAATGGTTTTATGTTTTTTAAGGGCAGCGAATCTTCTGCCAAAAAATGCTCAATGGATAATTAAAGCGCAAAAAATCAAGAAAACTTCAGTGGGCATATGTATTTGTTGACTAACAGCATTTCTGCCAAAAAACGCTCAATACACAACCAGAGCAAAAATATTCAATAAATCAAAAAGATTTCAATGGTTTTATATCTTTTAGGCTGGCGAATCTTCTGCCAAAAAGAGCTCAATAGATACTTAGAGAAAAAATAATAATAAATTAAGAAAGGTTCAATGGTTTATTCTTTTTAGGCCAACGGATTTTTTCTGCCGAAATGCACTCAATAGATAACTAGATCTACAATGTTAAGTCTATAAGAAAGTTCAGTGATCTTATGTTTTCACGCTGAAAGTCCCACCGTAAACAACTTCGTTGTTGGTACGGGCTAATTCGTAGTCGGCGTTATAATAAAACCTACCAAACTGGAATTACCAAATTCTGATATTTACACTATTTACATTGTTCGGACCATTTTGCTTATCTTTATTGTTAGATTTACGACGTTTCGATTGTTGCAAGCTCCGGCTTTCTTCAGATGATATACATTGGAATACGACAGTAAGGATGAGGACAATATTCCGAACAATGAAAATAGTATAAATAGTTACAATACCTGATCTATGAAATATAGAAACAGATTTTAATAGCAATTTTATTAAATAACGTTTTATATAATTAAGTCGTATTATTTACGATGTGCGTTGATTGTTGAAAGTTAGAGACGGTCTTATAGATTGCCATATAAAACATTTGAAAGTAACAGTAAATAAATACTAGTTAATATCTAATAATGATTGACAATGATTTATAAAAAAAACTAGCAGTATAGCCCGGTGTTGCTTGGGTGTAATGAAAGCTTTAAAACTAATCAATGATCCTGGAGCTCAGACTCTTTGGACGTTGGCACTAAAGACTAAAAAGCAATAGTTATTTCCAGTTAAAGCAAAACCGTAGACTGAAAGAAAAATGAATGGATGTAAGTCAAATTTTGATTTCCTGGTATCGATATCAAATAAGTTTTTTTTCGTCGTAAACTGAATTTTGAAGACTAAATAAGTCCTCTGAGTAAATGGTATCATTGCTGAGACTAAGAACTACAATTATATTTAATTAGAGCCAAACCCGAAGCAAAAAGTAAATAAGTCCTCTGAGTAAATGGTATCATGGAAAAACTAAAATAAAAGGCTGAAAAAAATACAGACATACAGGCAGATAAACAGACACACGCACACAAACATCTTGCCTTTTATATATATATATATATATATATATATATATATATTATCGATTTTCTGCACTATTGTAAGAACAGCAACCTTGACACATCTGAATATCGTTTCTTATGTCTTTGTCTATGAGTGTATCAAATTTGATTAAAATCGGACCACTCCTTCTATAACCCGATTTTTTCGATTATCGATTTTCGATATTTATCGTGGGTACCTCGACACAAAACCTAGCTAAGAACACTCGCAGACGCTTATAGTACAACTGTGTAAACTTTCAAGAAAATTGCTTCAGCCGTTTCGGAATTTATAGGTAACGGACTCACACACACACATACATACACACACACATAAACACACAGAGACAAAGTTCCATTTATAAATAAGTTTAGATTAAATTAAGGATAATACTACATATGTTGTGCAATATTCAATGAAAGCGGTATAATTAATAATTCCTTGGTTAAATATAATTTATAATTCCTGCTTGAATAGTTTTTTAAGTTGCATTCAACACATCAATAGAATAAAATCAAACGTATTTTCCATTCTGAGTCACTCTCTTGTTTTCTTCTCCAATGTGGGTCATTTAAGCCATATCAGAAAGATGAAAGAAGTCACCTTTGCAACTGAACAAATAATTCAGATTGTTCCTGTTTAAAAATAGGCTCCACGTGTAATATAGCAATCTGGCCCCACCCGAGGAAGGTTGATGCAAGCGATGGTGTTTCCCGTCGGTGAAGGGGTCGGCGAACGACAAGACAGGTGTTTGAGAAATACATCCTGTCGGGGCCTGGAGCGGATGTCGTTTGACCTTATTTCCGACAGCGGCGGAAATGACTACGGAGGCAAACAGAACAGGTGTCTCTTGGAATTACGTGGGCATTGCGTGGGCGAGGCAAAACCGGAAGGAAAGTCCCGGTTCTAGAAGACTATAAAAAGACCTCGACACACGGATTCGCCAGCAGAGAACGGCCAGTGGAAGCAGAGAGACACCTCAGGCAAGACTACACTCCCGTCGACCCATTCTATGTGCGCTCTCACCCTTCCATTCTCTATTCCACACGGGTTCGTCGTCAAGAATAAAAATATAACCTTATATTTTTATATATGCGTGTTCTCGTTATTTTGTTGTCGTACGGCGATATATAACACACGCATTAAATACAAACGGACAAAATTTGATGGAAATCGACAAAATTTATTAACAGAGAAATTAATGTTTTTATTTCTTCGCGTACAAAAATCGTTTTTTATTTCAGACCGAATTTGAAACGGAAATGTTTGAAATAAATGAGTGGCTAGAATGAAAATATTCGGTCGATTATTTCCGGAGTGAAAACTTGTATTAATTCGTATTTCAAACTGTAGCTGTTTCTAGCTCTTTCTTTCTTTCTTTCTTTCTTTCTTTCTTTCTTTCTCAATATGTTCTCTCTCTCTCTCTCTCTCTCTCTCTCTCTCTCTCTCTCTCTATCAACACACACACATTCACATACACTTAAATATATGCTAATTCTTTGTTGAATTACAGAAAATAAGTTTGAAAGGTGTAAAACACATTTTTTTACTTTATCCTTATAGATCTATCTTTATTGCAGTAGATAGATCTATCTATTGGAGTAGCTAGATCTGTCATTGGAATAGACAGATCTATCTATCACCCGGTTCACACTCCAACCACGTCTATTGAACAGGTGAAGAGGCTCATCCCTTGTTCCCTGTTTATGATGTGGTTTCCGGCTTTCTCTTTTCCAATCATTTCACTATTACATAGCCCCCTGCACATCAGTGGCGTTACCGCCTTGCTCGGGGTGATACGATTAAAATAAAATCTACGTGTAGAAGTACGATGCACATTTATATAAATTATTTTCTTCCCCACTTTTATATATATATATATATATATATATATATATATATATATATATATATATATAAACAAATGTTTGGAGGTTAAACATTTGTACATTACTTTAATACAAGGAATTTATTAACAATCTCAGGAGAAAATCGTTGAAATTATAAATCAAACGAAAAGAACAGCAATGAAAATATAGAGCACCCCAAAAGGGGGAAACGCGCTAAAAATATATATATATATATATTTACAACATGGGGAGGAGATATTGCGTGTAAATAATTAGCGAGTGACAGTTAAAATAAAATATCCCCCAACAAATGAAGAGACTTCACAAAATCCTTCTGCCGGTAAAGAGAAGGCTTTTGTAAAGAATTGCAGACTGATTACAAAATCTTTAGTTGATTATTGGAACCAGCCACATGTAAAACTTTGAACCACTTTTTCTTATACGACTTAGCACAGGCTATATTCTCTACTAGGTGTTAAGCAATAGCCGAATCTATATTTGTAGAGGGAAGATAACATATGTTATCTATTTTGCCAAAGTGTATTTTAAATTAAAATGTTGATTAATTCTGGAAGAGCCCCCCATTTCCCGTCATGCCTCAAATTACCAAGCCACAAACAATCACTGGACTGCTTGCATGAGTTCTGCATAATTTTTCATTTTAATAATAACATCAACGTTTTGACGATGAAACTTTACTTTCAGTAAGTTTGTAGCCTTATTCATTACACCATGATGATCATTAGGAAAAATTATTAAAAAAATAATATAATTACAAAAATACTTTGGAGATCACAAACACAAAATGAAGTAAAATGAAATGCTAAAAGTATATATATACACACACACACACACACACACACACACACACACTAGTCACAAAAGGCCCTCTTCCACTTTGGCATGGGTCAAACTAACGGTCAGGCCAACACACTTTTTTTTTAATCATTTCACTCCAAGCAAGGCATTCCACTGCCACTATTGCGCTTGGGGCTACATAGGGGAAGGTAAATAGAAAGAGTGGTTAGATATAGGAAATGTCAGAAGTGGGGGTGATAGATAGTTGGGTGGGTGGGAAGAGCGTTTGAAAGAATGGAAGCGGGTTAGTTTGTTAGGAGGTGTCTATTGACCTTACATTTAAACTCCTGGAGATTGTAGCCTTCGGGGAAGCAGTCTTGTGGAAGGGAATTCCACAGTCGGGAAGTGCGAGGAAAGAAACTATTGGAGTAGAAGTTGCGGTTGCATTTTGTCGGTTTCACTGTAAAAGGGTGGGATCTAGTTGCTAATCTACTATCTCGTGCAAATCAAAGCAGACTGATACCATCAGACCATAAAAATCCCAACTATCAATCACACATATACACACCATAGGCACACACGCACTAGCACACACACACACACACACACACACACACACACACACACACACACACACAGAGCAGCAGCAAGGAAATATCATTTGTTGAAAATCTCAACTCAAACACAATCACCCTAACATTCTGAAGATGAGATTTTAATCTCGAAATATTAATGTATAATAAATAGGTGATATCCAACGACTTCTTTACCTTCCTTTATTTTACTAAACGCATTGTGGCAGCCTTCAAAATCTAACCATATTCCTAATATACACAATGCTTCAAGCAAATTACAAAACTTTCTTATATATATATATATATATATATATATATATATATAAAGGTGTCATCACAAAACTTCGAAGTCAGCATGAACCTGCTCAATTAAAGTAACAAACTGTTTGTGATTATCAACACACTATCTCCACATCGATATCGAGCACTTTACGATAAAAACCTGCTTTCCAAAATACATTTTATCAGTAAAACGACTGAAAAATATACTGCCGTAGCGCTAAATATTATCACAACACAACATTATATATATATATATATATTGTCATCTGCAGACAGATCTGTTTCGCTGTATCACAGCTCATCAGTACGGTTAGACTCCGATTGCTACATAACCCAGGCTCCAAACTCGACCGAATTGGCGTCAGTCGGCGACTCTACCCCTGGGCCACCGGGCGTTCGGTGGAAGAAGGCAGTCTTTTTAACGCATATCATATTACGCGCCCAATAGCCAGAGTGATCCAATTCATTTTACTGAATGAGCGATGCGTACACGCTAGAGCGGCTACTGTTTTTCAACGTCTGCCTTTCTTCCAGAGTGCTCAATCAGGGTGCGAGAGCGTAAATATTGCCATCCGCAGACAGATCTGTTTCGCTGTATCACAGCTCATCAGTACAGTTAGACTCCGATTGCTGCATAACCCAGGCTCCAAACTCGACCGAATTGGCGTCAGTCGGCGACTCTACCCTTGGGCCACGAGGCGTTATATATATAGCAAAGTGATGTTTACTTGTGATGAATTTCTTCTTCAGGAGTTCATCGGACTAGATTTCTTATATTGTTAAAACTACACGAGAGAGGGCTTTTGGGAAACTATAATTTTTTTCTGGCTGAATTACTTTACAATATTTTTCTTTTTCTTTCCAACTCATTTGTGAGTAGGTATTACCCACGCGATAATAGAAGATCTTCCAGGAATGGTGAAATATTGTAAATCTTCAATTTACTGAAGATGATCTTACGATCAAGCCACTTTCTAGACATTTTCGTCGGCGTAAATTATTTTCTCCTTTGATCAGAGTAGCATTTTTTCATTTCAAAATTGTGGTCAGTCTCGTTATAGTCGGCAACCAATGCATTTGACATACTGATTAGTAAAATGTCTCTTTTGTTTTTATATAATGTTTTATTTAGATTACTTGAGGTTTCTCCTATGTATTTTTCCGACAGTTATTACAGGCAATGGAGTAAACTCATAATTCAGGTTTTAGCTCATCGTTTTCTTAAGTACTGAGTAAGACCTTTATTGTTTTAATGTAGTAATAACAATTTTTTATGTTGAGATAAGACAGAATTTTTTCGATGTGATGATCGCGAAAAGTACGTTCCGAATGTAAAACTTCTTATTTATTTTGATGGGAATATAAAACGAGAATGCTTTTGGATGGAGTAAATTTTCAGATTCAAAACATCGTTTTTTTTTTCCTCTTCTCCGTCATTGTCTGTATATTTTCATGGATTGACAGCTGTACTGCGACAACGCCCCAAACCTCACACACATCACTGCCGCTACTGCTGAAACCTATTAAACACATGTCAATTGCATGCACTCTGAAAACTTTCACCAAACGTTTATGAAAGTCAATGAGTGCATTGATTCTTTCCACATGGGAGAATTCAGTGAGGCACATTTATTTCGTACATACTTTCACGTCAGACGCCATTTTGTCCAACCTGACATAAGGTAAAAAAAAAACAAAAAACAAAAAAAACAAAAAAACAAAAAAAAACAAAAAGAAATAACAAAAAACAAAAACAAAAAACGAAACATTGGCTAGTAGTGAAATCATGAACAAACAATACAATAAGAAATATTACTTTTGAACGACATTTTAACATCTCCTCGCACACATATACACACATACCCACAAACACGAACACACCCAGTAACACACACATAGATACACACATATAGATATATATGTAATAAATGCAGATAAGTTTGTTATTTAGCTGGGTAATGTTATTTCAGTCATGTCGAATTCGAAGTTTCGTGAAGACATTACTGTGACGTATTTACTCTTCAGGGTTTTTTGTTTTACTGCTGTTATCTCCCATTTCATCGTATTTATATGAAGTTTGGTTTAATTTGATATTTTTGTGTATGGGTGGTTCTTTTTTGTTTAGTGAATATTGTTTCTTAAGTGGTGTAGGATCTGCAGATGGTTAATTACTTTTTTGCTTTATTGTTTAAATATTTTTAGAGTGTTTAAGTGTATGTCTGCTTGATTGCTTTATATTGAGTTGACCTCTTTTACTATTTTGGGTTGACCTCTTTTTTCTGTGTTGAAAAAAATATTATATATGCCCGCTTAATTTTTCTAGGCCATAGTCAAGTGATTGTGTTTGTGTGTGTATGTGTTTGGTTGTTTTTGTATTATTTGCGGGCTTTGTGTGTAATTTTTTCCGTTTGGTATTTGTTAAAAGCAAATGCAAGGTCATCAGCAAAAAGAGCAGTCCAAAATGCCGAATACACGTGGGATATACTAAAATTAGGCAGGTACAAAAATTTAAATATCTAGGAAGTGTTCTAACGGAAGACAGAAAGTGCGACGCAGAGATTCGAAGGCGACTTGGCATGGCGGAGGACGCGTTCCGGAAGTTGAGTAGAGCATTAAGAAACAGGAAAATTTCGCTAGAAAGAAAGGAGTCCTGGATGGCTATGTTATGTCATTTCTTTAATATAGCCGTGAATGCTGCACAATTTCATCAAAGATGAAGGAAAAACTTGAAGCAATTGAAATGTGGTTCTACAGAAGGATACTGCGGATATTATGGACCGAGTATGTGAGCAATAATGTAGTTTTGGAAATGATGGAAACGAAATGGAAATTAATACTGAGCATCAGGAAGAGACAACTGGAGTTCTTGGGACATGCAATGAGGAAGCAAGGCTTGGAGAACCTGATACTTATAGGCCAGCTAGAGGGAAAGAGAAACAGAGGAAAGCAGCGGATAACATATTTGAAAGGTCTGAGCAGGTGGATGACAGAACGGGGGTTGCGTGGTTTAACAGGAGAAAGCGCGCTAAGAGCCACCAGGGATAGGGAGATGTGGAAGGCCATGATCGCCTACGTCCTGACAGGACAAGGCACATAGAAGAAGAAGTTTGTTGTATTATCTGAGTGTTTCTTTATTTCCGGTTTCTTTGTCTTCTGTCTTCTTGTCGTGACTGAAGTGTCAATATAAAGCAATTAAATAGACATACATCACTTAAGAAACAACATTCATTAATCAAAAACAAAAAAACATTCAAATACAAAAATATCAAATTACAACATACTTCAGCGCGAAAAAATTGGGAAACAGCAAGAGAAAAAACACATCACAATAATGCCATCACAAAACCTTAGTCAGCAGGAGTGAGATAACACTGCTTAGATAAGTGAGAATTCTATTAATGCTCTATCTCTATCGTGATATCAAGAACTTTATGGCAAAAAACTTGCTCGCCTAAAATACCTTTCTTACCAGTAAGCTACAGAAAAAAGAACAACAATGTTGGCACGAAGCATCATTATAAGTGAACACTATATATATATATATATATATATATATATATATATATATATATATATCCGAGTGAGTACAGATAGAGGACATATATAGAAAAAATTATGTCAGTCAGTTAAGTGCCATACGTGATACACACTTGGGCGATCATGTCTCGAGAGAGATTATCCCGTAGTAGGTTGCCATTGCTTTCTGCGGTAGACTGGTTGCCGACCAAGGCTATAGAACCCAATTTGTCCTGCTATTTAACCCATAACTGGAAGGAAGAGACGCATCAAGATGTTCTAAAACATAATTTATAATATATATATATATATATATATATATATATAGTGTCCATAAACCTTATTTGTATATTAAATTTTTAAAATGTACACGAACTCTATGGACCCCTACATATATATGACCATTCAACATTTTCTCACACACGTATTAAAAAATTCATCCATCGTTTTAATACACCTGAGAAATTCTATTCTGACATCGATACGTTTATGGCGTAAACACTGGCTATAAAGATATCTGTTGTTTTTATAGAGACGACGGTCTAATGATAGTAAAAAACTCCACACACTTTAAAACAGACAAAATCAGAAAACTAATACATAGAGAATTCAAAGTTTTAAACCTAAAAGTTATAGTCAACAGAAATTTAAAAGTAGCAAACTTCCTCGATATCACACTAGATTTATTCAACAACAATTACAAACCATACATAAAACCCAATGAATACCCACTATACATCCAGCCAAAGTCAAACCACCACCTAGTATTATCAAACATAGAACATAGAATCAGTCAAAACTCTTCCAACAAAGAAATATTCAACAAACACAAAGCTCTCTACAACAAGTCATTAAAAGAAAGCGGCTACAGAAACAAAGACATCCAATACATAACAAACAACAACCCCAACAAGAAAAGTAGAAACAGAAAAATCATTTGGTACACACCTCCTTTCAACCAAATGATCAACACCAAACTAGGACAGAAGTTCCTGAACTTAATTAAAAAACATTTCCCAACAAATAACCCCCGCAGTAAAATCTTCAACAAAAATACACTCAAACTTAGCTACAGCTGCACAAACAACCTAGAAAAAATCATAACCAACCATAACAAATATATCCTAAATCAACACGTAAACCAAAATAAAACCGACAACCAAAACACAACCAAACCCAACAACGAAATCATGTGTAATTGTAGAAACCCTAGCAACTGCCCACTACAAAATAAATGCAAAACAAACTCAATAATCTATCAATGCAACATGACATCCACCGAAAATCCAACTATAAATAAAGTGTATATCGGATCAACTAAGAATACTTTTAAGCAGCGCTGGTACTTGCACCTAACCTCATTTAAAAACAGCTTATACCGAAACCAAACATCCCTTTCCACATACTTTTGGAAGCTAAAGGATTCAAAACAGAAACCCAAAGTAAAATGGAAAATCCAAGAAAAAGCTAGAACTTGCAACTAACTTAATGACATCTGGCCTTTATGTCTAAGTGAAAAACTACACATTCTTCAGTACCCTAACCGCAACGATTTATTAAACCGTAGGGACGAATTAGCAGTAATATGCAAACATCGCAAATATTTCTCGCTAAAATTTAAGTAAACAAAAAAACACCCCAATCAGAACCCCCCACGAAAAAACACAAAAAAATACACAAAACCAATCCTATAAATAAACAGAAAAAGAAAACAAACCCTATACAATACCAACAAAAAAATAATGCAGTTGCAGCAGAATAGTAGATAAATAAAAAAAAAAAAAATTGTATTTATAAAATATGTTTTATAAAGGATAGATTTTATAAAAGAAATATATTTCTTAAATATTATAAAATATTATATTTTATAATATTATAAAATAGTTTAAATATTATAGAATATTATAAAATATTTTTTATGAAAGATATATTTTATAAAAAATATATTTTATAAAAACAAAAAAATAAAAAAACAAAAAAAGCACACACCCCAATACAAAATAACATAAATTAAATTAAGAAGAAACCAACCTCAAAACAAAACAACACCTACCAACCCCTAAACCAAATAACAACACGCAAGGCGCCAGCAGCCTCAGCCCTCACAAGATTAATAGATTAACCTATTCTGAACTCAGCCACAAACAAACAGTTAGCCCTAAGACCTTAAAAAATCAACAGAACTCAAAATTCAGACCAACCCCTCTAACACCCCCGTAAAAAAACAAATCCAACACAAATAAACTGGCTTTTCAACTAGATAATTCTCATTTCTAAAAAATCACCTGAGTATGAAGCCAACAACATAATGGGCTGTCTTCTAAACATGAAAATGTTTGTGTAGTGATACTATGAACTTATAAAAACATTGTAACAACCATTACAGTATAACGCTCTACATTTGTATCGAGCACTCTTTATAAAAGTAAATGCATGAACAAAAGGTTAATAAACCTACGAGTTCAACAATATATATATATATATATATATTTCATTCATAATGGTTATAAATTATATATATATATAGTCTATTATATATATATAATACTGATGAAATTAAATGTACTACACTATTTACATTATTCGGACTATTGCCTTAATCTTTGTTGCCATTTGTGCGACATTCCGGCCGTTGTACGCTTCGGTCTTCTTCAATTTCGAACCGATACTTTTAATTACAATCACTGGAGTATATCATTCTCCTTCCTTGCGCAGCTTTTCTTTTGGTAATCATGAATTATCTCTCTCTAACCTTCTAAGCTGCTTGTTCATCTCTGCTGTAGCTTAGTAGTGAGTCAAGTCACTGGAACTAACCAAAGTCTATATCCACTGGGTCACGTGTTCTTTAGGGCAAGAACAACTGACTTTCTGGGTCTCATAAACGTAATGTTCAGTAGTAATATTGATACTAATGGAGGAAGAAAGGGGTCACCGCCCCCAATGGGATGAAGCTGAAATAATAGATAGAGTACGCCACTTGAAACCACGTAATCTTAAAATAGTCGGCGCATATGATAGGCTACAAAAATCTCCAAAGCCGACCAAGCATAGAGCTGAATACACTAAGGGAACCAATAATACGGACTGCCAGAGAAAATCATTATTGTAAAACTGCAATATAAGCTCTGGTAAAAATACTAGCGAATCCTTATTGTCAATAATGAATCCTGGTAGAACGTTTAATCTTCTCATAACAGTCTCGCTGTATAGTTTGAATACGTCTGGTGTGAAGAGACATTGTTGTCTTACACCCCTGTCTATTTTTGTATATCTGCTGAACTCATTTTTTCTCCGACTACAAGCCGTTTGCTGCCTGTATAGATTCTTGATTATTCTGATGTTTTTCTCGAATATGTTATAGTTGCTGAGCGGCTAAAACAGATATTTGTAGCCGCAAATGCAATTGCGTTATCTATAAAACACAGGAAGACGTCGTTCTGCAGATGTGTTGGTTTTCTTATAACATTCTGAGTATAAATATCGCTTTCTTTGTTCCGGTATATTTGACGAAGCCACACTGTTATTATCCGATCTCGGACTTGCTTCTGCTGGGCTCTGTATTCTTAAGAATTCGGATGATGAGCTTTACTATGGAGCTCATTAGGTTGATTGTCCGGTGGCGCTCGCATTAATTTGCGCCTTGTTTTTTAGACAGCGCGATGGAACTAGATGTGCGTTGTGATGCAGTGGATATCGACTCGGAACGAAAAATTGTTGAATTCCTTGCATTCACTTACGCACAAATACCCTTGGGAAGGGTAATCATCCGTCTCTTCCCTACAGTTATGGGTTAAATAATAGAACGGATTGGGTTCTATATTCTTTGCTGGCAACCAGTCTACCGTAGAAAACAATGGCAACTTACTGCAGGATAATCTTTTGCCCAGTCAGTCATGTCTTTTTCGAGACATGATTGGCCAAAGCCTGTATCACATATGGCACTTATCTGACTGACTGATGGAGCTAGATCTGTTGAGAAACACACCCCTGTTTGACGCCCCCTTTTTCTTTTGTATACATACTAAAGTAATTTCCTGTCCGCATGCAAGCGGTTTGCTGCCAATATAGGTTTTTTGTTATCCTAATGTTTTTCTCGATAATGTAGAGTTTGTCGATGATCTCAGAAAAATGTAATTAATATCTTCATATCACTTATTCTTCAAATTAAAACATCACAATTACCATTCTTCTTCTTCTTCTTCTTCTTCTTCTTCTTCTTCTTCTTCTTCTTCCGTGTTCTCTGTCCCTTCAAGATGTAGGCGATTATAGCTTTCCACGTCTCCCTATTCCTGGTGGCTCTTAGCGCGCTTTCTCTTGTTACAGCACGCAACCCTCGTTCCGTCATCCACCTGATCAGGTCCTTTAAATATGTTATCCGCTGCTTTCCCCTGTCTCTTTTTCTCTCTATCTGGCCTGATAGTATCAGGTTCTCCAAGTCCTATTTCCTCATTGCATGTCCCAGGAACTTTAGCTGTCTCTTCCTGATGCTCAGTATTAATTTCCTTTTCGTTTCCATCCTTTCTAAAATCTCATCATTGCTCGATCCATGATATACGCAGCATCCTTCTGTAGAATTACATTTCAGTTGCTTCAAGTTTTTTCTTCATCTTCGATGATACTGTCCAGCATTCACTGCCATATTGAAGAACTGACATCACATAGCTATCCAGTCCTCTTTTCTTTGTTTCTAGCAAAATTTTCCTGTCTCTTAATACTTTACTTAACTTCTGGAATGCTTCCTTCGGCATGCCAGTTTGACATTGGATCTCTGTGTCATACTTTCACTCTTCTGTTAAAACACTTTCCAGGTATTTAAAGTTTTGTACCTGCTCGGTTGTAGTATCACACGCCTCTATTTGGCTTTTTGAGCTGCCCTTTCTGCTGATGACCATGCATTCGGTTTTCTTGCAGTTTATTTGTAGTCCTTTCTTGTCACTCCCTTCAGCTATCTTCCGTAGGAGGTCTTGCAGTTTCCTTTCCATGTCTGCTATCAGCACTGTATCACCTGCGTGACTTATGTTGTTGAAATTGTGGCCTCCGATGACGAATCCTGGCATAACTTCTAGGGTCAACAGAATAGTCCCGCTGTACAAGTTAAATAGATCCGGTGAAAAGACAAATCCTTGTCTTACGCCCTTTCTATCTTTGTCTATCTGTGAATTTGTTACCTGTCCGTATGCAGGCGGTTTGCTGTCAGTTGAATTTCTTGATTACTCTTAGGTCTTTACCAAATATGTCGAAGCTGCTGAGCATCTCCATCAACTCTTTGTGGCGTATTTTGATGATTATTCCAATAACCATTATTATTATTTATATTTTATTTTTATTTTTTTCTTGATTTCTATTGTATACTCATTTCTTTCCGGGATCCAAGCAGACCCCTAAGGTAAAAAAGCTATCATGGCATTTTTCACTGAGCATTGTTGTAATATAACAAAACAAAAAAACTAAAAAAAACAAAAACAAAGCAAAAAAACATCACACACACACACACACACACACACACACACACACACACACACACACACACACACAAAATATGTAAGCTTAACTTGTAAGTACATTTTCTTTTGTATTTCATTAAGGCTTGGGCTACCAGGAATTCCTTCAAAGTGTCTATCGGAACGTTTTTTCAATCAATCTTCAACTAAAATTATTAATATCTTCATGTTTTTGAGATTTCCACTTCAAAATCCTAGTAATTTTTCTTCGGGAATACATTACAATCTACAGGAATTGCCTTGTCAAGAAGAAAGTGCATTGTACTTTTGCTGTTTTTAATCATCATGTCCGGGCGATTATTTAAATTTATCAAAAAGTGAAGAGATTCCAAGCAGAAAATAAATATCGAATACATACTACACCCTAATCTTATCAGAAAAGCGTTCATCATTTTCTATGTGCCGTGTCCCTTTAGGACTCTAGCAATAATGGCTCTCAACATTTTCTTCTCGTTTGTAGGTCTTAATAAATTTTGTTTTTCTGTTATCTCACCAAAAGCTTGCTACGCCATTAATTTACTCAAGCTCGCCTGGTAGGATATGTTATTTGTAATATTCTTCTGTCCATCTTGCCCTCAAACTGTGTTGTGAGGGTCACGTTTTCTAAGCCATCTTTCTTCATTGTGCGTCCTCAAAGTTTCATCTGTCTCTTTCTGATGTTAGGAGAATCAGTAATGTGATAGGTACTGACTTGGTGGCTCAACTACAGCCACTTCCCCACCGACGAAATGTGGCCTCCCTTTGTCTGTTCTATAAATACTTTCATGGCTTCTGCTCCAACGAACTTAACTGGGTCATACCCATTCACAGTTAGGTTAGCCAAATGCAGACAACAATTCTACTCCTGCAGCTTCTTCTCTCGCACTTCCCGCCTGTGGAACTCGCTCCCATATACTCGCTTCCCTGACGGCTACAACCTCTAGGAATTTAAATGCAATGTCAATACTCATCTATTAACCACTTGGCTCTAGTTCTTTCCCCACCCCGTATATCCTTTCCTTTCTCTCCACCTTTGAAACTGTCATCACACCTGCATTCTCATCCTTCTATTGCTCGTTTCTAACTGGTTCGTCTTCCTCTTCACTCTCTTTTAATTAATCTTTTTACACTGACGTAGCCCCCTGCACATCAGTGGCATTACCGCCTTGCTCGGGGTGATACGATTAAAAAAAAATATAAGTATATATTTTATGTTTAAATCTTTTCTTAAACTGCATTTTTGTAAGCATGTTCCGCCCATGTTATTCTCAGCATCCTTCTGTAGATCTACATTTCTGTTGCTTTCTTCATCGGTAAGGATATTGCCATGAGTAAATGAAATCTGTGGTTTTAACTTGTTTCTGTATCTTTTCTGTATCTTAACACTTTGCTTAGCTTTTGGAAGGCATCTTTCTCAACCCAAAGTATTTTTGGATTTTAGGCTGTAAAACAAAATAATCGTATTCCTTTGTTATACTTTTAATTTGGATAAGCTCTGGATTGTAAAATCTTTTGAATTCAAAATGAACAAATTCATTTAATAACTCTCGGTATTTACTCAGCGTAGTTTAGTCTGGTGCAAGGCCAAGACAAACAGAGCATCTGTTAGTATATTCAATGAATCGCATAAGTGTGAATAAATAAGACCGAATGCGCAACTGAACTGTCACACGACTGAAATAGTCGTGTACTTTTCAAAGAAGATCTGTTTCCAAGCCTCGGGGAAAGCAGAAAACCCCGAGTGCTGATTTCCAAGGTTTTTGGATTGGGCACAGGTGGGTTTTTCTTCCCAAAAGCGTGCTTAGTAAATATCAGGTATGAAAGCAATAATCCTATTGCCTGGTTGAATTTTTTGAGTATTTTGTAAACAACAGATGTGGTGGACGAGAGTATGTGTAGAACTTCGAGTTCTGATTAAGAAAAGAAAGACAAAACTGAAACAGAACAAAAAGCAAAGCCCTTCATTCTTTGGAAGGATATTCGCAAGTTTAAAAATGAAACGAACGAAGCTGAACTTACTGGGAAGGAGAAGTATATATATATATATATATATATAAACATTTCGATGTATTGGAAGTTTTATCACAGAAGATGAAAACGAAAATGATCTGAAAAAATATTTCAACTCAGTTTAGTTTCATCTTCAGAAAGTAACATTGACAGGCTGATCGAAAAATCTAGACGAAACGATGTCAAACACATGAATAAGATTAAAAAGCAAACGCACAGACACACACACGCACACATATATATTGTTCATATTTAATAGTTTGTATTTATATATAAATAAATGAATATGCATATATATATAAATGTGCATATATATATGTATATACATACACACGCACGCATATATATACACGCATACACTAATAATATATATATATTGTTCATATTTACTTATTTTTTTTGTAAATAAATGAATATGGACGCATAAGTGTATATATATATTTATATATAAGTCAATGAATATGTATGTATATACATATATATGTGTACGGAAATTACTGGTAGCTTCCCCTCTGTAGATAGGGGTCGCAGCTGCGAATCCTGCCGAATGACACACATTTTCGTAATAAAAATTTATCGTAAATAATCAGGCCAGTAGATATAAATATGTAATACTGTTTAATTAAAAACAGAATACCTACTTAAATAAGAGTATCGATAAAAAATAATGTTCAAACAATTCATTTCACACACACACACACACACACACACACACACACACGCGCGCACGCGCATATATATATATATATATATATATATATATATATATTTTAACTAAGTTGTTGAATTCGTAGGTTTATTAACCTTTTGTTCATGCATTTACTTTTATAAAGAGTGCTCGATACAAATGTAGAGCGTTATACTGTAATGGTTGTTACAATGTTTTTATAAATTCATAGTATCACTACACAAACATTTTCATGTTTCGAAGCCAGCCCTTTATGTTGCTGGCTTCATACTCAGGTGATTTTTTTAGAAATGAGAATTATCTAGTCGAAAAGCCAGTTTATTTGTGTTGGATTTGTTTTTTGGGGTGTTAGAGGGGTTGGTCTGTATTTTGAGTTCTGTTGACCTTTTTAAGGTCTTAGGGTTAAGTGTTTGTTTGTGGCTGAGTTCAGGATAGGTTAATCTATTAATCTTGTGAGGGATGAGGCTGCTGGCGCCTTGCGTGTTGTTATTTAGGTTTAGGGGTTGGTAGGTGTTGTTTTGTTTTGGGTTTGGTTTCTTTTTAATTTAATTTATGTTATTTTGTATTGGGGTGTGTGCTTTTTTTGTTTTTTTATTTTTTGTTTTTTATAAAATATATTTTTTTACAAAATATAGCTTTTCATAAACAAAATATTTTATAATATTCTATAGTATTTAAACCATTTTATAATATTATAAAATACAATATTTTATAATATTTAAGAAATATATTTCTTTTATAAAATCTATCCTTTATAAAACATATTTTATGAATATAAAATATATTTTTTATTTATTTATCTACTATTCTACTGCAACTGCATTGGTATTGTATAGGGTTTGTTTTCTTTTTCTGTTTATTTATAGTGTTGGTTGTGTGTATTTTTGGTGTTTATTTTATGGGGGGGTTCTAGTCGGGGTGTTTTTTTGTTTACTTAAATTTTAGCGAGAAATATTTGCGATGTTTGCATATTACTGCTAATTCGTCTCTACGGTTTAATAAATCGTTGCTGTTAGGGTACTGAAGAATGTGTAGTTTTTCACTTAGACATAAAGGGCAGATGTCATTAAGTGAGTTGCATATATATATATATATATATATATATATACATACACTCATACGTACATATATACACACATATATGTACTCATACGTACGTATATGTACGTATATAGATAGATATTCTTTTATACATAAGTGAATATGTACGTATGAGTATATATATATATATATATATATATATATATATATAAGTTTTAAACAAGTTATTACGCTACCTAAGTTTCTGCCAGGAGTGGGTCTTCAGGCGATTTTTAATCATTGATTTTACCGTTTACCGTTTTTCTTTTTAAGAACGCTCTTGTAACGGTGTTTTATTTGAACGCTCACGTGGCAGAGAATTTATGAACGCGCAATTTTTAAATTAAAAAAATTATGGCGTTCTTACCCATGGTTGTATGAAACCTATTATACATGGTTGTATAAAATCCTATTATCTCCAAAAACTTAAGCATCAATCAATCAATCAATCAATCAATCAATCAATCAATCAATCAATCAATCAAACAATATATATATATATATATATATATATATATATATATATGTGTGTGTGTGTGTGTGTGTGTGTGTGTGTGTACATATTCACTGATTTATATATAAATATAAGTAATTATTATTAATAATAGCAATAATATGTGCGTCCGTGTATTAAATCATGTACGGTCATATTTACAAGTCTATCTACATTTTTTTAAATCAGTATCACCCTAAGCAAGGTGTTAAAGCCACTAAAACACATGGGGTTACAAGGTGTGGAAGAATTCGGAAGTGAAACTTTAAAAGTGAGCAGAAAGACAGAATAATGATCAGGAGGACAGTAGACAGTGATTGACATTGCATGAACATTTTTTCAGACTAAAGGTAGTTTGAAAGTCTGGAGCCAGAAGGAAGTTATACAAGTGACTAGTGCGAGATAAGAAACTGTCAGTATGATATGCGCTTACATTCGTAAACTCAAGGTACAAAATTTAAGAGCTCGTCAGAATAATTACCATGAAGTTACTTATAAAAATGGGCCAGAGAGGCAACCTTATGGCGGTGCAAAAGTGACTGAAGCCGGCCACCAGGTTAGGACCAATAATATTGCAGATTTTCTTTGGATCTTATCAAGTAGCTCAAGGTAAATAGCAGATACACCGGGCCATATGCGGCAGCAATATTCTAAGCATGAACGAATTGTATACTTATAGATATCCAAGATAAATTTTGGAGAGAAAAAATGTCTCGCCCGACACGGTAAATTGACTTTCTTAGCAGCTGACATAGCAATGTGTTCAATATAATCTTTCCACTTCATGTCAAGGGAGAACATTTGACCTCGTAGACGCAACGTGTCACTTTCCTGGGTTTAGTATCAGACATGTTGATGGAAGTAAGAGAGGGGTTTGTCAGAAATTTAGTTTTGAAGCGTTAAAAGTGACAAGCCATCTCCCTCCACCCACCCAGTTAAAGACTGTTTTAAAGTCGTTTTGGATATTAACTGCCATTTTGACCTCGTCGGACTGATCAGCGTTACTATTGAGGCAGGAATAAATGGTTGTGGCGTCGGCGTAGATATCAAGTTCAGAGCTGATATAATCAGGAATGTCGTTAATAAAAGTCAAAACAGTGTAAGACCAAAGATGGATCCCTTGGGGATATTCGCGTTAGTATGAAAGTATCTACATTGACGATTGGATAAGAAAGACTGGATCAGCTCAAATATGTGTCTGGCAACACCGTAACTTTTCAGCTTGTGGAGATCTGTATTTTTTTTTTTTAATCATCTCACCCCAAGCAAGGCATTCCACTGCCACTATTGCGCATGGGGCTACATAGGGGAAGGTAAAGAGAAGGAGTGGTTAGACATAGGGAATGTCAGGAGGAAGGTGACAGATGAGTAAGGATAGCGAGGATGAGGGTTAGGCAGATGGGAAGAGTGCTTGATAGAATGGGAGCAGGTTAGTGTGTTAGGAGGTGTCTATTGACCTTACATTTAAACTCCTGGAGATTGTAGCCGTCGGGGAAGCAATCGTTTGGAAGAGAATTCCACAGTCGGGAAGTGCGAGGAAAGAAACTGTTGGAGTAGAAGTTACGGCTGCATTTTATCGGTTTCACTGTAAAAGGGTGGGATCTAGTTGCTAATCTAGTATCTCGTGCAAATTCGTATTTAGGGGGCACCAGTGATCTAAGTTCATCGGAGCAGAAGCCGTGAAAGTATTTATAGAAAATAAATTTGAGCCTGTCAAATGCTTTCGAGGTGTAGAGTGTTACAGTCTGTGCTTCGTCGTTTTTATTTAGATCATGATAAACTCTTTTCACAATTATTGTCAGTACATCAATAGTTGACCTGGAAAAACGAAAACCGTACTGCGTATCTGAAGAAAAGCCCCTGCGATGAGAAATGATGAACCAATTCAGCATTGTTTAGGGCTTATAGAAGTTTGTCAAAGAGAGAACGATAACAGGCTGATAGTTGGAAAGATCGACCGCCTCACTTCTTCTTCTTCTATGTGCCCTGTCCCTTCAGGACGTAGGCGATCATGGCTCTCCACGTCTCCCTATCCCTTGTGGCTCTTAGTATGTTTGCTCCTGTTGCTCCTGGCAACCCCCGTTCTGTCATCCATCTGATCAGACCTTGCAAATATGTTATCCGCTGCCTTCCTCTGTCTCTCCTTCCTTCTATCTGTCCAGTCAGTATCAGGTTCTCCAGGCTCTCCTTCCTCATTGCATGTCCCATGAACTTCAGTTGTCTCTTCCTGATGCTCAGCATCAATTTCCTTTTTGTTGCCATTCTTTCTAACACTTCGTCGTTGCTTGTATGCTCAGTCCACGATATCCGTAGCATCCTTCTGTAGAACCACATTTCGGCCGCTTCCAGTTTTGTCCTCATTTTCGATGATATTGTCCAGCATTCACTGCCGTATTGAAGAACTGACATCACGTAGCAGTCTAGCACTCTTTTCTTCGTTTCTATTGAGATCTTCCTGTGTGTTAGTATTTTGCTCATCTTCTGGAACGCGTCCTTTGCCATGCCAATTCGCCTTCGGATCTCCGTGTCGCACTTTCCATCTCCTGTTAGAACACTTCCTAGGTACTTAAATTCTTGGACTTGTTTGATTCTGTTATCCCCCACCTGTATTTGGCATTTTGGGTTGTATCTTTTGCTGATGACCATGCACTCAGTTTTCTTAAAGTTTATTTGTAGTCCCTTCTTGTCACTCTCCACTGCAACTTTCTGTATGAGATCTTGCAGTTTCCTTTTCGTGTCCGCAATCAGTACTGTATCGTCCGCGTATCTTATGTTGTTCAGGTTGTGGTCTCCAATAACAAATCCTGGTGTGTCATCTAGGGTCCTCAAAATATTCTCGCTGTATAGGTTGAACAAATCCGGCGAAAAGACACATCCTTGTCTTACGCCTTTTTCTATCTTTGTGTATCTACTGAGGTCGTTACCTGTCCGTATGCAGGCCGTTTGCTGCCAGTAGAGATTCTTGATTATTCTTATGTCTTTGCCGAAAATGTCGAGGTTGCCTAGCATCTCCATCAATTCTTTGTGTCGTAATTTGTCGAATGCTTTCGCGTAATCAATGAAGCATAGAGTTCTTAAAAACTGGAACAACAGAGAATGACTTCCAGCAGGTAGAAGAGCAGGATTATTATACAGTTTAGAGAAAAAATTTCGGGAGGACACTTCTTAACGACTATTACAGAGATAGCATGATGTCCACATGAATTGTGGGGAGCTAAATATTTATTGCATAAATCTTTAAGATACGAATAATCCACAAAGGCTAAATGGGGAATAGCGAATGATTTGGTGATTTCTATCTTAATCTAAACTTAGCTAATGTCATTCGCTGAACCATTCATACTGACAATATGTCGATCACCGTAACGCATGCACTCATCACTGTCACACTCGAAAGACAAAAATCCGCTTACACAGTTCAAAAACCTAGCATGAAAATTTTATTTGCACAAAAAATGGGAGATGGGTTATAATATTGCAAGTGATGTTTTATACAATAAAATAAATATATGTACACATAAAATCAGTGTATGGCAAAAGATCCCGGTAACCTGTGTGCAATTCTAGACCCAAAAGGTATCTCGTACTGCCTGAAAACAAAGCTATCTGTCACCTATGAAAAGGAAGAAGAAGGAGAAAAAATGGGAAGGAAAAGTGGACCTAAGTATTCACACACTAGCTAAGTTTCCAGGAAGAACAGAAAGTTTCACAATTAAGGTCCTGATCTACCTTAAAACAAGGGCTGGGATGACTAAGTTTCAGTTAGAATACCAAAATCCTCTTTCCTAAGTAACATCCAACAACCACTCGAGGTCAGCACTTCTCACACGCATCAGGCGCGAAACACTAATCAAACTTTTCCCAAATTCCGACGAAGAGAGTCGCACCTTTTCCGCTCTGATCATCATTTTAAGCTGGTGCTTAAAGCAAGCGATCAGTTGAGATGAGGTGAACTTCTCGACTCCATGAAACTCCTCATAACGTCGAGCAGACACAAGAGCACGTAGTGCTGATTCTTTCTCATTGACGGTAACACATTGGAACAGACAGTACTGGCTTTCAGGACAAAGAACTTTCCTTCCTAGGCGCGAACCATGTACCCTTCAATCAGTCTGCACAATGGGCGTACGGCACCGCAGTGAAGAAAGACATGTCCTACGAACTACTCTCAATGACCGCAGCGCACGCACTCCGGAAATTGCTAGCCCCGCTGCGCAAAGCTTTTTGGCGACTAATAGAGACTCTCGCATCACCAGCCAGGTAAGTGATGCCTCGTTGTTGTTGAGATATTTCAATCTGGGCACCGAAAGCTCGACGGAGTGAAATTCCTCGTTCGTAAGGCCGAGCTTGTTAGGGAGTTTGTCTTTGGCAGCCCCCCTCACCATCACAAGATACAATGCCTTAGGAGACAATGACTGGATGTCAAAGAGATGACTTATCACATTTAAGAGACATATATATATAGTTTTATTCGCTTATGAAGCTTAGGAGGTGCTTTTTATAGTTAATTTATTTTAAAATTTAATTAAAATTACATAAAAAAACTTCCTCTCAATTTTCATAGACAAACATAAAAGCAACAATATATATGTATATATATATATATATATATATATATATGTGTGTGTGTGTGTGTGTGTGTGTGTGTGGCGCGATAAATATATTTAGGTTAGGCACCATATCTTCATTTAAACATGTTTCATCAAATAATTTAGATATATTGTGTCTACTAATCTTATTTTAACCCCAGATAACCCCAGATAAATTTCTTGCTATGGTGATTAAAAATAGCAAGAAACGAGATGTATAGCATTTTCGTTACTTTAATTTTATTTTATAGTCCCGAAATCTTTTAATATCCCAGATCATCTTCAGGGGTTAACTAGATAATGTAGTTGTCGGTTATGAATAGTTGTAAGTTATAAATATCTTATGGTTTAACCGTTATGAGTATGTAGAAACGCAAAGCTAATTTGAAAGACGTAAGAAAAGCAATATAGTTTTTAATATCGATAAAAATTCGAATTTACAGGATTTAAATTATTGTATTTTCTTTTAAAAATTACACTTTAGATATTTTAAAAACCTACTGTCATAGCCATTTTAAAACATTAATAATACAATTTTGTTTAGTGTCGGTTTTAATTTTTTAATAAAGATGGTTTCGAGAATTTCAACAGAAATAGAATAGACTGGTCAGCAACCAAGGTTATACGACGCGTTCTCTCCTGCTATTTAACCATACAGAAATAGAGATAAATTAATGCCTTTCTCAAGGGCATATGCGAGTAAGTGATTCAATGAAACTGACTGGAATTTGAAATCTGCAGTTCGTATTCTGATTTCAAGTTGTTATGCATTAAACGACAACGTAAATCCCAAAATAAAAGGAAAGGCAAAAAAAAGAATCTTTCTACCCAGAAGATGTGTGCTGAGTTATTACAGCATGATATCCTTTTTAAGCGATATTAATAAAAATAGGACAGCACCGTTAACAAAAAAAAAAAAAAACAATTAATAGGAGAAAGGAGACGTTAAGTGTTTTGAGTCGCAGACTCCGAAATCTCAGACTGCTATTAGTTTTTATTTTTATAGTCATATCGGCCCACAGACAATCCCATTCTTGAGAGCGATAGAGGGGTGTTAGCTGCTCTACTACACTATTTCAACGGTAAAGAGTGGGACCTAGATTACAATCTAGCAGCATGTTTAAATTCACGTGAACGGGGCATTAGGGAAAAATCTGATCAGAATAGTTGCCATGAAAATATTTGTAGAAAAGACAGAGGGAAGCCAGGTCAAGATGCTAAGTCAGAACTAATTACATTGCAAATCCATTTTTTGGATTTTGTCAAGAACCTCGAAATGAATAGTAAGAGCAACCAAAGATATATGGCACCAGTATACAATGCACGAATGGTATAGTTATAAATGTGCAAAATGGATTTTGAAATAAACAAACACAACTTTTTGGCACGGTACAGTGTCCCAGACATCCTAGCAGTAGATGCAGATATAGATCCGATATATTTGGTCCACTTCAAGTACCTTCGCAAGTTTTTGTAGCTAGTTTTTTTTTTTTTTTTTTTTTTTTTTTTTTAGTAAATCTACAGTAAAAATCTCAGCTGAAATATATCTGCTGGGGTAGATGACTCAGCGATTGATAACCAGGGTATTGAGAATTTCGAGAAATAGTGATCAAACCATCCAAGAGACTTGAAGTGGATTAAGTGTAAAGACGACCGGAAGAATAGAAAAGTTAAACAAGTCTCAGTGGATAATCTAAACTTAACAGCCAGAGAAATGCGGATTGAATGACATCTTAACAGTGTAGTTTCATTTGATATTGTAAGGTTGAGTTAAAAACAAAAATTAAACAGCCGTTTACTTATACCTGCCGTTTACTTATTCACCTGAGAAGTTTCAGGGGACGTTTTGGCTTGTAAAGCCAAAAGGACCCCAACCACATGTAGTTTCAGGGGACGTTTTCGCTTGTAAAGCCAAAAGGACCCCAACCACATGTAGTTTCAGGGGACGTTTTGGCTTGTAAAGCCAAAAGGACCCCAACCACATGTAGTGCAAACATTTTAACTGCAGTAGGTTGCCAATTCTTTATTCGATAGACTGGTTGCCACCCAAAGCTATAGATCTCAGTCTGTTCTGCTTTTTATTCCTAGCTTCAGGGTAAGCACGTAAGTAAATGTAAGGAATTCGACTGGAATTCGAACTCGGTTCCCGAATTCCTCAATGCGAGCAGCTATTTATTATTCCACCGTGTCTCTACAGCTGTTTTGCAGCCAAACAAACAATATTAACCAAAAATATCGGAATAGAATATTGAATTTGTTGAAAAAATATCTAACAATTAATGCTGGAAAAAGACAATAAGTAACTTTTAGCGGTGAATATCAAACAGAGATATATCTAATGCAAACATATTAGTAAGAAAACCAATAGAAGAAAGAAACAATATAGAATACGCTACAAAATGGTGAACTTTGGTGGTTGAAGAACATTGACAAAATTTGTAGAAATCTAAACAGCGAAAACTATGTTAGTTTACAACGATCTTCTACCAAATCACGAAGGTAGAAATTTTTTTTGCATGACAGTGCACACGCATCACGGGCAACAAACATGTTTCTTGTGAATGAAGATATTTTACTTTTGAAAGACTGGTCAGCACAAAGTCATGATTTCAATATAATTCATCCATTGTGGAGCTGAAGAGACAAATACTCTAAAAATAAAAACACGTAATCCCCAACAGCTTTGGGATTAATATCAAGAATAGGAAAGAATTTTCTGTGAGAAAATATGGAACTTGTTCCATTCAATGCCGCATAAAGTTAAGGCAATTATTTGAGTCAGCGACAGTAACAAGAACTAAAAATCCTACTTTGGCGTTTTGTATTTCTATTATGATAAAGATCACGTTAAAATTCTTTTTGAATTAAGAAAAGATCTGAAAGGTGAAACTTTAGATGGTTGCTCAATGTTTTTGTATGGTCCTTTGTCAGCATAAAATATTAAATAAAATGCAGTAACTTTTCTGGCCGTAAAAGATCAGAGAAAAAATACTCTTATCATTCAACCATGAATATATTTCTAAGTCCGACATTAAGTGAATCTAGGCACCTTTTAAGCTTCACCACTAATTCAGTTCTCAACCAAATTTTAAACTGTTTAAAAAGTTAGATAGGAAACCTTAGCTATATTTTGAAAAACATTTTTGAATTTTGGTTCAGTAGAAAAAAAACCATCAAAATATGTGAAGTCTAAAAAAGGAGACTAATTACATAAGTACATAAGGGAATGACTAACGTTTCTAATAATAAATCTTATTCTTAATAACTTTTGTGCTGTTTAATATTTTTGCATCCGATTTTCAACATTTGAGTTCTGATGATATCTTTTATTCTTTTATCATTTTTGTCAATCAAATTCTGCTCATCACTTACCATTTTATCAGAACTAATTATCAGAATTAACTATAAATAATCAATTATTTTATTTTTTTTAATAAATTGCATAAATTTTCTTTTTAATATTTTTGAATGCGGTTTTCAAAATTAAATTTATATAAAATTAATAGCAATGCCTAGAAAGATGATGGATTACATGGAAAAATGTACGCATGAAAAGTAATATTTTTAACACATTTTAACCCAGTGTCTTCATTTAAAGACAACATAAAAAACTGTTAAAAATAATGGGTATAAATCATTATATAAAACCATTATTACATATAGGTAGTGAGGACATATTGATTCATCAATAAAATTACTTTCTAAATATTGCCCGGCTGGAAGAAACATTCTTGTTATTTGTAAATGAATTTAATGTTCTAAAACCTGAGGACACTGGGTTAAAATGAGTTAAGATTATATTAAGCCTGAAAAAGAACAGGACAAGTTATTAAACCTGGAAAAGTAAACGACAAGATATTTCAGTGAAGTAAAAAATGACATTTCTTACTTAAAATATTGCAGCTAAAAATAAAATTTGAATGCAATATTTTAAGTAAGAAATTTCTTATTTTTTACTTCGCTAGAATATATTGTCCTTTACTTTTCCAGGATTAATATCTTGTCCTGTTCTTTTCCAGGTTTAATATAATCTTAAGAATATTACTTTTTATGCGCACAGTTTTCCATGTAATAGAAGATAGTAGTGATGAAAGGACAAAGCGTAAGAAGACAAAATGTATTAATGCCAGTAAAAGGAATGATCTATGATGCGAACTACGAATTATAAATACTAAAATTAAGGGAGCACAAAAAAGTAAATATTTGAGAATAACTTGTGAGAGTGTGACGTCAAAATCCGAAAGTGCATTGGTATAGCGAAGAGTTTCCCAAAATCTAAGCAAAGTATTAAGAAGCAAAAGTATTAAGAAACAAAGAAAAAAACGTTCTAAATCATTATGCATAGGTCTTCCTATATGGCAGTGAATGCTAGGCAGTCTTCTCACAGATAAAGGAGAAAGTTGAAGCAACAGAAATGTTCTACAGTAAAAATGCAGAGAATATTAGGGATTGAACTCGTAAATGTTGTTGAAGATTAAAGGAAAATAGTAAGAAAACTTACACACCTAGTTAGATGAAGAAATACATGATTCATATTTATGAATCATGAATCCTCTATGAGGAAAGGGTGCTTGGAGATTTTAACACTTCAGAATATATTGAAAGCAATAGGACATACTAAATCAGCCAATAACTTTAGAAACGAACTGGCATAAATGGACGACAGAACAGGGATTTGGGGAAGTATTGAGACTTCCTCATACTTCGTCGTCCTGCGGCCTCGGCCGAGAGAGAACTCACTACACCCCATCCAGTATTCCCTGTGCATTTGGAACCCTGGCGCAGTTTATAGCGAAATTCATAATCTTGTCAAATAGCTGAATACTTGATGCTTCGCCAGGGCTACCAAGGGTGTTTTTTTTATTGTGACACTAACACTGGATGGGTTGCCTTCCAGGCTCCATCCTGTTATTTAACCCATAACTGGAGGGAAGTGACGGATGAAAATCTTTCCCAAGAGTACCAGTGCTTAAGTGAATGCAGGGTACTCAACTGGAATTCGAACTCGGCTCACCGATTTCTCATTCCAAGCCGACATCCACTGCACATCCGTCACTGAACGCTTACAGCGCCTGGTATTCCCAAACGGTCACCCATCTAAGTACTGACCAGGCTCACGTTGCGTAACTTCAGTGATCGAACGAGAACCGGAGTATTCAACGTGATATGCCATAAGCCATTGTCAGTATGCATCATACTTACAAAGGAGAGAAAGTTATGGAGCGACAAAGGTTCACCTTCTCAATGGACACGGAAAGAAGAAGAAGAAGAAGAAGAAGATGAAGAATAAGATAAAGAAGAAGAAGAAGAAAAAGAAGAAGAAGTATTTATTTTATAAGACCGAAATATAGTCAGAAAAAGATAAATTGCACGGCAAAGAGAAAGACTATATAGAAATGAAAGAAACCCAATATATTTGGGTACATTGAGTTGTTTGGTTG
Organism: Ascarosepion bandense; assembly: GCA_037127315.1. Classification (NCBI taxonomy): domain Eukaryota; kingdom Metazoa; phylum Mollusca; class Cephalopoda; order Sepiida; family Sepiidae; genus Ascarosepion; species Ascarosepion bandense. Next base: position 3,596,734 of record JBBBDQ010000713.1, read on the forward strand.
TTTTGTTTATCGGCATATCATCATCTCTATGAGTCATATAATGTTGAAATCTATATATTTTGTAAGTAATTTTATGGCTTTCATCACAAATATTTTGTACAAATTTTATACTATCAGAGCAAACTTATTATTTTAGATAAACAGTTTGAGGATGATAAAATTTAATTTTTATTATAAAAATATATTTTAGACATTAGTTGTACATTGATTGTCAATTTGCTATAAATGTCTTACAACAGATCATTTTATTATGAGAATGAATTTCTATTAGTCATTTCTTTAAAGATTTTTTTATTTGACATTTCTTAATGATTCTTTTATTGGTCATTTCTTTAATGATTCTTTTATTGGTCATTTCTTTAATGATTCTTTTATTGGTCATTTCTTAATGATTCTTTTATTGGTCATTTCTTAATGATTCTTTTATTGGTCATTTCTTAATGATTCTTTTATTGGTCATTTCTTAATGATTTTTTTATTGGTCATTTCTTTAATGATTCTTTTATTGGTCATTTCTTAATGATTCTGTTATTGGTCATTTCTTTAAAGATTTTTTTATTGGTCATTTCTTAATGATTTTTTTATTGGTCATTTCTTAATGATTCTTTTATTGGTCATTTCTTAATGATTCTGTTATTGGTCATTTCTTTAAAGATTTTTTTATTGGTCATTTCTTAATGATTCTTTTATTGGTCATTTCTTAATGATTCTTTTATTGGTCATTTATTTAATGATTCTTTTATTGGTCATTTCTTAATGATTCTTTTATTGGTCATTTTTTAATGATTCTTTTATTGGTCATTTATTTAATGATTCTTTTATTGGTCATTTCTTAACGATTCTTTTATTGGTCATTTATTTAATGATTCTGTTATTGGTCATTTCTTTAATGATTCTTTTATTGGTCATTTCTTAATGATTCTTTTATTGGTCATTTCTTTAATGATTCTTTTATTGGTCATTTATTTAATGATTCTTTTACTGCTGGTATTTTTACCACAATGTATTATTATACTTCCACAAAACAAAAATCATAAAACTCTTCACCTATAGCTGGGACCTAACAGGTGCTATAACCTCGGGTCAGGGTAAACGTGAGAACACCTGCAATTTAGAGATGGTTCTAAACTCTTCATAACCTCTAATCTTCCGATCAGAGAGCTCACTGCCGGATGTGATTTATCGTCATGCCCAGGACGAGATACAATAGGCAAATGACTTGTATGCTAAGTTTACGTAATATAATTAATTAAATTTATGATGGCACACAAAAGAATGTAATATATTACTATGGCAGTTACAAAAACCGGAAATGCATCGGTAGATGAGTTCAAAATCCAATTGTTCAATGCATCTAAAATTTAACGAGTAAGTAAAAGTCAGTCCATAGGAAAAGAAAATTTGAGTTGGAAGTTAGTTGAGTAATATGAGCGTGCACTGACTTTCTCTTGGTTTTAAAAAAACCACGGATGGCATTCGACAAATCCAACTTTTCTCTTGGGATATTATTTAATCAATTTCAACCCATGCAAGAAAGGAAAGCCAATAAGTTCGAATTTTCAGTTTTGTTTAATGTCGTATCAGCATCTGTTGGTTATTTAATGCCAAAAAGGTAGAGTTTTAAGGTATTTTTTTCAATGTTCGGTTAAAGTGAGAAGGTTGATTTAGTTACATTTTGATGAAAAATCTTATTTTGTTAATTTTAGAAAACTGAAGATGTCTCCTAGTTTTGTATTAAAAAATGTATAGCTGGTAATAATCTTTTTTCCTTCAAAAATGTATTATGACAATAAATTTTTCACTCAGAAAAGTTTTGTTGGTAATTTAAAAAAAAATATATATAATTCTGTAAAATATGTATATTTTTCTGTAAAAGTTTTTCATAGTTGACCCCAGTTTGGGGGGAATAACTATTTGACCATAGCTGGGACCCTAACAGGTGCTACCACTCTGTGTCAGGTTGGACCTGGGAACAACAGCAACTAAGAGGTGATTCCATGCCTTTCACAACCTCCCAACTAGAGGCCTTGCTGCCAGATGCAGTTTACCGTCATACCCAGGACTCCCTCCCAGTTTGGGAATTAACTATTTGCCCGTAGCTGGGACCCTAGCAGGTGCTACCACTCCGGGTCAAGGCGGACCTGGGAACAACAGCAATTGAGAGGTGGTTCCATGCTCCTCACAACCTCTCAATTAGAGGCCTTGCTGCTGGATGCACTTTACCGTCATACCCGGAACCCCCTCCCAGTTATAGGGTTAACTATTTTCCCATAGCTGGGACACTCACAGGTGCTACCACTCCGGATCAGGGTGGACCTGGGAACAACATCAATTAAGAGGTGGTTCCATGCTTCTCACAACCTCCCAATCAGAGGCTTTGCTTCCGGATAAAAGCCAATAAAACACAAAAAGATACTTGATGTGAAATAGTTAAAAAATGGAAACATTACTGATGAGCGGTAAGTGAACAGAATAATCAAGTGGACAGTAGATAGCAATTGACATGACAGTTAAATTTTTGAACATTAGTCTGCTGGAAGGCATGAAACCACTAGTCTGATCCACAACCAGAAGTACGGAAACTGTTAGCATAGAATTTAAGGTTATATCAAGATCACATCAACTGTAGAATTATTAAGCTCTCGACGCCAGTCTAGACACCAGTCAGTTAAGTACCATACGTGATACACGTTTGAGCGATCATGTCACTTTCGAGACTTGGCTGACTGGGCAGAAGATTATCCCGCAGTAGGTTGCCATTACTTTCTGTGATAGACTGGTTGCCAGCCAAGGCAATAGAACCAAATCTCTTCTATTATTTAACCCATAAATAGATGGAAGGGCCAGATTAATACATTTCCCAATAGTATTTGCGCGTAAGTGAATGCAATGAATTCAAATGGAATTCGAACTCAGCTCCCCGATTTCTCGTTCCGAGCCGATATCTACTGCACCAGGACACATAGTCAGTCTAGTACTAAAAGCACTAAACTTAAATTTAAAAAAAAAGATATCATAATGAAGAGCTAATACGAGCAATTACCATAAAAGTAGTTAGAAAAAAAGATACAGGGAGACAACCTTACGGCGATGAGAAAATAACTGAAGCCGAAATGCCATATCAAGACCGATAATATTGCTGACCCTCCATTTATATTTATCAAGGGGTTCAAGGTAAATAGCAGAGGTACCGGTCGATATGTATAATAGATTTTGGAGAAAAAACATGTCTCGCATGACCATGTGAACTAACATTCTTAACAGCTGACCAGCGATAGATTTGATAAAGTCTTTCCAATATATGACACCCGAGAAAGTTAGCTCAATAGGGCGCAACAAGGAACTAACCTGAGGGTTAGCATCAGTCATAGTAATGCAAGGCAGAGATGGATCGTTTATATCTAAACTTATATATAAATGGAACTTTGTGTGTGTGTGCGTGCGTGTGCGTCTATGTGTTTGTGTGTGTCCGTTACCTATAGACTCCCAAACGGCTAAACCGATTTTCTTGAAAATTTACACAGTTGTACTATAACCGTATGCCAGTGTTCTTAGCTAGGTTTTGTGTCGAGGTACCCCCGATAAATATCGAAATTCGATAATCGAAAAAATCGGATTATAGAAGCAGTGGTCCAATTTTAATTAAATTTGATACACTCATAGACAAAGACATAAGAAACGATATTCAGAAGTTTCAAGGTTGCAGTTCTTACCATTGTGCACAAAATCGATAATATATATATATATATATATATATATATATAAAAGGCAAGATGTTTGTGTGTGTGTGTGTGTGTGTGTCTGTTTATCTGCCTGTATGTCTGTATTTTTTCAGCCCTTTTATTTTAGTTTTTGCTTCGGGTTTAGCTCTAAGTAGGTATAATTGTAGTTCTTAGTCTCAGCCATTATACCATTTACTCAGAGAACTTATTTAGCCTCCAAAATTCAGTTCACTACGAAAAAAACTTATTTGATATCGATACCAGGAAACCAAAATTTGACTTACATCCGTTCATTTTTCTTTCAGTCTACGGTTTCGCTTTAACTGGAAACAGGTATTGCTTTTTAGTCTTTCGTGCCAACGTCCAAAGAGTCTGAGCACCATGGATTAGTTTTAAAACTTGTGCGATTGGTAAATTGTCGCAATTATTTTATTATTTCAAATAGTTTTAGGCTGAGTCTGAGCTCCAGGACCATGGATTAGTTTTAAAACTTTCATTACACCCGAGCAACGCCGGGCTATACTGCTAGTAATTAATAGAGAGAAGTTTAATTTGGAGGCGTTAAAAGTGACAAGCCATTATTTGGCCTCTAGTTAAGAACAAACTGGAGATCGTTTTTTGACATCAGCTACTATCTTGACCTTATCAAACTGATCAGAATTATCACCGACACCGGAGTAAATTGTTGTGTCATCAGCGGAAATCAGACTTGGTAAAATACCACTGAACGTAGGTGCTTCTTAAGGTCAAGGATAGAGTATTCAGTTGCTTCTATTGAGTTGTTTTTGCTCGACAGTGATTTCTATCTATTATCTGAAAAGTAATCGTTCTAGATGTTTGTATACAGTAGCGTGGCGTTCTAGACAAAGTCTTCATTAATTAACCCGGATGACTATCTAAATCATAACGCGGGAACAAGGACGGAATTGAAGTAGCTGGACGACCCGAGGTTCACTGTTTCGGAATTAATATAGGCTATTTTCATCTATCATACATTAAGAAATCAATACTTATATAATTACTAGCAGTATAGACCGGCGTTGCTCGGGTGTAATGAAAGTTTTAAAACTAATCCATGGTCCTGGAGCTCAGACTCTTTGGACGTTGGCACGAAAGACTAAAAAGCAATAGCTGTTTCTAGTTAAAAGCAAAGCCGTATACCGAAAAAAAAAATGAATGGATGTAAGTCAAATAATGATTTCCTAGTATCGATATCAAAAAAGTATTTTTCGTCGTAAACTGAATTTTGAAGGCTAAATAAGTCCTCTGAGTAAATGGTATCATAGCTGAGACTAAGAACTACAGTTATACCTACTTAGAGCCAAACCCGACGCAAAAACTAAAATAAAAGGGCTGAAAAACTGATCAGACCCGGTAGGATATAAAGGTATCGATTTCCAATATCGGAGTCAAATATGGCAACCAAGGATAGAACTGCAACCTGAATATCATTTCTTATGTCTTTGTCTATGAGTGTATCAAATTTGATTAAAATCGGACCACTCCTTCTATAATCCGATTTTTTCGGTTATCGACTTTCGATATTTATCGGGGGTACCTCGACACAAAACCTAGCTAAGAACACTGGCATACGGTTATAGTACAACTGTGTAAATTCTCAAGAACATCGGTTTAGACGTTTCGGAGTATAGAGTTAACGGACACACACAGACAGACCCACAGACCCACACGGAAAAAGTTCCATTTATATATAAGTTTAGATTTAGATACGCTATAGCTTATGTACTGTTAGAGGTGTATGTAACTCTCAGCAGAATAGAGTGTTACAGAGTAACATAGTCTATGCAGACATGTAGGCAAGATAATGAATATTCCTCGACTTGAACAAGTTAAGATTATAGTGTTAGGAAAATCTTCTTACGCGTCGAATCAAAGAAGCTTCTAGAATGGAAATTACTTTTAACCAGTAGAATACGAAGGAAATAAGGATGGTTCGGTACAGTGTGTGGAGCTTAGCGGGTTCTAGTTGTGAACATTGGAACTGGTAGAACTAAGGAATATTGTGGTCTGAGCACTTGTGACGTTTTGTTAGTGAGAGAAGTATTTTAGGATTGTTAAGTAGCGTTAGAATGTGCGTCGTGGTGCAGTGGATATCGGCTTGGAATGAGAAACCGGAGAGCTGAGTTTAAATTCCTGTCATTTACTTACGTACAAATACCCTTTTTATAATTTTTTCTCTTTCAAGTTCCTGGTGAAATGACTTGGTCTCCATTACAAATGACACACTTTTCGACAGTTAATTTGTGTTTACCCTCTTTAAAAAAATCCTTTTGCCCGTGGCCAATTATTCCACTTGTTTCTTTATCCTGAACAATATACTGTTCAACATGGGATCTTGCTTCCTATCCTCAGCTAATTTGTCTATCGACAAAATATCAGTTTCGACCCAATGTAATAAATAATCTTCAGATTTTTCCTCCTCTTTCGTATTTTCACAAGTAATTAACCTTAATTTCAACAAGGGATCTACGATTCAATAAGTTTCTGGACTTGTTTTGTAGGGGCATTTAAAATTGTTATAGGCTCTTGAAATTGTATTATGTTATTACTATACATCTGATGAGGTGACAGACCCATTTTTATCATTTCAGTTTGAAAGAGACATCTTCAGCAGGACTTGGAACTCACCCTTAATTTTGCATCATAGTTTTTGAACATTCCAGTTTTTTTCTGCTTCGACCTTGATGATTTTGTTGAATTTATGTTCAGCGCATCATCTTCTATTAGACTGTGATTCTTTCCACAGTTTGCCACGATAATTGGTAATACGTCAAACTTTTAAAAAAAGTTCTACGTAGGCTTCAAAATAGCCTAACGATTTCATCACGGATTCGTCAAACTGATTTAATTGAACAAGGAATTTTTTTTTAATATGGCTTTTCTAATTTCTTACAGAAATTTCTGGGTATGAAAGTCACTTCACTTCCCGTATGTTGGTGCATGCTCAGTAAAACATTATTGATTAGTATTTTTAATAATGCTTTTTCATTTCTTTTTTCACTAAAAAGACGTCCGTACTCATTTTCCTCACAATCTGTTGAACTATCTCTACGGCGTTCTTTTTGAATTTACACATACGTTTAAAATAATTCACATACTTTTTTCATATGCCAGACATTTCTGCTTGTCTTTTTGATGTTTATATCCACACTGAATGTACATTCTTTTTCTATGTGCCCTGTCCCTTCAGGACGTAGGCGATCATGGCTTTCCGCGTTTTCTTATCCCTGGTGTCTCTAAGCACGCCTTCTCCTATTACACCATGCAATATTCTGTCTTTTTTCGCTATCTTTTATAAGTATCAGCAATTTACAAAAAAATTTGCCGCATTTGCCAAGAAGAAATTAGTTATCTGGTTTACTTTTCTAAGTGATAAAAATCATTCAGATTTTTGCTCAAGATTTAGATGTTAGACTCCTAAGCTACGATTGCGTATACTTATAATTATCAAGCAACTAGCAGCATAGCCCGACATTGCTCGGGTGTAATGAAAGCTTTAAAACGAATCCATGGTTCGAGAGCTCAGACTCAGCCTAGAGAATATTTGAAATGATAAAATAATTGCGACAATTTAACAATCGCACCTAGTATATATATATATATATATATATATATATATATATATATATATACTAGCAGTATAGTCCGGCGTTGCTCGGGTGTAATGAAAGCTTTAAAACTAATCCATGTTTCTGGAGCTCAGGCTGTTTGGACGTTGGTACGAAAGACTAAAAAACAATAGTTATATCCAGCTAAAGCGAAACCTAGACTGAAAGAAAAATGAATGGATGTAAGTCAAATTTTGATTTATTGGTATAGATATCAAATAAGGTTTTTTCATCGTAACTGAATTTTGAAGGCTAAATATGTCCTCTGAGTAAATGGTATAATGGCTGAGACTAAGAATTACAATTATACCTACTTAGAGCAAAATCCGAAGCAAAAACTAAAATAAAAGGGCTGAAAAAAATACAGAAATACAGGCAGATAAACTGAGACACACACAAGCATCTTGCCTTATATATATATATATATATATATATATATATATATATATATATATATATTATCGATTTTCTGCACTATAGTAAGAGCTGCAACCTTGAAACTTCTGAATATCGTTTCTTATGTCTTTGTCTATGAGTGTATCAAATTTGATGAAAATTGAACCACTCCTTTTATAACTCGATTTTCTCGATTATCGATTTTCGATATTTATCGGGGGTACCTCGACACAAAACTTAGCTAAGAACACTGGTAGACGGTTATAGTACAACTGTGTAAATTTTCAAGAAAATCGGTCCAGCCGTTTCGGAGTCTATAGGAAACGGACACACACACACACACACACACACACACACACACACACACACACACACACACACACACACGGACAAAGTTCCATTTATAAATAAGTTTAGATAATTGTTCATTCGGTTCTTTAGATATCGGTGACGCCAGTTTTGCGTCCTGTCAGTAAGTCGTTTGCATTTAAATAACGCACGAACAACAGCTGCAGGTATTTATACTGTAAGTGACGTCCTATGTAAATATCCCACTTCAAGGGTGTAAAATGACTGGCTACTCACTAGGACGCGCAGAGGTTTTTAGACTTTACTGGGACCAATAGCGAGGACTGTGCAGCTCCTGCCAAAATATGAGAGCTATACTTCATCGTATTCCTGGCACTGTGGTTTATAAGGCATATTTCGATAGAGAGTACTAAACGGTTAGAATGATTAGAACATGTATACAATCTGTGCTTTAATAAATGGATGGCAAGATTACAGAAGCCTACAGAAAGAATGCATCGAGATGGGCAATTGGTTAAAAGTTCTCAGCTTAAGCCACTCAACTTGTCATTGTTCTTTCAATGTCAAAACAAAATGTAGTTTTGTAGTAGATTGTAGTTTGTACATGTTCGAAATTATAATTTATAATGAATATTCATTGCTCAATTTCTATATTGAGCACTGTTTTAAAATAATGTTTTGAACGTGTAATTATTTTTTCATTCCATATTTATTTGAATTTATCTATCTATCTATCTATCTATCTATCTATCTATAATGCACAGAAATCATCATCATCATTTATCCATCAGGCCCAGATGGTGCATAGGACAGCAACTTTTTGTTGCTGTTTCTGTAAAACTGTTTTTTACGGGGCAGGTTTGTTAGCCCTGCACTCAACACCCAAAAACTAAAGGATAGGTTTGGGCGTTTGGTGCAGAAATTACAATGCACAGAAAAGAAAGAATTAATTACTTTTCTTTTCTTTAAATATATATATATATATATATATATATATATATATATATATATATATATATATATAATTTACAGAAAAAGAAATGTAATATATATATATATATATATATATATATATATATATATATATATAGTAATATTATTAATTGTGCTTCGTCAGGCGGTGGTTGATCCCTAGCCAGTGACCAACCATCGGCTGACGATGTACAATTAATAATACAGAAACATGATAGCTTTTGTGTAGCAATGTAAAATGTTTTTATTAACAAAAAAAAAATTGCAATTCTAATTCCATGCTCTTATGGCTTAGGTAGCGAATCCGGCTGACACCAAATCGGTCGAGTTTCGATCCCGGCCAGAAGCAAGTGGATGTGTCTACCCACGCTGATGAGCTGTGATACAGCAAAACTGACTTGCATGTGGATGATTAATATGTAAATATATATAGATATACAAGGTAACTAAAAAAGTTTTGCCCGTTTTTTGATTAGTCATTGAATGAAGTAAGAACATCAGACGTTATAAAAAGCACACGCACCGTGCCTGGCCATCAGTTATACGCCGGACAGCTGCGAGAAGGATGGAAGTGTCTAGAGATCTTGTTCGGGACTGTTTGCTTTACGACTTCAAACTGGGCTTATCAGCAGCTTCATCAAGTCGCCGCATATGTCAAGCGTTTGCGGATAGTGCTGTCGATGAACGTACTGCAAAGCGTTGGTTTCGAAAATTCAAGTCAGGAGATTTGTCTCTCCATGATGAGCATCGCAGTGGACGACCACATGTCTTGAATTACGTATTCCTGAAGGTAGCCATTGAAGAGGACAGTAGTCTAACGTGTGGGGAACTTGCAAGACAGTTCAACGCTTCCGATGAAACAGTTAGACTTCACCTGCACCGCCTAGGTAAGACGTACAAACTTAGCAAGTGGGTTTCGACAAGTGGGTTTCGACAACGAGTGGCAGCCTGCATACATGCTTTCTCGCTACCGTACCGCATCCTTATTCAATCGAGTGCTTACCAGTGATGAAAAGTGGGTTCTGTACAAAACTCCCAAGTGTTCTAGTCATTGGTTGTCTCCTCAAGATGCTGTCCCTCACACCGCAAAACCGCCTATGCACCCACGCAAGATAATGCTTTGTGTCTGGTAGACAGGTCGTTAAGTGGTTCATTATGAGCTGCTACCAATGGGCCAAAAGGTCACTGGAGACCTATACTCGCAGCAATCGAAACGTGTGCAACTGGCATTGCGCCAGAAGGAGCCAGCACTGGTCAATCGCAAAGGTGTGCTTTTCCTCCATGACAATGCCAGGCCGCATGTCGCGCGAGTGATCAGGGATACCATACAGCAATTTGGGCGGGAGACTTTGTGCCATCCACTTTATTCACCTGACCTTGCACCATCCAATTACCACCTCTTCCACTCCCTGGATAATCATCTTCATGGGCAAATCCTTCACCAATGAAGTAGACTTGCGCAAAGCCCTCACGGATTTTTTTGCGTCAAAACACCACGAGTTCTACCGCAAGGGCATTGAACAGCTAGAGACACGTTGGCAGAAGGTGCTGAATGCCGATGGCGGTTTCTTCGAAGACTAAATATAAGTTACACATACTTTGAAGCGTTTTCTTCTTTTCCTTTATAAACCAATAGAACTTTTTTGTTACCTTATATATATATATATATATATATATATATATATATATATATATAGCGTAATGATAATCCACGTATACTGTTTTAAAATGTATAGGAA
>JBBBDQ010000713.1:3610000-3627500 GCA_037127315.1 Ascarosepion bandense
GGCTTAGGAAGCGATCGGAGCTAATACAGATCTGTCTGCGGATGACTATAGTATAGATAGATGGATATCAGGTTTTAAAAGTGACGACACATAATCTTTTAAAGAAACACTCTTTTGAGCAGCACACCTTCAGAAAGACTCCTTAGGGCAACAATAAACAAAATGGCGAAACTGAAAAAGGTAAACATGGTGGTAAGCAAGGCGCCTTGATTAGAATAATTTAGCTTCTGAAAACACTAAATCGCGTCTAAATAAGCTCCCAGTGAATGTAAAACAGAATTTTAATTTTACTCACGACCCACCCCTGAGACACAGAGAACGAAGAAAGTTCTCGTTCTGCCTACACAAAATCGCTTGATAAAATTCTCCTAAACGCCGTAAATGTTTGACTGACTGAGCCGTGTGCAGCACCCTGCACGTCCATCGAAATCATAGGATGTCCAGGAAGTCAAGTTTGGGTCAGATAGTTTTTTTTTCTTCAGATTCCATTTTGCACATTTATTAATCTACCATTCGTCTGTGCATTGAATACTGTTGCTGAATACTGGCTGGGTACCCCTGCTAGTCGCTTCGATATCTCAACAAAATCCAAAGAAGAAACCGTAATGTAATCGATCCTAACTTGGCATCTCGACCTGACGTGGCTTCCCTCTATCTTTTCTACAAATATGTTCATGGCAACTGCTCTGACGATCTTTTTGTCTTGGTGCCTCGGGCACATGAATTTAAGCGTACTAATAGATTGTAGGATGTGCGTTGTGGTACAGTGGATATCGGCTCGGAACGAGAAACTGGGAGCCGAGTTCGAATTCCAGTTGAATTCCTTGCATTCACTTACGCGCAAATACCCTTGGGAAAGGTATTAATCCGTCTCTTCCCTCCAGTTATGGGTTAAATAGCAGGACAGATTGGGTTCTATAGCTTTGGTCAGCAACCAGTCTACCGCAGAAAGCAATGGCAACCTACTGCGGGATAATCTTCTGCCCAGTCAGTCATGTCTCTTTCGAGACATGATCGCCCAAGTGTGTATCACGTATGGCACTTAACTGACTGAATAGATTGTCATATAGGTCCCACAATTTTACCGTTGAAATAGTGGCAGCCACTTCTAATCGAATAATTTCTTTTCTAGCACGTCTCGCCTCTGAAACTCCTTTCCGTTTACTTGCTTCGCTGATAGCTACAATCTCCAAAATCTTTTTGTGTGACGTCATTTGCTATTTTCTATCTTCTTGAATCTCGTTCATCTTTCATTCTTTCTTCAATACCCCCCGTACCTAGTTTTTTTCTCTCACTGTAACCCCCTGTGCATTAGTGGTGGTCCCACATTGCTTGGGGTAAAATGATTAAAAAATATATCTAGCGAAACAAGCTTACTAACCATTATACCATGTCAAAATACTTAAAGCTTCCATATATCTGGCATAGGGCGACATTGACGAACTTCTGTCTTAGGAAAGAACTTCTTCTATAATCTAATGTGTAGTTAATCTCACTCAGTTTTTTATTCTGTGGCTTGTTGTATATCTCCTTCCCTGCTGCAATGATGTCTATGATATGTTTCACGGGGTGAAATTACCTTTCCCACGTCAACCTAGCGTAAAAATGCGACAGGTCTTTCTTTCCAACCTGATAATTCTGAGTTTAACTTAATTTTGTTTGTATGTGCGTAATTTGCATGCATTTAGTTCTACTAAAAGTTGAACTCACGCTGCTAGTTTTGAGACTTGGACGATTGTCTGTGTTAAGACATTTTCCAGTGTACCTTTTGTTATGTCAAGTGGCGTTTGGAATAATCATATTGGTAGGAATGTTTAAACTTATAGAAAGACTAGCAGTATAGCCCGTCGTTGCTCGGGTGTAATGAAAGCTTTAAAACTAATCCATGGTCCTGGAGCTCAGACTCTTTGGATGTAAGCACGAAAGACTAAAAAGCAATAGTTGTTCCTGCTATCAATATCAAATAAGTTTTTTTCGTCATAAACTGAATTTTGAAGGCTAAATAAGTTCTCTGAGTAAATGGTATCATGGCTGAGACTAAGAACTACAATTATACCTACTTAGAGCCAAACTCGAAGCAAAAATTAAAATAGAAAAGCTGAAAAAATACAGATATATAGGCAGATAAACAGACACACACACACAAACATCTTGCCTTTTATATATATATATATATATTATCGATTTTCTGCACTATTGTAAGAACTGCAAGCTTCTGAATATCGTTTCTTATGTCTTTGTCTATGAGTGTATCAAATTTGATTAAAATCGAACCTCTGCTTCTGTAACTCGATTTTTTCGATTATCGAATTTCGATATTTATCGGAGGTACGTCGACACAAAACCTTGCTAAGAACACTCACAGACGCTTATAGTAAATCTGTCTAAATTTTCAAGAAAACGGTTCAGCCGTTTCGGAGTCTATAGGTAACGGGCACACACAGACAGACAGACAGACAGACAGACAGACAGACAAATTTCTATTTATAAATAAGTTTAGATAGATTGCATAATATTTGATCCCTGGAGCGAAGTAATAATAAGTAAACTTACCTAAGTGTGCCGCGTGAAAGAAATAATTTAATCCTGCCAGCAGCTGTGTTTGGGACAGAAACCTACATTTATGGAGGCAGTCGTCAGTTTTATTAACCTATAAATTTGTATTTTTATTTATTTGCCGAATAGAGAAACTATTATTATTACAAAAACTTTTATTGCTACAAAAGTCACACTTAAAGTTTGATAAATAAGAGAATTAAAGTGACGCCTTCAAAAAAGAAAAAAAAGGTTGCAAATCTGTGTTTATTGACTTTGGAAAACGTGCGGAATGGGATAAAAAGAAAAGGTAATAGAAAGAGTGAGTAAATGAATAATGAGGTGTAAATATAGCACCGAGGGATGAAAGAATGGGAAGGCGGGAAAAAAATGAAGTTGAAACTTTAAGAAAAAAAAGAACTAACAAGGAGACAAGATAGAAAATGAAAGTGAAAGAAAGACGATAAAATGAAGGCAAATCAGTGAGGCTAAATGCAAACAAATTGAAGGAGATAGATAAAAAAAAAAAAGAATAAAGAAAGAAAAGGTGGAGGCGATATTGACTAAATCTGTTGTGGATCCGGGTGAGGAACCACACAAAAATAATGAACAACAAAACAGATATTTGAGATAGAAAAATAGGTTATATTGAACGTAAATATACAAACTGGAACGCAGTTTAGTAATCCAGTAATACGATTAGTAAGAAATATATATATATATATATATATATATAAGACTTGTTTATATATATATATATATATATATATATATATATAAACAAGTCTTTGAAGTGAAGCTGTCTTGAACTAGTATATCTGTGTAATATTATTCTGGCTGAGTCGAGCTCAGAGCTACTATGCCAACTGACGCAGTATTTTCTGTGTAACTTCGGTATCGTTCAGTAACTTACGGATCAGTCCTGATGTCTCTCACGGATCGATATCAATCCCCCCCCCCACTGGGTCAAAATGTGGCACAAGGCTTTTTTTTAGAGTGGTTGATCCGGTCAATGCAGCCCAGCCAAAAATAGCTGTCTGACTTTGCTCAGTCGTGACTCTACCCTTCGGCATAGCCACGACTGGGTTAATGCTCTCCACCCGAACGCCGACAGTGTTAACTGCGGAGATAAACTCGGACGGAACTCTACGATTCTCTCTATGGCAGGAGTATATGTATACTCACGTCGAGTTCATTATCATAGAAAAATGGGAGATCCCACAACAATATGTACACGACTTGAAGTGAAGCCGTGCTGGAAATAGTATATCTGGTACTATCATTCTAGCTATGTAGAGCTCAGAGCTACTATGCCAACTGACGCGGTATTCTCTGTGTTCGTTATCTCTCGGTAACTTACGGATCAGTCATGTTCTCTAGCGAGTCTCTCCCAATAACTGTCTATGGCAGGAATATATGTATACTCACATCGAGTCCATTATCATAGAAAAGGGGGAGATCCCACAACATAATCTATAATGTCCAGATATATTTTTATTGTTAATAAAAATTCAAAGAAGAAAGGACCCGAAAAAGAAAGATAGTAGACAACAATAATAATAATGAAGATTAAGAATAAGAAATATTGTTCATATAATAATAATAATAAAAATAATAAGATGAAGAAGGAGAAAAAATGGTCCATCGACTTCTACTACTAATAATAATAATCATAAGAAGAAGAAGAAGAAAGTAGAAGAGAAAAGAGAAATATTGTGTATCGGGCAGTTACGTGTCATACATGATACACGCTTGGGCGATCATGTATCGAAAGAGACATGACTGACTGGGTAGAAGATTTTCCCGCAGTAGGTAGCTATTACTTTCTGCGGTAGAATGGTTGCCAACCACGGCTATAGAAGCCAATCTGTCCTGCTATTTAACTCATAGCTGGAGGAAAAATCAACGGATTCATACGTTTTCCAAGGGTATTTGCGCGTAAGTGAATGCAACGAATGCAACTGGAATTCGAACTCGGCTCTGCGATTTCTCGTTCCGCGCCGATATCCAGTAATTATAACAAGAAGAAAGAGAAATATTATTGATATAATAATAATGTTATATATCCATAAACGACAAATAACAAACACGCATGTATATAAAAATATGACTTCTGTTTTTATTAATGACGATGGACCGTGTAGCCTAGGGAACAGAGAGTTGAGGGAGCGCGCCTCTAATTGGGTTCGACGGGAGTGTAGCCTCTCTGCTTAGCTCTTCTAGCTTCTTCTTCGCCTTCTTCGGCCTTCTTCTGCTCTGCTGGCTTCTTACATCTTCTCAGCCTCTTCTGACCGACTGACTGTGACTAGTCCTCTGCCAGACTCGTCTGTCGAGACTCGTCGGTCTCTCTGCCCAGACTCGTCTGCCTCTGTCTCTCTCTTTTGTCGAGACTCGCTGTCCGACTCTCAGCGACTGACTGGGACTCTCTTCTGTGTTTCGAGGTCTTTATATATCTTCCAAAACCGGAACTCGTTTTCTTCCGGGTTTTGCCTCGATCCGCGACGCCTACTCGACGCTCACGTAATTCTCAGAGTCACCTGTCTGTTTGCTCTGAGCTATTTCCGCTCTGCCGGAAATAGGGTCAAAATGACATCCGCTGCTTTCAATGACCGAAAACACCCACGCTTCATCAGCCTTCTCGGGTGGGGCCAGATTATTATATTACAATAATAATAATAATAATAATAATAATAATAATAATAATAATATTCAAAAGAAGAAGTAGAAAAAAAGGAAATATTATTTAAATGAGAAATCCATATTGTCCAAAAAAGAAACAACGTATATGACGAAACAAAAGAATATTATGATGATAATGATCGTGTAGTAAAAACATAATAATTGAGAGAAGAATGAAGATACATTAATATAAAGAAGCAGATATTGCAGAGTCTTACAAATAAAATAGAAAGACAAAAAGGATCTGAAGAAAAAAAAAAGAACAGAAAAAATTGAGAATAATAATAAAAAGAAAAAGAAAATAAAGAAGAAATATGATGTAAAATGGAGAGAATACAGTTTCGTCAAAGACACTGGAACGAAGAACGCCATATTTATGATTAGGGTGCTCTCTGGAAAGACAATAAAAATGAAGAAGGTCTTGTACCTATGTTTTATCGATTATGCGAAGGCGTTCAACAAAATAGGCCACAAAGAATCGATGGAGATGCTCATCAGCCTCGACATATTTGGGAAAGACATAAGAGTAATTAAGAATCTCTAATGGCAGCAAACTGCCTGCATACGGATAGGTAACGAATTCAGCAGATATACAAAGATAGAAAGAGGCGGAAGACAAGTGTCTTTTCACCGGATCTGTTCAACTTGTGCAGCGAGAATATTTTGAGGACTCTAGATGCTATGCCAGGATTTGTAATCGAAGGCCACAATTTGAACAAAATAAGATACGCAGATGATACAGTGCTGATTGCAGACACGGAAAGGAAACTACAAAACCTCCTACAGAAAGTAGATGATGAGGATGACAAAAAAGGACTACAAATAAACCGCAAGAAAATCAAATGCAATCAGCAAAAACAGCAACCCAAAATGCCAAATATAGATGAGGGATACTAGAATCAAGCAGGTACAAAAACTTTAAATACCCGGGAGGCGTTCTAACAGGAGATGGAAAGTGCGGCACAGATATCCGAATCCGAATTGGCACGACGAAGGACGCATTCCAGAAGTTGAGTAAAGTATTAAGACAGGAAACTTTTACTAGAAACAAAGAAGAAAATACTAAATTGCTATGTGATGTCAGTTCTTTAATATGACAGTGAATGTTTGACAATATCATCGAAGATAAAGGAAAAACTTGAAGCAGCTGAAATGTGGTTCTACAGAAGGATGCTGCGGATATCGTGGACCGAGCATATGAGTAATGATAAGGTGTTGGAAAGAATGACAACGAAAAGAAAATTAATAGTGAGCATCAGGAAGAGACAACTGTAGTTCCTGGGACATGCAATGAGGAAGAAGGGCTTGTAGAACCTGATACAAACAGCACAGATGGAGGGAAAGTGAGACGGATGAAAGCAGCGGATGACATATTTGAAGGGCCTGAGCACGTAGATGACAGCGTTGCGTGGTGTAACAGGAGAAAACGTGTAAAGAGCCACCAGGGATAGGGAGATTGGAAAGCCATGATCGCCTATGTCCTGAAAGGACAGGGCACATAGGAAAAGAAGATAATAAACCAAGAATAATAACGGGAAAGGTGAAACAAAAATATTCTAGATCCCACCCTTTTACAGTGAAACCGATAAAATGTAACCGCAATTTCTACTCCAACAGTTTCTTTTCTCGCACTTCCCGACTGTGGAATTCCCTTCGACATGATTGCTTCCCCGACGGCTACAATCTCTAGGAGTTTAAATGTAAGTTCAATAGACACCTCCTAACATATTAACTCGCATCCATTCTTTCAATCACTCTTCCCATCTACCCAACCCTCAGCTTCGGTATCCTTACCCATCTATCACCCTCCTTCTGACATATTCCAATATCTAACCACTCTTTCTCTTTACCTTCCCCTATATAACCCCTTGCGCAATAGTGGCAGTGGAATGCCTTGCTTGGGGTGAAATGATTAAAAAAAATGATCATGAAGTTAAAATGAAAGAAAAAGTAAAAGAAAATCTCTGAAACGATAAAGAAATATTTTAATAAAAAAGGAAGAAGAAGAAAAGAAAGAGAGGAAGAAGATGAGCAGGAAATGTATGGCGCACCTTCAGGACAATTTTTACAAATTTTGTTATCCTTTGTAAGTCTTAAGCTAGTTTGTCTTTTTGCCATCCTCCCGACTCCATATAAACACATAGGAAAATACAAAGAAAACAACGAAAAGATTTAGATTCCTGTTAGTAAAGGAAAGAGGAACATTTTTCCACGATGGAAAACAGAAAAGTAAAGAATAAAATCAGGACAATCAAGATGTCGCAAAGAAAGTGAAAATTCGCATCAGTGAGAACGAGTTTTGATTGAGATCGAGAGAAACAGTAATGATAAGGATGTGGATAACTTTATGAGATAAAAACGTACGGATGTCTCACGAAATAAGAACAAAAGTCAATTTGCAACAAATAAAAGTTTAGAAAAATTCAAGTAAATTAAAGAAATAGATAAACGAGAAAAGGGAATAAAAATAACTCGATTGGATGAAGAATAAAGACCAGCGAGAAAATACGAGATTTCGGAATGCGAACATGAGATTCAAATAAATTGCCTAAAAAGCGTGAATAAAATAAAATTAGAAAAAAAAAACTGCGAGACAAAACACATGAAAACCGAAGATTGCTTAAAAACATAAAAAAAATGGATGATATGGAAGATAAAAGTAGACATGTAAATAAATCCTTTGCAAGGATATAAAAAAGAAAAAAAAATTAGCAAATAACTCAACAGAAAGAAAATGGCTGAAGGGATATCAGTGAATAAGAAATCGGTTTTGTGTGTAAGACTAACGTGGTCTAAAACGAATCTGATATTGCACTGCTAGTTCCTTTCGACGAGAAAGCGTATATTGTTTTGACAAGAGACGTGTTAGTCGATCTAATGGTCTACTCCCTAACGATTGTCAAGACAGACAGAGAAACATGGCATTCCAGTGTAATAAATCCAGGACATCATAGGGGACACGATTTTTGCGAACATTGAAACATTAAACCAATATCTGTTGACCTATTCATTTCACGCCTTGGAGACAGCAAACAAGCGAATATGATTTATTATAGAAAGTGCAAGGATCTAAACAATATAAAATATTATAGAGGCCTCCACACAAAGGTCGGCATATTCATTTTATTGGGAAATAAAAACATGTATACATTCGTCCGAAATATAATATACTGTCAAATGAATGCTTATCTGAAATTTTCAATGTATAATTCCATGTCCTTCCTCTCTGTCTATTTATTTCGATCTGTTTGTATCTATTCATACAAAATCTATCTATCTATCTATCTATCTATCTATCTATCTATCTATCTATCTATCTATCTATCTATCTATCTATCTATCTCATTCTGTTCAATATCTATCTATCTATCTATCTATCTATCTATCTATCTATCTATCTATCTATCTTATTCTGTTCAATAGCTATCTATCTATCTATCTATCTATCTATCTATCTATCTATCTATCTATCTCATTCTGTTCATTCTATTCTATCTATCTATCTATCTATCTATCTATCTATCTATCTATCTCATTCTGTTCAATATCTATCTATCTATCTATCTCATTCTGTTCAATATCTATCTATCTATCTATCTATCTATCTATCTATCTATCTATCTCATTCTGTTCAATATCTATCTATCTATCTATCTATCTCATTCTGTACAATATCTATCTATCTATCTATCTATCTATCTATCTATCTATCTATCTATCTATCTATCTTCATTCTGTTCTATCTATCTATCTATCTATCTATCTATCTATCTATCTATCTCATTCTGTTCAATATCTATCTATCTATCTATCTATCTATTATATATATATATATATATATATATATATATATTTATCTATCTCATTCTGTTCAATATCTATCTCATTCTGCTTGCTATCTATCTATCTATCTATCTATCTATCTATCTATCTATCTATCTATATATCTCATTCTGTTCAATATCTATCTATCTATCTATCTATCTATCTATCTATCTATCTATCTCATTCTGTTCAATATCTATCTATCTATCTATCTATCTATCTATCTATCTATCTATATATATATATATATTTATTTATCTATCTCATTCTGTTCAATATCTATCTCATTCTGCTTGCTATCTATCTATCTATCTATCTATCTATCTATCTATCTATCTCATTCTGTTCAATATCTATCATCTATCTATCTATCTATCTATCTATCTATCTATCTATCTATCTATCTATCTCATTCTGTCCAATATCTATCTCATTCTGCTATCTATCTATCTATCTATCTATCTATCTATCTATCTATCTATCTATCTATCTATCTGTCTATCTATCTATCTATCTATCTATCTCCGTCTTTTTATATAGCTCTGTTTATCACATGAGTAAAATTAAAAACAAGATTTTTAAATATCTATAAGTTTTTTTACAGCACGGGGCTTTCGTAGTTTCCCATGTGAGTACCTGCTATTTTAGTAAATGTAGAATTTGGTTGTGTGTGAGTAAATCACAATAAATGAACAAGTCGTGTATCAGATAAGCTAGTTATAGGATAGTCAGTAACGATCAGCCTCACTCAACTTCTTCGACTCGTGTCAAAATTGTATGTAAAATTATAATCAATATACACCTTCTTTCTTTCTTTCTTTCTTTCTTTCTATTTCTCTAAGTATGTCTTTGTTTGTTCCTTATCTATCTATCTATCTATCTATCTATCTATCTATCTATCTATCTATCTATCTATCTATGCGAGTCCTGGGCACGACGATAAATTACATCCGGCTGCAAAGTCTCTGGTCGGGAAATTGGAGATTTTGAGGAGCGTGAAAACAACTCTTAATTGTTATTGTACCAAGATCAACTCTGACACGGTGTAGCAGAACCTGTTAGGGTCCAAGCTATGGAAGTTTAAAGATTTATTTTTATCGTAAAAATACTAGCCATACATTTTTATATAAAAAATCTAACAAGATCTATTTATAGTAAAATTATCAACAATACGGTCAGGTCAACACATACTAAGATAAACCACATACCAAAGCAGACTGATGCCATCAGACCATAAAGATCCTAACTATCAATCACATATATACATACCATAAACACACACACATACATGCTCTAGCACACATACATACATACACACATACACACACACAAACACACACACACACACACACACTCACTACAATTAACGACAGCAGCAGTAACCTGGAATGACCATTTGTTGAAAGGTATGAACTCAAACACAAGCTCTTTAAACATTCTGAAGATGAGATTTTAATCGCAAAATATTAATCTAAACTTATTTATAAATGGAACTGTGTGTGTGTGTGTGTGTGTGTGTGTGTGTGTGTGTGTGTGTGTGTCCGATAGCTATAGACTCCGAAACGGCTAAACCGATTTTCTTGAAAATTTACACAGTTGTACTATAAGCGTCTGCGAGTGTTCTTAGCTAGATCTTGTATCGAGATACTCCCGGTAACTATCGAAAATCGATAATCGAAAAAATCGGGTTATAGAAGGAGTGGTCTAATTTTAATCAAATTTGATACACTCATAGACAAAGACATAAGAAACGATATTCAGAAGTTTCAAAGTTGCAGTTCTTACAATAGTGCACAAAATCGATAATATATATAAAAGGCAAGATATTTGTGTGTGTGTCTTTTTATCTGCCTGTATGTCTGTATTTTTTTCAGGCCTTTTATTTTAGTTTTTGCTTCGGGTTTGGCTCTAAGTAGGTATACTTGTAGTTTTAGTCTCAGCCACGATAACATTTACTCAGAGGACTTATTTAGCTTTTAAAATTCAGTTTACAGCGAAAAAAACTTATTTGATATCGATAGCAGGAAATCAAAATTTGACTTACATCCATTCATTTTTCTTTCAGTCTACGGTTTCGCTTTAACTGGAAACAACTATTACTTTTTAGTCTTTCGTGCCAACGTCCAAAGAATCTGAGCTCCAGGACCAGGGATTAGTTTTAAAGCTTTCATTACACCCGAGCAACGCCGGGCTATACTGCTAGCGTATAATCAATAGGTAATACCCAACAACAACTTTACCTTCCTTTATTTTACTATACGCATTGTGACAGCCTTCAAGACTTAACCTTAATCCATATCAACAATACATTTTACAGTAGAAGTTTGAACCACACAGTTTTATAGCAAAATGACAAACAGCTCATCTTATCTGTAGTTGAATGCATACAGTTGCATTGAAAATGTATTTAGTCGAAGGCATAAAATTGTGTTCAAAATATTTAGATTTCGGCATGAAATTACCCACAGAGTATAGTAAGTCGTGAGATAAAATCAAACAACCAAACATATATAGCTAAATATATTCCTAATTACGTACAATCTATCTATCTATCTATCTATCTATCTATCTATCTATCTATCTATCTATCTATCTATCTAAGATTTCATTCTTTCTGTCTTTCTATCTCAGTATGTATCTCTCTAAGATTGTTCCTTAAAGCTTTCCACTCTCTCTCACTACCTATATAAGACTGTTCATTCGGTTTCTCTATCTATCTAAGACTGTTCATTCTATCTATCTATCTATCTATCTATCTATCTATCTATCTATCTATCTATCTATCTATCTATCTATCTATCTATCTGAGTCTGTTCAATATCTATCTATCTATCTATCTATCTATCTATCTATCTATCTATCTATCTATCTATCTATCTATTAGCAAGTCATTCGTATATCGTTTCGAAACACTAAAGGAAAAGTTAAAAGGAAATTGCCAGGGCTGGCTAATTGTGACAATGCCACCCGCTTGGCCGGTTGGTTCGGTCGCTCACTGGTTCGGGAACGGATCGCGCTGTGATGATCTCGAAACGGTACCAGTTATGTCGACGCTTTCGGGCTGCTGTTGCTGGTCGTGATGATCTCGTCACAAAAGCTGGTCCTCAAGACGTCTTTTACAACAACGGACCACTGCACACGTTGTGACTTGATCTCAGAAAGTCGCGTTGTGCAAATCCAGTAACCGTCTTTCCATCAGAATCAGACCGGACACTTGTGTACACTTGTGGTTAAAATTAAACACGGCACAAAAAAAAAAAAGAAAAAAAAAGTTAAATAAATGAATAAGGTCGAAGCTGCTCGGAGAGTTGCGAATAAAGTCTTTATAATAATAAAAAATATTAATTACAAAAGCGGAAATACAATTGTCGTAACGCCAGTTTACAATGGAGAGAGGATTCGTTTAAAAATATCAGAGCTTTCAATCTTCAAATAAAAATGTCTTTTCCAAGTTTTCGTTAAAACTATCAGAGATTTTCAATTTCTTTTTAAAGCCTTTTCACATATTTTCTATAACCAGAGCTGTCAATTCTCTATGCAACTTTTAAAACACCAAAGTTCTTTCGGGCCCTTATCGGAGCTTAACGGAATTTACCGAATCAAAGGCGGCTAATGGCTGCGTCATGACGGCGGCGATGTGGGGGTTGGTTTATCTTTGTCGCCTGGAAGCTCTCTCCCAACTTATCTGAATTTTCTCGCTGAGTCTCTATTTTTATAACCAACTCCAATCCTCTCGCCGACTCAAATCCTTCAACCAATGAGATTATTTTCCATCCACACGATTTGCGGGGAGCCATGGCTCGACGAATGAAATATCAACAGCTCACATAACGTAATGTCTGTCTGTCTTCTTTCTTTCGATTACATCATCGGTCTTCTGATCCTATAATTTCTGTTCCCAGGAACATCTGTTGGAAGATCTAACCCTACTTGACCTAATCAAGTAAATGCTGAAATTTTGTTACGGCTACTTACAAAATTTTAGCTTGCCCAAAACAATCCGCTTCGAACACGAAAAAAGAATAATTATAGATTTTTTTCTTTCTTTTCTAACCGTCAGCCAATTTTTCTATTCCCTGGATTTTACAAGCACACGATAGTATTAAAAATAGTTTTTTTTTACATAAACTCACATCGCGAATTACAATAAAGCATAACTAATAATACCACTAATATTAATTTCTCTCTCTCCGTTGTATTAAACCAGACAAAAAAATATATCAGCTGGATATAGTGTCACAAAATAAAGGGAATCCAGGTTCGATTCATGTCGCTATGATCAACACCGGTAGACATTAATTTCATTGCCAAAAAATCATTGCTAAAAATACATGTTTCCTACTCGCCTTTCGAACTGTAAAAGACGAAACCGAATTGAATCAGAAGTGAGCCACTTAAAATAATTGGATGCAAGCCTTGTGTGTGATTCTCATTTTTTCTGTTCACTCAGCTCTTGGTAATTAATTGACACATTTGTCATTTTTTTCATCTGATTAGGTTCGACATCGAGCCAAATCCTGGCATCAAAACCAACACTTTTGGCGCTGATGATGAGATAGGATCAGTTGGCGTAGAAAATATTTTCGGAATGCAGTTAGACAATTATCACATCATTTTCGTCTTAATTTCTGCGATGAGGAGCTTTTATTTACCATATTTTTGATCGGTCTAATGTCTCCATCTTTGTTAGTATTATCATAAAGATTCGATTATTGTGGCTTCCGACCTTCTTCAGGATTTTGTTGATCTGTGAATAATCTACAGGGAATTTCGAACTGAACCTTTCATTCAAAGTACGGAGGTAGATAGATAGAATGTAGTGTTTTTTTTTTCGTTTTGTTTTTTGTAGTGCTCCTTTATGGCTAGTCTGGTTTTCATCGAGTCCGTACTACTAATGCTATACTGTCAAAATAAAAATTCCAGCAAATTCCCAAGCCGACACTCTAATCAATATCTTCGTTGATTAAAGATCTGGTTAATGAATTTGGTGGCATAGCAGTTACGTGTTCAGCTTTTGTGCCGGGTCGTATAAAGTCAGCTTAACTTCGTAGTACTAAAAAAAAATGACGACGATATACAACTAGACTTAGACAGCAGAACAAGAACATTTTACTAATTCCCTGAAGAAGATTACTCAGATCGGCATACTGCTGAAAAAAAGACAAAGGGTACAACATTCGAAACGTTATGATATAAGCAACAAATATGAGGACCTTGGTTTGAATGTAAATAATCATCATTGAATGTAAATAATCATTGACACACACACAAACACACATACAAATACACAGTGACAAACTTACTTTTATAAATAAGTTTAGATAATATAGCATATATTTGTCCAATATATATATATATATATATATATATATATATATATATGTATATATTTGTGTGTGTGTGTGTGTGTGTGTGTGTGTGTGTGTGTGTGTGTGATTACAGTCATTATGAAGAATTGTGTTATGTTAGTGTGGGGGGCAAGATTCCGTTGACTACATCCTGATATTATAAAGTTAGCTGAAAGTTTTAAACAGTCTCAAGTGTTGTCATGTGTAACGGTTACGGGGAAGAGGCGGCACAGAAAAAGATGCACCAAATATTAAGAAACTTTTATGCATATTAAATATTTCATGCACACTTTTAGATACTGTCTCCTGAGGGAAAATATATTTTATTCAATATAAGGTGTTTATTTTGTATAAAAATTGCTTCGAGTATTTTGAGCTTTTCCTTGTCTTGGCTGCTGCATAGTATTTTCGTATTATCCGCAAATATTTGTCTGATGTCTGATGTATTTTGGTTGTTTACGGACTGCAGATCGACGTGTGCATTATATATATATATATATATATTTATGAAATAAAGAATTAATACAATCCTCCGAAGGAATATTTTTTCTTATAATTTTTAGTCTACAAATGTAAGACCCAAATGTCACTCACTCACGGCAGATGGTTGGCGAATGAGTTTATTGAACGGACGTGCAGGGAGGAAGTAAAAAGTGAATTTTATGAGAATCAGTCAGTTAAGTGCCATACGTGATACACGCTTGGGCGATCATGTCTCCAAAGAGACGTGACTGACTGAGCAGAAGATTATCCCGCAGTAGGTTGCCATTGCTTTCTGCGGTAGAATGGTTGCCAGCCAAGGCTATAGAATCCAATCTGTCCTGTTATTTAACCCATAACTGGAAGGAAGAGACGGATTAATATCTTTCCCAAGGGCATTTGCGCGTAAGTAAATGCAATGAATTCGGCTGGAATGCGAACTCGGCTCCCCGATTTCTCGTTCCGAGCCGATATCCAGTGCACCACAAGCACATCCGCTTTATGAGAATATGTAGAATATATAATACATATATTAAGCAGATGCAGCAAATTAATTCAGAAGTAATGTAAAAGTAGGTATGATCGGGTAGAAAACGTGATCTATTGGTAACCGTGCAAATGACATGGATTTTACTCTCTAAACTAAATATATATGCACAAATCAAAATTTTTCATCGAGAACTTTCTAAAAATTTTAAAAAATGAACCGGATCACTTAGTATCGAAAACAAGAAAAATAATTCAAAAAATGAATATTGTTTTTTATATATTATTATTCAACCAATACAAAGCTCAATGATCAGTCACGGTAAAGGGCTACCGGAAGTGATTGCTATAAATGGCGTACAAGGAGGGAGGAAGAGGTGTATGACGTTTGACGTTCGACTTGAAGTTAAGATTGTAGTGATTGGGAAAATATCTTTTCGGGAATCTGTAGCACAATGCTGAGAAAAGATGTTTCTGAGAGATTAGTTTATGAAGTATGACTAAGTTCATCGATAGGATTTGGGATTGAATTAATCTCCAAAGACTATTAGTAGTAGCTTCATAGTACGTCATTCGCTTTTGTTTTACCAAACATATCTCTCTGAAACTAAGCATTGTATACATTTTGGGGCTTGAATTTTTCTCATTTTAATGCATAATTTAACTCGAGATCTTACTATCAGGTTGTCTGTAAAGGAATCAATGTAAGCAAGATCAGACCCAGAACCTACACCAATCGTGATGAACGGATGTCTCCTTAGAAACATTGAACGCCTGTTGGGACTTAAGTTTAGCTCAGACTTCAAGTGGAACTCGTATATGCAATCCATTATTAAAGATGCATACAAAAAATTCACCGGAAAGTAACTAAATCTTCCTGCTATCCTCTAATTTTACAAAAACAAGTTAGTTAAGTGCATACGTGATACACGCTTTGGGCAATCATGTCCCGAAAGAGACATGAATGACTGGGCAGAAGATTATCTTGCAGTAGGTTGGCATTGCTTTCTGCGGTAGACTGGTTGCCAGCCAAGGCTATAGAACACCATCTGTCATATTATTTAACCCATAACTGGAGGGAAGAGTTGGATTAATACGTTTTCCAAGTGTATTTGTGTAATGATTTCAACTGGAATTCGAACTCGGCTCTCTAATTTGTCGTTCCGAGTGGTTATTCACTGTACCACAAATCACATCCATGCACCACAGCACACATCCAAAATTAGGCCAAAAATGGATCACTACTGCTATATATGAGCAGAAGCTGCTCAGTACTCACTTTTCCCTCTCGATAGACTCCAAAAGTGTAATTTTGGGCGACGAATTACTAACCACCGTACAACTTCTTTTTTTACAGACGAAACACCGCAAGTCCCTCACTGCTCTATTGCTATTTCCATAGGAAGTGCTCAGACATGCTTTAGCATCGATAGTTCTAACCTTCATGGCTAAGACCTGTCATGACACGCACATAGTAGCGAACCACCCTGATTCCCTCCGTATTCCTTTGGTGATAGGTAAATTCCGCTCGAGTAGCTTCTTCCCACGAACCTTGTGAAACCGGTGTCAAGAGTACGCTTCCCCAATCGCTACAATCTTGAAACGTTCTGGTCTCGGGTTTACCGTTATTTTCAACACATATCCGCAAAAAACTGTACTTCTTATGCTGTAAACCACTACAACGAGTGGCTCTCAGACCTTATACAAGGTGAACATCATTGTAAAATAGAAAAACAACGATAGACAGGGGAGGTTGTAAAGAAGGTAAGTGTACAAAAAGCGTACAAAAATTGTAACGCTGCACGAACACATTGGCAAGCCATGCGGAGTGATCGCGAATATTGTTGGTATCAGACTTTTAGCGAAAAGTTGTGTCATTAAGGCGAAGAAACAAACTGGATCCAAAAAGCAAAGGAAAATACGGTCGGAAGAGAAAAACAACCTAAACCTCTTTCCATATTCATTTATTTACTTACTAGCAGTACAGCCCGATGTTGCTCGGGTGTAATGAAAGCTTTAAAACTAATCCATGGCCATGGAGATCAGAGTCTTTGGACGTTGGCACGAAAGACTAAAAAGCAATAGTTGTTTCCAGTTAGAGCGAAACCGTAGACTGGAAGACAAATGAATGGATGTAAGTCAAATTT